>CM073770.1:10390603-10488384 GCA_037158775.1 Hetaerina titia | reverse complement strand
GTAGAAGTGAATTCATTTTCGTTGTCCATATAATTTTCTTAAAGTTTTTATGCCAGATCAAACAATGGAAAAAGCTATTCTTAATTAAATTCAATTCTTTTGAATTTATTTATTAGCATATTGGAAAGTTATTATTTCCCATTAGGAATCCGACCAAAATTTTCTTTTCGTTATATTTTCCTGCGTGTAGCTAGCATTTAACGTATTTATATAGGTATTGAGGCAGTTTCCAAGTTTTCTCCGCTACTTTAATAAACCGCATCCGGGAATGGTACCCAATAACATGTTTTTAAAAATTGAACTATTGAGCAAGAGTTTGCCTATAAATTATGGGGAAGAAAGTTTACCAGGGAGAATTTAAATTACAACAAGTGGATTAACTAGTATTCCATTAGGGTTAATACTTATTAAATCCTTCACACTTTTTCTCGGTCGTTTGGGAGTGTTGTGATTTCGTATGTGCTACTGGTACTTCACTCGCACTTCCATTTTAAAACCAGTACTAGTGAGCTATCGTTAAGTTTTTACACCATTTATTTAAATATGGTAAAATGCAGAATTTCATTATGTCACATTTTTGAATCAATATATCAGAAAGTCATAGTGGAATGGCTTGTGCGTTTCGATGACACCTAGACCTGTGCTGGCGGGAGTAATGATAACTGCTCCTGGAATGATCACCCATCCAAGAAAAGTTGAAGGTTAGGATCCTGACGAAAGATAGAACTCACAGCGTCTGTTGCGGCTGCATAGACGTCTGACCACAGTGGGGCGGCCATTGAGTGTTCGTGTCAGGTTTCAAACTCTATTGAGGATGGCAACGAAAAACCATCTCAATTATTAATCCGAAGAATTTTATGATGGACAGTATAGAGAATATGAATCCTAGCAAATACGGGACTCGGCCCAATCTTCCGTGTGTCGTGCCCGGCAGCGAGAGAGGCAAGGCTTCTACTGTCGTTTTCTCAAAAAAGCCTTGCAAAAGAAAACCAACAGCAGTAAGACAGAAGAAGCAGAAGAAGAAGACTAATTAAATTATAACAGGAACTCGGAATGTTTGGACCATGTTGAAGACAGGAACATTAGAAAATTTTAAGCGAGAGATGTAAAGAGGAAATAGATATTTTAGGTTTATGATGGAGGGTAGATGGAAGGATAGTGGGGATTACTGGAGTGGTATTTATAGAATACAGCGGTGGGGACGAGAGCCAACTTTTGATTGCTATAATATTTAATAAAAATGTAAGGAAAAGCAAATTAAACATAGAATAAGCAAAGGATAGAATATTACTAGTCCAAATAAAAGCAGAACCGACGAACTTGTCATTACTCCGGTACGTATACATGCCACCAGGGAATCATAAGAAGGAAGAAGTTGATTAGTTATAGGATCAGTTAGAAGACATAGACAAGTGTGTTTCCATAGGTAAACATTTGATAGTAATGGGAAATTGGAATACGACGGTAGGCGAAGGAAAAGATAGTGATGAGGTGGGGGACTATGCTTTAGGTACGAGGAATGACCGAGGGGAGAAAGCAATTGAGTTCTGTAGGAGACAGGGATTAGTAATCTCCAAAACTTGGTTTAGACACGACAAAAGGCGTAGATATACATGGAAGAAGCCAGGTAACTCCGAAAGTGACTCAGAAAGGTATCAGTTAGATCATATTTTGATTAGGCATAGGTTTAGGAACAGTGTGATCAATTCGCACAGCTTCCCGGCAGCGGATATGGACTCTGACCACAATTTTGTTGTTATGAAATGTAGCGTCCGTTTCAAAAAGATAAGTATGATTTCCTATACAGCTAAAGTGGTTCTCAGGATCATCAACGAAAGGATGGAGGGCAAGGCAAATCATTACTTAGGGGATGATCAGTTTGGGTTTAGGAAGGGAAGACTAATTCGTGCGGTCATGCAATAATGAGATCACTAATATTGCAGAAAATAAGAATAGAATGGAATTACTGGAGGTTAATCCGCAACCTGTACCCGTCTCAGACACCCTCAGATGCGAATGGTGAACGGTGAGTCCGAATGGGCAGTGTTAGGAAGAGGTGTAAGGCAGGGTTGCCGATTGTCACCGGTGCTGTTCAACGTATATGTGGAGGAAATGATTAAGGAGGCATGGGTAGAACTGGAGTAAGGGATGAAAGTCGGAGGGGAATTCGTAAAATCGGTTAGGTTTGCTGATGACCAAGCATTAGTTGCTCAGTCAGCGAAGGGGTTGCAAGCATTGTTGAGTGAATTGGAGGTTCAGTGCGATAAATATGGGATGAGAATCAATATTAATAAAACAAAGGTTATGCGATTTTCCAGAAAGAATAAGGCTAAGCTAAATATTAAAATAGGAAAGCAATTACTAGGGCAGGTAGAACAGTTTACGTATCTCGGAAGTGTTTTTCATTAAACTCGGTCATAATAGTAAGGACGTAAGTACTCTTCAATGCAAGAGCTCAGGTCTCGGGAAGATGGAGATCTAACGAATCTATTGTTGGCACCGTGGGAATTGTTTGAACTTTAAACAGTATAGCTGTTCATTTTTGGTACATAATCTCTCACATTAAATAACAGTCATGGAAGCATATATTTACCTATTCATTGCACTCTGAAATTGTTGCATTGAAATGCATGTTAGCGGATGACTCTATTAAAAAGTTACTGTTGCGGCATCTGCCGCAGTTTCTTGAAATTTATTTACCTATTTTAAATACTCCAAAATATGGTATTACATCGTTTTATTTCCAAATATAATGATTAACTACTTCAGTATATGAATATCTAAAACCTCTGCCATACACCTCTCTTCCGATTATTTAGCTTAAATTTAAGTTATATTCTTTTGTAGAAAATAAAAATATTGATCCATTCTTTAGATTCCGGTTTTATTAACGGCATTTTAATAATACTAATAATCAGATCGATACCAACCTATCCATTTCTTACTGATTTTGAAAGGTTTTTATGGCAAATCTACGTTATGGATGCTTTCAAAGGAGAACGAAATTTATGGTAATAAAACATGCAAATCAGGGGGTGGCAACAAGGACTTTATATATGACTTGACAAATCCATGCATAAATCTGCTATCTGGCTTTGTTGAGTTGAGTTGTATAAATCCAAAATCTCGCCTTTGAAGTAAGAGGATGATCATACGATATATTGGAGGTTGCTGGGACGTGAGTACGAAGAAAATGATTTGAGCGGAGAGAAAGACCCACTACGGTGTTTAAAAAATCTAGGGAGAAGAAACGAGGTTGATGGGGGACAGCTGAAGAAGACAGATGGGAGTGTTTGAAGTAAATTCACGAAGTTAGTGGAATGTTGAAGATCGTGATAAAAGGGGGAATATTATGTATGGGGGTTAGAGAAAGTAAAATAGCAGGTATTTTAGACTGTAAGAAGATGCATTCCTGGTGTAAAGGGCACCAGGAATTGAGGAAAAAATTCTGTAAAGCAAACATGAGGGATTCCGTACGATAGATAGTACGTTAGAGTTGTCATTGATCTTCCAAAATCTATATTTAGCGAGTATGCTGCTTTTATTGGATTAATGACTGTTATTTACTTAATTTCCCGAACCCAGTGAATTCTTTCCAAATGTCTATCACCATTTGCAAACGAATGTTTCAGAGGATTGCAGGTAATCGTACTCCCTATTTGCACCTTCGGAATTTCAGCTCTCGATGCCTCTCCCTCCTCGGGTTCCCGCGGAAATGGGGGATGGGATGTGAGTCCGTCGACGGCGAGGAGTTGTTGGCGGGAAGGGGAAGCGTCCTCGGGGGTGTCGCTCCGCCGGGTGTTGCGTCGGCTGGTTCTCAATGGAACCAGCCGATCAGGAGAGAGTATCCTGGCGATGGAGAAGTATCGCTTCATGGCTCCCAATAAATTTCGTTTGGGAGTGCCTGACGAAAGTATTCCCAGGAATCGTTTGTAAACTGTCCATTCAAATTGGAAAATAGTGAGTTGGTCGGAATCGTAATTTTTTATTCCTTAGAAATCATTATAATGTTAGCGAAGTATTTTGAATTGCCGACAACTTCCTGGGGGGAAAAATAATATCGTAGAATTTATGTGCTAACAAACACGGATAAAGGTAAATCATTCTGCATCCGAGTTTCTTTCAATCATACATAATTCTGAAACGACCACGCGTGGTTTCGCACTATCATAGACGCTATAATTTTACTGCTTGACGCTTACTTTTCTAGCTAGAAAAGATAAGATACCGTTGAAATATAAAGACTTGTTAAAACCAACATTTTTATAAAAGAGGGTTATCTATTCGATTCATTGGTAATGATATCAATAAAAGTTTTTAATGAGCCAAGTTCATTTAATGTATAATAATTTTACATTGTCTATTATGAAAGTTATGTTAGTTATGACGGGAGTTATGACGGGGACGTTGAGTAGGGATGTTAAGACAAGACTCGTAAAAACTCTGATATGGAGCGTAGCTATGTACGGCGCGGAAACGTGGTCGCTGAAGCAGGAGGATAGACGTAGATTAAAGGCTTTTGAAATCTGGGTGTGGAGAAGAATGGAGAAGGTGGAATGGACCGAAAGGAAAACAAATGAGGAAGTACTAGAAATGGTGGGGGAGAAGAGGGGTTTGTTGAGAGAAATCCTATGGAGGCAGGAAAAATGGATGAAAGGCGTATTGAGCGGTAGTGGAATGTTGAAGAGGGTAATAGAGGGGAGAATGTTGGGCAAGCGAGGTAAGGGTAGGAACAGGATAGGGATGTTGGACGGGATGAAGGGAGGAAAGAAGTACACCGAGATGAAGAGGGACCTGACATAGATTAGTTTGCTAGGTGGGGAGTCACAAAATGTTTACTTGATAGTTGTGTCCATCCAAAAACCTACCTTAACCGGTAGATTACCTAATAATAATTATGAAAGTAATGCGCATGATTTTATTGTGACGCGACTATCCATCGCAGCCCTGTAAAACCTATCGGAAAATGCGGTGGAGGGTGCGTCCTTCCTACCCAACCGATCACCAGTTTGTCCACACTTGTGGTACATGGAATAGCGACTGAGGATCTGGAAATGCGCAAGGTCTGCGCGGAGCTTGTGCCGAAAGTGTTGACGGAAGACCAGAAAGAACTTCGAGTTTCGCGCTGTCAAGAATTCTTTGATTTCATTTATATTAAGCCGGACTTTCTTAAAATTTTCGTTACCGAAGACGAATCCTGGATGCTTGAGAACGACCCTGAATCGAAAAGGCAGGGCAGCGAGGGGCATACAAAATCATTCCCCCGCCCCAAGGAAGCGCGAATGAGCAATTCTCGTCCCAAAGCGATGCTCAATGTCTTCTTTGATGCCAAGGGAATCGTCCATTTTGAGTTTGTACCGCAGGGAAAAACTATCAACTTAGCCATTCCCTTGGAGGTGCTCAAGAGTTAGAAACGTGGGGTCGCTCTCGTGAGAGCTGACATCAAAGACACGCTCAAGCTCCACCATGGCAATGCCCCAAGCCACACGTTCTTCATCATTACCAACTTCCTGGCCCGGAGCACCACCCCAGTGGTTCCCCAACCCCCTTACAGCCCCGACTTGGCTCCGTGCGACTCTTTTGTTTTCCCAACTGAAGAGAGCTGAAAGGGTAGCATTGGAAGACTGGAAAACATCTAAAAGCATGTTACAATGTTACCAGAATATATTACCGTCGAGGAGCTTCAGGGTGCCTTCCAGGCGTGGTAGACACATTTCCGCAAGTGTATTATTGATGCAGGGGGAGAGTATTTTGAAGAATTGTTAGCGTTTGTACCAGTACGATCAATAAATCTGTTTTTCCCAGGGAATGCGCATTACTTTTATAGTGGACCCTAAATTTTATAAATCCTAAAAATGCAAATTCTAGTATTGGTCTCAAGCAGGGTAAATCTCTTGGAAAGTACAAATCACCAATTCCAAGTTAGAGTAATCATTCGCCATGACCGGGAAGTGAATTTGAAGGGAAATGATTTCAGTGTGGCGGATGATATATGCTCTTTGAATTGTTTCATTATAATGTGCATTAGAAAATTACTCCTGTTCTGTTTCTCTACATTATAGTTCTGAAGTAAGGTTTTTTGAATGCATCATTGAAAATCTACATCTAAAATCTACAAAGTACACCACGGGTGCGAATATGCAAATGAAAAATAGTTATTAATGTCTGTTTTCAGATAGTATATCGTCCCTCGGGCATCAAATGCCAAAAAAAATGCGTGATATTTGAATAACATGTAGATCTAATGAAGAATATCACATCTCATCACATCGTATACAATGTCTTAATTGGTTTCTAAATCATGTATTTTTTTTACTTTCATTTCAGTAACTTGAGATACTCAAAAATGATTCCACAATAGTTTCATTTCATAGTTTTAATAAATATGTTAAGTTGTATTTGAAGGTACTGCAGTTGCGTGTTCTAAAAAATATTAGACATAATAAATTAATGAATCCTTAGCAAATTTTCATCATTTGTATCTAATTTTTTACTACTGAAGCATGTAAGTCTTATTAGAAATGTAAACTTTCCCGGTATATTTTATAGCACATAACAGTTCATATCGTATAGTCCATATTTCCTCGGTCCTTACTCCATTGCCAAGACACTTCCATTTTTTACTCACTACTTACCATGAACTCAACCCCAATTTATTGTACGAGTTAATCATGGCACCTAATCGAGTGTGTGTCTTCTAGTAGAACTTCAAATCATTTTGACCTGGTGACCTACTAGATAGGAATATTTTTTTTGTGTTTGGGAACTGAAGTTCGATTCTGTTATGATTCTGTCATCTGGATCATACCGGTAAGAGAAAGATAGGCATATTTATTACCTTACCGAAACGGAACTGCGTCTTTTTGAAAGGTATTTATAATTCGTAGTCTTAAAAACATATGTTAAAAACGAATTTATGAATAAGTAAAATAATTTTTAATAAGTAAAAATACGACTTTTGAAACCGTTGTACGAATAAATTGGCTTGGTATCTGAAAAAGGATTTGGAGTCAAGGCTTTGAGAATATTGGCATGCATATGTACGAATTTCAAAAGTGAGCTCTTTTAATTGGAATTTTCAACTGTTTTATTCCATCGTCACTAAGAGGTTCACTTATAGATTTAAAACATTGTTTCTTACAATACAATAATCATGGCTGTAAAAAAAGTAAAGGTTCTCGCTAATCAATAATTTTATTGCAGGGAATAACCAGGACGCGTAACGTGACTATTCCCGGTATACTCAGCAATCCTGTTTTTTTCTAAAACAATCCTGTTTTTATATAGCTCCTTTTATTGAATGAGGAATGCATTTTTGAGAAATGGACAACAGAGTTTCGTTGATATCCAAACAGCATGGATGCGAAATTTCTACAATATAGCTCACAAAATTCGAAACTGAAGTTGAAAGAAATATACCCAAGTAACTTTTACGTATTTCCATCCATGTTTTTGATGAAGTTAAAAACAAGTCTATTCATGCATGAGGAAGTCGAAAGGAGGAAGCTGTTAGGTAACTCTGTTTCTACAAAGTGATTGAGAGAACCCCTCTGTTCCAGTACCAGATTCTGTGATATTTCAGATACTCCATGACTTGCTTCTCCACACGAGTTGGCTTAAAGGGTTTGAGGCCGCGCTTAATTAAGCGTTCGTGCCAACAGTAATGCCACAGCAAATATTACTTGCAAAAATTGATCAAATGTTTGAGTTAATTAAAAACGCCCTTCCTCTCGACCTCATTTTGTCATTCTACTCAGGTTCGCAGTTGTATTGTAAGCTACCGAAGAAGCAAAATAACTCGAATTTTTATGCACTCTTGAAAATGGAACGTTTGGCATGCGGTTTCGGTCCTCCATTCGATACACACTGTAACGCGCGCACCATCTTGCACGCGGTGTGACGCGAGCAGAGGAAGGCGGTGCTGGCGGAAGGGAAATCCCTGGGGGGGGAGGTGCATGAAAGGGGGCGGGTGGTGCAGGGAGCTTGGAGGGTGTTTGGAATTCCCAAGTCGGCCCCCGCCCTTACATTTTTTCCGTCGCCGTGTGTTTCACGTTTATTCCCGCCCTCCAATCGCCGAGTATTGCGGCGCCGCCTTTTCGTATCGCTCAGGGGTGTGGCCCCTCGGTGCCTCTGTGGTGCGAAAGACGTGGCGCTAAAAAATACGAGCTATATGGCTGTTCGTGTTTTTTTTTCCCTTAGAAGGAAGGGCGACTGTATTACCGAAATATACCTTAACTTTTCCTACGGGCTACGGGTGGAATTTTAATGCTCTAATGTGAATATCGAACTTTCCAGGAATTTCCCCCGAAATAACACAAACATTACCTCAGAAGATTACTCGGGGGATAGTTGGGCGAGGGAAGGAAAACGATTTTATCAAAATCTGCGGAGGGTTTCCGAACTAGGCCAAACTTGTGCATCGGCGATGCGCACGTAATGAGGCTTTAAATTGCAAATTTCACAAGGTGGAAATTTCCTGAAGGGCCAAAGGAAAGTATGGGACATACATAATTAGATACCTTTCATTCTAGCTTGTTTTCTTCATGTGCGGATATTGTTTACGAGACGAAAATATTTTTATATTAAAACTATGGACGCAAATAATGTCATATTGCGGGAAACCAGGGCAGGATAAGTAGACATTAATGATAATTCACCGAAACACATTATCAAAAATATGCCGATCAGGCTGTGTCCAGAAGTTGAATACATTACATGTCAGACTGACCGCTGCCATGGCCGAATGACGCAGACCAATATCCGGCTCTAATTTACCTATAATTGATCCCCTATATAAAGGATATTCATGAATACTTTGTGTTGTTTAATTGTAGTTGATTGATGGGATCTGATCTCTTTGAAATGTTTACCAATTAATCCGTCTGTACTTATTAATGAAATATCATTGGTGATTCATTCATTCCATGGGCGCAAGTAGTATTGTATTGGACCTGATGACCGGATCGGATGACTCCAACTCAATTATTTTGTCTCTTTTAGATTTTTCTGAGGTAAAACTCATCTTCTTAGCAATGTCTCTGTAGGGATCTCATGGAAGAGGCATAGCCAAAATGAACCCGAGTGAACATCGAAGCATGCGATTTTTAAACTAAGAATATCTCTGTTGTCGCATGGATGGGTTTAATATAAGAGGAATCAGTTACCTATGAAGACACCGTCTGGAATACAAATTTCAGTGTTCATTCATAGGTCTTAAATTATGGTTATCATATGGAGGAACATTATGTTGTCGTAAATACTTTTTACTTTTGGATTAACTCTGAACATTATTTGAGTTAACTGTAGGGTAAGTTATCAGCTTCCCAAAATATTTTCGCAAGCTGAACTTATAATTTTTTTAAAAAGAATAAGTAGGATTAAACTGTGAAATACTCTGTAAAAGAAATTCGCTGAGCACGAGGCAAAAGGGTGAATCCAATGAATCATTGGCAACGTGTAAATTATGCAGTCATATTTTTATGGCAAATGATATCTTTAATGAAAATTAATCCTAATTTGAAGACTAACCGCACTGGACGCGGAGATAGCGGAAATAACCATTCACACCGTTTATTCCACGCAGGTCAATATTATTCCTCTAGAGCGTTCTTAACAATCGTAAAAAGGGAATACAAAAAGGGGTTTTTCAAAAGCTAAATAATGATTGACAACATTTTCTCACATATATGCCGTCAAATTAATGAGGGTCGCAATAAAATCTAAAATACCACATAATTGATTAATTGAATTACTCAAAGAAAGAGCGATCATAACATAAATTTATATTGACCCTTTTTCCACTAAAAACAGCGCTTTTTAAGCAAAAAAAATATTGACTTTTAATAATAAAACCACTTTATTATTAAAAGTCAATATTTTTTTTGCTTTAATAATAAAACCACTTTTAATAATAAAACCACTTAAAAAAAATATTTTCTGGATTTGGCTGACTCTCGGTTCTAGAACACAATAGTGAAAACATTCTCTGACGGTCCCGGTGACGATGGGGTAACGCACTCGCCTGCCAATTTAGGGATCACGGGTTCGAGTCCCGCTTAGATCTCAACGATAGGTGACAAACAACAATTCTACGAAGCCTGTGTACATGTATTAAGTTACATCGGTGCAGCTAACCCGTAATTGTCAGTGCTGGGTGGGACAGGTGCGGAGTGGAATTCACTATCACCGGTGTTTTGCGCCGTGTATGGAGAAAATATATGGGGACATGTCAAGCCTCGGAAGAAGTAATTAAAATAATAAGGGAACAGGGTGAAGAAGTTGGAATTGCTAATGATCAAAGTCAACCACTCAGCGAAGGGATTTGTAATCTTTACTAAGGAGCTAATCTTTACTAGGCTCTGACTTTATTAAATCAAGTTATTTATTTATCGACTTAATTGGGCGAGGTTGAGACTTATAGTTCCATCTTCCGCTTAACCCTTATAATACAGGTATTAAATTGAAAACAATTGCATACAACCAATCCGTAGGCAGAAATAAACTAAAAGGAGCAAAGGAGTTATCAACCATGGAAGTGTTTAAGAAGATGGCAGGCTTATGAATGATGTCAGGCTCTAATTTTGTAAGAATTGTATTTTCAAATTATTTCACTTGGCGGGGAAAGTAGTATAGAAATTAAGGGTAAATTAATCTAGAGAAATAAGTTATCACGAAGAGGAGCAATTTGATATCTATTAATACAATTGAAAATGCACGAAAAAGACTATTGCAAACTTATACACGTATGTGCAGTATTCATTCTACACGTACGGTTCGGAAAACTGTTCAGCGTAGGATTATAAGCATATGGAGACGTATGAGTTGAAGGTGTGGATGGGAATAAACAAGAGAAGACAAAAAAGGGAAAATGACAAGAAAAGGAGGAGATAATCCAGGGTCGGTAAAAATGGAAACCAATTCTAGATTGAGTCGTTCAAATTCCGGTGGTATTTTTAGGAATTTAGAGAATCATTAATTTTCAAGCCGTTACGAGACATCAGGTAAAAAAATATTAGATTTCATTTATAACAGTAAAGGTGTATTACTCAATACAAAAATACTGTTAATTGTTAAGTTGAGAATAATTTAAGTTTGTTTTCTCTCGGATGGAGTTAATGTGGTCGCTACCCTACTTACAAGGCGTCGTCCTCTATCCCATCACATTCCTCAACATAACGCACCATTTAACATTTCCTCCATTCACTTTCTTTGCCTTTTCCCAAAGCAAGTTCTTCTCTTCGACCACGCCAAAATCTCGGCATTAGTCTTATTCTGTTTAACGTATTTTCTATATTCTTCGTCGTGTTCACATCTCAAAAGCCTCAAATATACGCTAAACCTATTGCTCCAAAGATCAAGTCACATATTCAGAAAGCTTTGTGCTGCATATTAAAGTATGCACCAATCTTTTCTTCACATATTCACATAGTGTACCCATCATTAATACTCTTATTCATACAAATTCCTCTCCAACTAGCCCAATTCTTCTCCTAATATCCCAACTGCAATGTCCCTTTTCCTTTCAAATACTACTTAGCTACATTGAGTGCTCCGCCCACTCTAATTTTAGACCGACAATCCCTCTGACTGTAATTTCGCTTTCCTACTTCTCGAGATCTCATTACCATTGTTTTCTTGTGGTTCATTCTCATCCCATATCTCTCGCATTGTTCCCGTAAATTGCTCAATAATAACTGCTCTCCCTTGGCTGTCAGACTCATTATCGCCTGTTCATCTGCAAACCTAACTAACTTAGCCAACTCGCCGCCCACTTTTACTCCCAGCTCCAGCCCTTCATCTACAACTACATAATACCCCACAAGCCGCCGCAAGGGCGTGTGGCGGAGGGTGTTAGGTCACTCCCGTAAAAGGGAACAAAACCACATTCTAAACCAACAAATACATACAAAACTATACCCACAGCGGCGCATACATTCATGCAAAAATCCTTTCATTTGACACACATGCAAATAAATATTCTATCATCTAGCAAATAATTGCACCTTAGGATGCAGTAAGAATTGTGTTTAAAAACGTGATAGCTACGACTAGAATTTGAAAACCTAGAAGGCGAAATTCCAGGCTACCCTCAAAATTTCCTGATAATAAATTTCAAGAAACTACTGGAGGTGCCGTAACAGCAAATTTTAACGGAGTCATCAGCTAATATGCATTTCAATACAACAATTTTCAAAGGTAACAACACGCTAAGTTTTTGAAGTTGTCTTTAGCCTCGTGGACCGTGGCACGACTAAGAATGCCTCTGACGGTATTTCGTCGTCTTGTTTCTTTAAAACCCCCAAAATTTCAGATTTTCTTGAGGATACCTCGATAAATTAAGTGGCTAAAGCACTCAGCCGGACGTCAAGGGATCTGGGTTCGTATCCCGGTCAAGGAAAATGATTTTTACACTCTGGAAGCGTTGCATTTCCTCAGAATATATTTCGAAAAGTACCGGTTATGACGGAAAAACTTGTCACACTCCCCAGTCAATCATTGTTCTTCCCGATTCTCCCTCTGTGTCGTCTGATTCATACTTATCAAATAAGTCACCTGTCCTTCTAGTCTACACCCACATTTCACAGTATCGCTATTGCATTTTACCACTCTTACAGGTCAAACGCCTTCTCAAAAGTCGCAAGCCAAACATTTACTTTCATAATATTCGACATTTCTTTCTATTAGTGTCGTCATCACTAAATGGCTGCCAGGCACTGCCACCCCTAATATGAACGTTATCGCCTAGGTGTGCAGTATTTTGTAACTTCCTAAACTTCTGAAAATTTTAAAAATTATTTTGCTGAATTTTATTTACTGAATTTCGGCCAAAATATATCTGAGAAAGAATGCTGATCTTCTGGAAACAGTGCATACCCTTTCAAAGGTTTCCTTATTCCCATCTTTCCTGGAATTAATTCTTAGGAGGTTTTCTCTATTTCTACTGTCTCGTGTGACTTCATCTGCCTTAGCGCTTTTCCGATCTTGCTATATAGTTAGGTTCTTCGAGCCAAGCCATCCTCACCTACGTCGTATTCCAAACTGGCCGGGGTATTACCTTTACCATCAAACCCAACTACGTATTCTTTCCACAGTACCAGAATGTCTTCTGGCTCTATTAAAAACTCTCTTGTCTTATCTTTCGTGGAAAGTATACTTTTCTCTTCCTACATTTTGACTATTCGCCTACCGTCTTACTATGCAAACACCCACGACCTGAGTGGAGGAAAACACACTTAGGCGGGACTCGAACCCGCGGGCGTCACCCTACCGCCATCTGGGTCGGCAAATGTAGAGAGTATAGCAGCATTTAAAGTTGAGATAATTCAAATGAGCAAAAGATGTGTGTGATTCTCGTGTGTACTTGTTAACGCCTAATTTGAGCGAGATGTCGTTACAGTTTGTCTCTCTCGCCTTCGGTGCCCCCTTACAAGAACTCTGCGGGTCATCTTCTTCGTCCTTGGTGATCCGTCCTAATGGCTTTGGCCCTTTTTCCTTCCGCCCAGTTTTCCCACCTACGTCCACGCCCAGGACTCCTCCCGACGAGGGGGCAACTTCTCCTTTTTCTCCGACGAATGAGATCACGCGGGGATACAGATCCCCTTCATTCCCTCTTCCTCCCCACCTCCCCTCGAATTATCGTTTGCTTTCCGCTTCCAAAACTCCGCTTTCGGCCCACCCTCCCGACTCCCCGCGAATCGTCCCTCCCCTCCTTCCTAAAAGGGGTTGGGGGAGCCTACTCCTCTCCTCCCCACACGCGAAATCCCTCTATCGCCACTTGGATGACTCACTTTAGTTAACCACACCCCAAACTTGAAATTCCCAAGCATTTCTACCTGTCTCGGGATCCCTCCACTTCTCGTTAGAGGAAGGACTGCTCGTTGCGATAGTATTTTAATGAAATTAAAAACAAATTATTCCCCGTATAACACCGCACCTATCGTTACGCTTAAAATGGAGGACATTTTTTTATTTTCAGCCACTTTTTTTCTCGGTTATCCGTTTCATTAATTATGAAAATCAAATCAGTGTAGTCATTTTTTTATCCGGATGGGATATTTAAAATACCTTTGGGTGCCGGATTATGGGAGACTTGGTCTTACTCCGGCCACAAACCACACATTTTCCCCAGAGCAGCAGCTTTGAAATGTTTAAATTATGTTCTATTATCTCGGATAAAAACATAATCCCCTTAGAATTTTACTTCCAAATTCCGCTATTCAACATTGCAATTTTTTCTTGCATATTTATGAAGCATATTATCCCACACACTTCTTTCTTGGTTTTATTCATTATTAATTCCGCAAAATGGTGCCCTCTCAAGGTTTTTACTGCTAAAATTTAAAAAACTTACAAATATGAAAGTCGAAATATTACTGTTTCTTTTCTTTATTTGGCCAAGGGAATACTAATACGATCATATATTATCTTTTTTCACCTTTTTTAGAGAAACTTCTGACAGGGGAAAGCGGTATTTTTTCCCAATTGCGAAGACTACCAAATCCGACGCCGGCGCCGCGTGTTCTAGATTTTGGCAGATGTTGCGTGGTGTGGATCAGTATCTCTAAGGATTTTAATGAGGAAAATTTGCGAATTCTACAGCCAGTGGCTTACACTGTTACGGTATCATTCCAGTTATAAAAAAATGAGTTAGAAATATTTCCATTATTTCTATCCAGTGTTTTCTTAAATATATAAAAAAAATTGCATCTCCCTTAAGGCCCTGAATTTGTGGCTAAAGTGGCATTAGCATAATAAACCGTTCTTTGCTGAAAACATTCCTATACAAGTGAAGTTACCTGCTAGGCGTTGTAATTGTGACCTCATAAAGAGATTTTTCCTTATCGAATAACTTTTATTTTTCACAAGAAATTACAGCCACTGCGAGCTGCCAAGACGCTTTTTTAAGCTTACCCATTTGCATTAAAATATCCTACGAATGAATATGTGTGATAAGAGAGGGTATGTCTGATTCATTGGTTTGAGAATTTGATTTAAATTCATGCATCAGTGAATTTTCTGATTTCATTAGATCTGTCGTAATACTATGCATAAATTTGACGGTTTCTTATAATTATACTAGATGACACCATTTTAAAAAATTATTTTTGTTTAACGATGCCATTTTTTTCTCGTTTTAAGACCATCTTATTTTTATTCGCAATCTCGAATTTTTTTCTTTTGGGTTTATTTTCTCCTTTCTGAAAATAATTTTAAAAATCATTTAGGGAGGAATTTTGCGCGGTTTCTTGAAAATTAATATAGATATACCATTTTTTAGAGAACTGGTAACAATTGAACAAGGGTTCGGGAGAGTATATTTATCCACTTTGGTGAAATTTATGATAAATTATCTTTGGCACTCTCCGAGTTGTAATTACAAAAATGGAAGCTGAGAAACAGATGGAAATAAATGCCTTTCTCACAAATTGGCATTTAATATTCGAATTACGTGGCTTTTAAAGCACTGTGTCGAGTAAAGATTTGACGCTTTTGTGAAGAACTTTGGAAAAGATAGGAGGGAATGACTTAAACTGTGAGTGAGACTAATGAGGAAGATTTAAATACGCTGGGGGAAGAGATGAAGTTGCTTATCCCGAAAAAAGCTGAAAAAGTGGCGGAGAATGTAATTAGAGGCTGAGAAATTTTAAGGCAATGAAAAAAGGAAAATTTTCAGGTAAGATGTGTAGAGGAAGAGCGGGAATATCGTTTTGTATGTCATAAAGGGAGTTAGTATGAGAAAGTGTGTTAGCATATATTACAGGATAAACATTAGCCAAGTCCAAGCGATAATTAATATATTATTCGATGATTAATATATTATTATTTTTGCTGGTAATCTACTCGATGACCAATATATGTAGCGGTAACCTACCCAAAAATATATCCAGTTAAGGTAGGTCTCAGATGAACACAAGCTACGAGACGGTCTTTTTTGTTTCTCTTACAAAACACAATAATATCCAAAATAACAGTGTTCTCTTTCAATTCCTTCTTCAATTCCGCATGCATAATACTTCCTCAGTGGGTCGCGGTAGTTCAAGGGTCAGAGCGTTGGGCTAATGGCTGGAGGGTCTCGGGTTCGGTTCCCGGGCAAGGCACTCTGGACACCTGCAGCTCCACCCAAGCTATGTGATTTTTCGGGTACCAGATCTTCCTGGGAAACCATAACCGGCACAGGGAAAGGAACTGACCCCCCTACCCTGATGTGTGAATATTCACACGCCGTCGGGCTTGGTACATGGGTGAGCTCTACCATCACCTACTAAACCGACCTTCGGCTTGATTACTGTGTTTATGGTTTTAATACTTCCTCACTCCATCCCGTCCAACATGCCTATCCTATTTCTGCCCTTTATTCATTTTCCTAACATTCTCCCCTCTGCCATAGTCTTCAACATCCCACTACCGATCAATATGCTTCTTATGACCATGCTCGCAACTTACTCAAAGACCCTGTCATCAATTTTCTCCGTCGTATGAAAGTTTCTTGGCGAACGTAATTCTTTCCCTAATGATTCTACTGCATAGACCATTCTGGTACAAAGCACTTCTGAGATAATTAAACTTTTCCACCAGTTTTTTCCGTTCTATTTCAATGTTTAGCATAGCTTTTCTCTTTCTCAAATGCCACATAGCCTTCGTTTCCTTTGCATTTATTCTTTTCCCGTACCTACTTGCACTGGCTTCCCAAAGCACTCAGTAATACTTGCGACCCCTTCTCTGACTTAAAAGCAATATTTCGGTCATCCTCAAATCTAACTGATTTCATGAATTGTCCAACGAATTCAATTACAATTTCCAGTTCCTCCGATGCCTCTTTTACCGTTTACATCACATATACGTTAAATACTAGAGTCGATAATGGACAGCCTTGTCTTATTCTTCCTCGTATCATTTCCGAATTCTCCGTGCCCTACTCACACCTGCACAGTCTCCTTTCCATCCAATCTACTCTTTTTATTTTTGCGATAAATTAATTAACTCTATCCAATTGACGGTACCAAACGCCTTTTCAAAATCCACGGAACAGTCGAATGCATCCTCATTTAATTCGATGTTCCTCCCTGTTAGTAACCTCATGGCCACTATTTTATCAGACCTGCATCTCCCCTTCATGAAAACTAGCAGATCATCTCCTAAGTAAACATTTCTCTTCCTACTCATCCTATCATTGATGATCGCTATAACCGATGTAGCTGCGTGCGAAATTAAAGTCATCATTCTGTAGTCTTTAAATGCGGCTACATTCCCCTTTAAAGGGATACGAACTAAACCTGATCTGAACGTTCAAAGTCCGTATTATAACAAATTAGGTCCTTATTACTGTTTTCTGTGCTACTGCTGTTGGTTTTGATTTAAAATGATTTCGTGGAATTATGACTGCCAAAGACTTCCATTTCTCGCTGCCAGGCACGCTACACAACGAATTGGACCGAGTCCCGTGGTTGCCAGAACTCATTTTCATAAAGTTGTCTATGATAAAAACCTTTGGATAAATAATTGAGTGAGTTTCCTGTTGCCCTCCTCAATAATTTTTTTAACTTGACACCATCACTCAAATGTCGCCTCACTGGGGTCACACTGTCACGCACACCTTTGCTGCCTCTTCACTACATCTACATCTACATAAGTACCCTGCGAGCCACCAAAAAGGTGTGTGGCAGGGGGTGTAGCACCATGAGGGAAGGGTAAGGGTTGAGGGGGTTGGGAGTTAGGTGAGGAAAGGTGGGGGGAACCTGTAGGAAAAAAATATATATATACATATATATATGTATATATACACACATACATATACATACATACATACACACATGTATACACATCCTCGCGAAGTCCCTAACCTGTACGTTAACACTTATTGTAATGAACTAAGTCCTGGGGAATTTCGACTACGAGCATTCTGTTCCCTTATCGTTCTTGGAAAAAATGACATTTTAAACCTGTCAGTCTTGCAGTCTATCTCTCTAGTCTTATATTCGTGATCCCTTCGACCGTAATACGTTGGGGTTCGTATTATATCCTTGATGTCATCGGAAAAGGGCCCATCTTTAAATGTTTTTAATAAGTTTAATCTATATTGGAAACGCCGCTGTGTAAGAGAATCCCAACCTAAACTGTCTAACAAAGTGGATACGCTGCTGAGTTGGTCATAACAATGTTTGACAAATCTAGCCCCCCTCCGCTGAACTCGATCTAATTCCGAAACCAAATTTATGTTGTGAGGATCCCATATACTGGCAGCATACTCTAGGTGGGGCCTGACCAAGGCAAGGAAACATCGTTCTTTCACCTTTTCGTCGCATTTACCTAGCACTCTTTTCACAAATCCCAATTTTTTATTAGCACGACCGCATATTTCTCGTATGTGTTTTCCCCAGGACAGATCGTGAGTAATTGTTACACCCAAGTATTTAAAGGAATCTACCCTCGCGATTTTGGTTTGTTTCACTTTGTAACTATAAGGGAGGGAATTACTCTTTTCCCAAAAATGTATTACTACGCATTTTTTAAAATTCAATTCCAATTGCCATGTATCGCACCAATTTTGAATTGCATCTAGGTCGTTGGCTAACACGACTCTGTCTTCGTGACTTCGGATGTCCCCATAAATTACTGCATCATCGGCGAAAAGACGGAGCTTGCTATTAACTACGGTACTGAGTCATTTATGTAAATAAGGAAAAGGAGGGGGCCTATGACACTTCCTTGTGGTATCCCCGACGTGACCTTGACAGTATCGGATGATACACCGTCCAGGACGACTGTTTGGACACGATCACTTAAAAATTGTTTAATCCAGTTAATAATACTTTCGTGTATTCCATAGGTTTCCAATTTCGCCAGTAATTTGCAATGAGGGACTTTATCGAAATCTTTCTTAAAATCTAGGAATATCGCATCAACTGGAATATTACTTTCACCGGAGTTTAATACATCATGTACAAAAAGTGCGAGTTGAGTTTCGCAGGATCTACCCTTACGGAAGCCGTGTTGGTTATTAATTAATAAATCTTGGCTATCGAGGTGCCTCATCATGGAACTAACAATGATGTGTTCAAGAATCTTACAGGAAATGGAAGTCAGCGATATTGGCCTATAATTACTGGGGTCCTCCCTGTCTCCGTTTTTAAATATGGGTGTTCCCGAAGCTACCTTCCAGCCGTTTGGCACGCTTTCTTCTGCTAATGATTTCTTAAATATTATATCTAGATATGGGGCAATTTCAGCCGACAGTTCTTTATACACACGTGCCGGTATCTCATCAGGTCCCGGAGATTTGTTGGGGTCTATGTTTTTAAGGAGTAATTCTATTCCGCGGGTGGAAATATTGATTGCTTCCATTGAATGCTGAAATATTTTCGGAAGGTTCTCGGGTGTATTTTGTGAGGATATGTTGAAAACACTCTGGAAAAATGAGTTTAATATGTTGGCTTTATCTAAACTACTCGTTACTTTATTCCCCTTTTCGATATTCAATGAGTTTACGGTGGACTTGTTTCCCTGCACTTCCCTGACGTAGAACCAAAACATCTTTGGGTTATCGTTCAAATGTTCGCCTAATTTTTTCCTTTTGAATTCCGCTAGCGCCTTCCGGAAAGCCTTCTTGGCAGTGGACCTAGATGCTTTGTAGTTCTGTATGGTTTCGTTGATTTTATCAGGGGAGGAATCTTTAACTGCATTTTTCATTCTGGCATGGCACACCCTTTGCCGCCTATGAGATTTCCGTACTTCAGAGTTGTACCATCGGGGTTCCTTATTCTCTTTTATATATTTACTAGGTATGAACCTCTGTATTTCTGAACGTGTTATCCTAAGAAAATTATTCCAAGTATCCTCGACACTACTAGTTTTGCTTAATTCGTCAAATATAAAAAAAGAACTTTTTAATTCACATTTTAAGCCATCATAGTCCGCTTTATTGAACAAATACACCTTTCTCTTAGGTTTGTTGACTTTATCTACACTTAGAGAAAATTTAGCGTTTACAGCCCTGTGATCACTGATTCCGTCAACAACTTCTATATTTAAGACCTTTTCGGGTATATTTGTGGCTAACAGATCAAGAATGTTCTTTCCCCTTGTTGGTGAAGTGACTAATTGATGTGGGGAATTCGAGGTGAACGCGAATAAGAGGGACTCGCATAGATCCTTGTCTTTACCTCCATCTATAAAATTGTACGAATCCCAATCTATTGTGGGAATATTAAAATCACCTCCGATAATTAGGCTATGCTCACTGTTGTGGGATGTAAAGCGTTGTATCTGTTTTTCTAGGTCTGGTATTGAGTTAATGCTAACGTGGGGTGGTCTATAATACGCACAGATATATATTCTTTTCGATCTGGGTGTTTTCACTGAGCACCATACACTTTCTATACAGCTATCAGGAAATAACTCGGCTCTACTGACGTTAGAGTTCTTAACCGCAATAAACACTCCTCCTCCGACTCTATTTTTTCTGTCGTTTCTATAAACTATGAAGGACTTGGGAAATATTTCGCAATCTGCGATGTCATCTGTTAACCAACTTTCAGTTCCTATAATGATATCCGACTCTGTGCTATGAATGAGATGGTGAAATTCCGGTATTTTATTTTTTAAACTTCGGCAGTTAACTACTACTTCGGAAATTATATCCTCGTCTAAAACCTTCTCTGCGGTCTGCTTTCTGGGGATGCTATTTAATCTCTTTGATGTCTTAGTATGCGATCGGCCTATATTCTGATTGGTAATTTTATCTTTTGTCTCATTAGCAGTGCAAGTACTTGGAAGAATCTCTTCTGGTAACCTTGTATTCTTAGACCCACTAATTGACCTAAACCTTATTATATCGTTATTTAGGCAATCTGCTCCACTACCTAACCTACGAATTTGCCTAAAAAATATCTACAGTGCTCGAAGATCCTATGAGCCACCCGAGTCGACGCCTCAGGGGTGTAGTGAACCCCGGAACGGTTCAAGGGAGTGGGACACGACCCGAGCACCGGTCTCAAGTCCACAAACTCGGCCCCTATGTCCCGACAGAATTTCCACAGCCTCCCGTTCAGAGACTCAATACGACTCCAAACGTAAGCACCGCAGTCAGTCCGCGGGACAATGCTACATATGGATAACCGTAAGTCCACACCAGATGCCTCCCGCACACGATCCACTTCGGATTTTAGGTCCCCAAAGGCACTCAAAATCCTTTCGGACCCGTATCTGGAGGCATCGTTGGTGCCGACATGGACCACCAATCGCAGCATGGAGCAATTCGTGCCCCGGACCGCCGCCCTTACTGAAGCCGTGGCGTTAGGAATTAACCCCCCCGGCATACAGTAGGAGGTAACCTCCTGGTTCGTCATGTCCCTCTCCGACCTTCCCCGCAATGGGGCCACCAACCGCCGGACGTTGGAACTCCCTAGCAATAAGATTCCCCCCCTCCCAGAGCGACTACCCCTAGGGATGGAGGACTTCGAGGCTCGGGTTGCACTCTCGGCCGCGCAAACAGGCGTCTCGACGCCGTCCTCGGACAGCGCCGCGAAGCTGTTGCTGACAGGGATGGGGACGGTCTCCACCGCCCCCTCTCCCGGAATCGACCTCGCCGCCGCTCCGCGCCTCTTGGTCGCCATCTTCCACTCCTCCATCCGAGGGGAAGGGGTCGCCATCGGGCGAGAAGGGCCACCCACCGTCGCCTCCACGACCGACTTATTAGCATTTGCACCCGGACACATCCGGGGCACCAAACTGGTGCTGCTTGCGGTCTGGGAGGCAACGGGGCGAGCCCCCGCGCCCGAGACGGCCACACACCCCGTCAGCTTGGAGCAGAGCTCCGCCACTATCCTCTCAAGCTGGGCGACGCGGGCCATAAACTAAGGAACAGACGCTGTGTGGACTGACTACCTTTCATCTGGTTCCTAACCTTCTACCTATCTGGCATGGGTGACCATACCAGGAGCAGTTATCATTGCTCCCGCGAGCACAGCTCTAGAGGTCATCGGAACGCTGAAGTCCTTCTACAGGTCAAGGTTGTAATCCATGAGGAAGAAAGTAATATTTGATAACATAATATTAATTAAATGCGGACCAAAACCTACGTTGTATAGGTGATTAACTATGATGTTCACTCTAATATGGTAAATTTAATGAATGAAAGCTACAAGGAATCTGGTCATGGCGGAGGATGGAATATTGTTCACAAGTGAATTAGCAATCTTATCATTTTAGGTAGATTCTTCATAATTGATTTCAAATACCTCTGCGACAATAAAAACATTTTTTTCTTTACATGCACACTTATATAGTAACTAAATGAAAATTTGATGAAATATTTTCAGTGTATGATGGAGTTCGTAAAAGTGGATACTACCTCAACGTCGATATTTTTATTCTAGTACAAATATAATGAAATACCTTAGGCGTGCCCTGGAAATTATCTTTTAATACATTGAAAAATCGTATGTATGAGATACATTTATTTCGACCGCAGAAAATACAACAAATGAATCATTTTTGTGCGCTAAGAGCTCTTTTTTCAGCAGTATACCTCCGCAGAGGGACGGGCGGTGTGCTTTATGTAGAGGACGAGAACCCAACCCTTGTTACTTCTTGACGTCGCAAATATTTGCTCAACGGCCTCTTCATCCGATAAAGTTAATTGCATTTCTGCCCAGATTGATGATGGGAAGCTTAGATAAACACTCGTGTGTATCTCTATCTGGGTTTCATTCGGAGTTCGAGAAAATATTTCCTTTAGATAAACCTAACGAACGTAGCTAAGTGTTTAACCTAATGAGTTGACGCAAAAAACCCAGAATCTCCCACTTTAATATCCCAGGTTTTTAATAACGAGATTTTGTGAATTTTAGACCAGACGAAGGAAATGAACTCAGCTTAACACATCTATGATACTGAAATCAAAATTTTTCCAATTCTGTAGATCTTAGTGAACATGTCTCACTTATATATCTAATCATTCATATTTATTTACCCGGAGTATTAATAAAATTCGAGTGCATAGTTTGCTAATTTTGTTAAAAATGTGAATTTTTTCTTATTGAATATGAAGGCAAATGTGATGAAATCACGGAGGTTTTATGGTATACTAATAAACAGAAGTGCACTCGTATATAACAACTCCATATTCATTATATTGGTTGAATTGATTTGGAATTAAGTTTTTAATAGAACCAATTGTATTCATGACTCTTAATCAAATATGACATAAAAATTTTGCCGTACAAATCTGTTTTTTAATCTCTTCATGTATCGAAAATTGATTTTTGTTCATGGGTAAATGCTTTTTTAAATGTCAAAGAATTTTAACTGATCCAGCAAACTTGGGATATTTTTAAGAAATTAGTTCGTACTAGATAATGACATAACATCTACCTTAATTACTTTTACTAGAGACTCGACACGGGCATTGTAAGCTTCATTCAATCAAATACAACAACTTATGCAGATAATATACAATTTAGGCATTTAAAAATGCATTAACACATGGTTTTATCCAAGCAGGAGAGAATGAAAATATATGAGATAATTGGAGCGTCCGCTATGCTACGAATTTGAGCGGTGTGAATAGTGGACGCTTAGTAGTCCAGAATCTGGATCCTGAAATATTTTACATTACTCATATGACACGTTGGAAGTTTCCACTTGCAAAAGCCTTGAGGCGAAATCTCGATGACAGCATTCATGCATTTATGTGTTCCACGAGTAAGATGTAGTGTCAATGGAGGGGAAAATAGAGGGACTGGTTAGCGTGTTGATTAAGTAGGAGACCTCTATGATCCCAGTTCAGGCCTTGAGGTGCTTCTGATCACCTTTAAAAACATTCCTAGTCCATCTGTGAGCATACGTAATGTCAAATCCATTTATTCGGGTGTGCTCCATTCTAGAATTCACCCTTTAGGTCTTACCTATTTCTATGACATCATCCGCTTCCAATAGCATGGCAAAGTCCCCTCCCTTCATTCTAAGGGGCTCAAATAATGCGAGAAACCGGGAGGGAGGACGTGGTTAAGTAATGAGAGAAAGTATCGGTGGTTTTCCACGCGAAGTGATAGCTTCACCTTCCCCCCTCCCCACGCCAACATCTCCCCACTCATCCCCGTCCTCACTAAGACCTTTTTACCTAAGACGAGTCCTCTCATCCTATTCTCTTGTTCCCACTATTCGCTATATTTCCTCTATTTTTTCTCTCCTGGTGCTCTCCTTCGTCAATATCCTTTCCATACCTACAAGCTCTGTCCAAAAAGTAGTAAACTCTGCTCGGAACTGGGTAAAACTGAGAAATAAACTCATGAGATGCTCAAGCAGCTTATGATGATAACGACATGGGTACATGGGAGGTTTTTGAGTGACACAAACTGTATTGGGAGGGTAGAGAAGATGCTGAAAACGCCGAACGTTCAGGATGCCATTCGACCTAAAAAACAGTGAGGAACATCTTGCGAGAGTAAAGGCTTTGTTGGACAGAGATCGCAGAGAAAGTATTCAAATGTTTTTTGATGACTCTGGCATCCATAAAAGAGATATGCGTCCACTTGTGAGACAAAACATGGGCGTGGGAAAGGTGTGTGCGAAGTTGGTGTCGCGAGTGCTCTCCGACGAACAAAACAAAACTCGCACGCGGATCTGCCAAGAGATTCTCGACCATGTTAGGAAGGATAACTTCTTCCTCTTTCCCCTCCTCGAAAATTTTTGGGTGAATGTATTAATCATGGTAGTAATTTTTTTAATCGACTCAGTCATACTATTTTTGGGAATAACCTTTCATTAAGCAGTGTTAGTTTATATATACTCTACGAAAATTTTAGTGAAATGATTAACTTTATTGCTAAATTTTAAAATTGACATCGCATATTGACGCAGGGTCTTCCCATAGAGCCGTTGAAGTAGGTATGCATTTTGTGAGTAATCCTTTTTCATAATCTTTCTTTGAAGTGGCCAAGGTATACCTGATATACCTTCAGCATTTATTTTCTGATACGACGTCGGTGAAACGAGATGTCCCCAAAAAATTTCATTTTTCAGTCCAAAAATGATTTTCATGCAACCATCTCAAATTATTTTTTATCCGCTCAATAAGGACGCAAGGCAATGCCTCGAAATATTAATACAAAACAATAATGAAATATGTAGGTCTAAAATTCATTCATATCGGAACTTCAGGAATGTTTCATTTTAAATAAAGAACCGGAGTACCGTTCCTTCCAAATTATTGAATTACCCTTGTCATCGCTCGCCGGCTCTTTAAAAAATCGAATCGGTGAACGGATATAGTTTTTAAGGAAAAGGCTTTTGCTTCGAGAGTAGAGAGCGTATGAGCATACTACAATTTCAGCGTTTCTAGACAACATGGCTGTTACTTGCATGCATAATGCAAAATCTTTTGACTTAATAGAAAGACTGAAGGGCTATAACTGAAAGACTGAAGGGCAAAGGACTAAAAATGACGATGGTTTTGGAAGATAGCTGATCAGATTCAAATTTGCGATTTGGATGCCCATTTATTATGATACAGGAGAAAGGCAGAATTGCATGCTTCTACCTATATTCAAAACTTTGGACTATGTGCCACTGCTATGCCTCTCCAAATAACCCTCTTCAATTTTTCTTTGAGCATTTTATTCAGCTTTTATATATTCCGCTTTTCATTGCAAATGCATACTTTCACCCATTCCTTATTCAACGACACATTCACTTTCTTATCGTAGTAGAATATTCCCATTCATTCTCTTCCTCTCACTTCTCTGCCAACTTAAAATGTGATTACTATTTAGATTCTCAGCCAGAAATCCTCATATTTATTAGTTAATAATACTTTTCCCTAAATTGTCAATAATGATTTGTCGAAATTGGATATTATTATTAGGTAATCTACCAGTTAAGGTAGGTTTTTGGATGGACGCAACTATCAAATAAATATTTTTTAACTCCAAACAAAACCCAAACCAGCAACCTAAACTACATCAGGTCCCTCTTCATCTCTATGTACTTCTTTCCTCACTTCATCCCGTCCAACATCCCTATCCTGCTCCTGCCATTTCCTCGCTTGCCCAACATTCTCCCTCGATTACCTTCTTCAACATTCCACTACCGCTCAATACGCCTTTCATCAATTTTTCCTGCCTCCATACGATTTCTCTCAACAAACCCCTCTCTTCCCCCACCATTTCTAGTACTTCCTCATTTGTTTTCCTCTCGGTCCATTTCACCTTCTCCATTCTTCTCCACATCCACATTTCAAAAGCCTCCAATCTACGTCTATCCTCCTGATTCAGTGACCACGTTTCCGCACCATATATAGATAGCTACGCTACATATCAGAGTTTTTACGAGTCTTGTCTTAACATCCCTACTCAACGTCCCCGTCATCAACTCCCTCCTCCTGAGAAGGCCTCCTTGCCTAGCGCAATTCTTCTCCTTACGTCCCTACCACTTTGACCGTATTGGTCCAAAACACTTCCGAGATATGTAAACTGTTTTACCTGCTATATTTTTTCCCCGCCTATTTTAATATTTAGCTTAGCCTTTTTCTTTCTGGAAAATCGCATAACGTTTGTTTTATTAATATTCATTCTCATCCCATATTTATCGCACTGAACCTCCAATTCACTCAACAATGCTTGCAACCCCTTGGCTGACTGAGCAACTAATGCTTGGTCATCAGCAAACCTAACCGATTTTACGAATTCCCCTCCGACTTTCATTCCTACCTCCAGTTCTTCCCATGCCTCTTTAATCATTTCCTCTACATATACGTTGAACAGTACCGGTGAAAATGGGCAACCCTGCTTTACACCTCTTCCTAACACTGCCCATCTGTCTCTCCGTTCCCCACTCGCACCTGAGCAGTCTGTGACATGTACAGGTTCCGGATCAGCCTCCTGTCCCTCCAATCCATTCCTATTTTCTGCAATACACGCATTGATTTTTCCCAATTCACTCTATCTCTCTTCGAAATCTACAAAACAGGCAAAAACGTCCTGATTGTGTTCTATGTTCCTCTCGATTAGTGATCTCATTACTGCAATGGCATCACTCGTACCTCTGCCTTTCCTAAACCCAAACTGATCATCCCCTAAGTAATCATTTGCCTTACTCTCTATCCTTTTGTTGATGGTCCTGAGAATAACTTTAGCTGCGTGGGATATCAAACTTATTGTTCTGTAATCCTCACATGACGTAGCCTTTGCTTTTTTTGGAATAGGAACTAATACCGATTTCACAAAATCTTCCGGCCAGATTCCTTCCTCATAGATACTACGAATCAGTCCATATAGGGCCTTCTTCCCGCATTTTCCTAACCATGTCAACATTTCTACAGGAATGTTGTCAACCCCCACAGCCTTATTTCCTTTCATCTCCTTTAATGCCCTTTCTATTTCATCGTCGAGTATGCCTGGACCTAAGCTATCTTCTTCTACGTCATGTTCCTTTTCTATGTCTAACCTTGTCGGCCTAAGTACTTTACCATACAATGTTTCTATATATTCCTTCCATCTCACTTGGATTTTTCCTGGTTCAACTATCATCTTTCCCCGCTTATCTTTAACTGTTAGCACAGATCTTGCCTTCTTACTTCCCGATAATAACTTAACCTTGCTGTATAGCCTTGCACCAATTTCACCCTTCTTCTGTAAACTTTCCATATCCTCGCATTGCGTTTTCCACTATTCTTCTTCTTCTTTCATCCATCTTTGCAATCGTCTCATCCGTTACCCATGGTTTCCTTATCCTTTTCCCGTTTACGGTTTTTATAGTGTCTTTTGCTACTTCCGATATCCCTTGCTTGATACATTCCCATTTTTCTTTGATTGAACTCAGTTCTTTACCATCATCCATTATTTTCTCTACAGCCTGCTGATACTTCTTCCTCGTTAATCTATTTAATGCTTCTACGTTCCATTTCCTAACCCGCCGCCCTTGCCTTATCTTCTTGAAACGAACATTGCATTTCATAACAACAAAATTGTGGTCAGAGTCCGCATCCGCTCCTGGGAAACTGTGCGTATTTATCACACTGTTCCTAAATCTGTGATTAACCATAATATAATCTAACTGATACCTTTCTGAATCACCTGGTATTTTCCATGAATACCTACGTCTTTTGTGGTGTCTAAACCATGTGTTGGTGATGACTAACCCCTGTCTCCTGCAGAATTCAATTGCTTTCTCCCCGCGTTCATTCCTCGTGCCTAACCCATATTCCCCCACCTCACCACCATCTTTTCCTTCGCCTACCGTCGCATTCCAATCCCCCATCACTATCAAATGTTTTCCTGCAGGAACACTCGCGATGATATCCTCTAACTTATCGTACATCCTATCGACTTCTTCCTCCTTGTGATTGCTCGGTGGCATGTTTACCTAAACAATGACCAAGTTCGTCGGCTCTGCTTTAATCTCTACGAGTTAAATTCTATCTGTCGCTTGCTCTATGTTGACTACGCTTCTTCCTTCCCCTTTATTTAAAATTATGGCAACCCCTCGTTGGCTCTCGTCTCCGCCGCTGTATATCACTCTATAATTTTCACTCCAGTAATCCCCGCTATCCTTCCATCTCACCTCGCAGAGACCTAAAACATCTATATTTCCTCTTTCCATCTCTCGCTTAATATTTTCTAATTTGCCTCTCCTCAACATTGCCCTGACGTTCCAGGTTCCTATTCTAACTACTATCGTCTTCTTCTGAGTCTTCTGTCCTGCTGCTATTTTTTCCCTGCAAGGGTTTCGTGGGATGACGACCGCGGAAGCCTTGCCTCTCCCGCTGCCGGGCACGACACATGGCCTCTTGAGCCGAGTGCCGTAGTTGCCAGGACTCATATTATCTATAGTGCCCTTCATTCAGTCTTGGGAATCGTAATTGAGGTGGTTTCCCGTTGCCTTTCTCAATAGTGTTTTTAACGGGACACCATCACTTAATGGCCGCCCCGCTGGGGTCAGACGCCATTGCAGCCGCCTCACTGAGGTGCTTCATTGGAACACACAAGCCCTTCCACCCCGACAAGGTTGTAGTCCATGGGAGGGGAAATTGGATGTAAACATATAATTTAAATACCGGAGAATTATACCTTTTTTGGGTATTATTCATGCTCAATTGCTTACTACATCTATTTAATGAATCATTGTGAACATTTGATGTAGCTACGACGCAAAGTAGCTCAGTTACCTATTTTTGTATCATTAAAATACGACCATAAGTTTTCCATCTCTCGAGCTCTCCCTTAGCTCCTTCCTAAAATAATTGGTTGGTATGAGGTTTTCATAGGGCGTTAGTAAAAACGTGTCTTCAAAACACTATTCACATTATTAGGTAGACAATTATTAATGAGATAACGATTCTCCCCTGATGAAATACATATTTTTCAATGACAAACTAAAAAGTTTATGGTATTAATGTTCATTGCTCTTAAATAGTTTAAGTGTTATTTATTTATACATCCTCTAAACTTAACTTCATTATGATATTCATTAATTCCTATGATAATGAATACCCAAATAAGAACACGTAAGAATTGAACATTAAATGATTGGAATTATCAATAGATAAACTCAGAAATGAGTCACCCTTCATTTCATATTTTTCGGGTACCGGCAATGGTCGGTATCGAGGTTCGGGTATGGCGGCAATCATCACGTCTACTCTTGGGTGGAATGGGCCA
Organism: Hetaerina titia; assembly: GCA_037158775.1. Taxonomy (NCBI): domain Eukaryota; kingdom Metazoa; phylum Arthropoda; class Insecta; order Odonata; family Calopterygidae; genus Hetaerina; species Hetaerina titia. Next base: position 10,458,730 of record CM073770.1, on the reverse strand, counting down.
GGACGTGATTGTGTGCCAAAAGGTGTTTTCGGAGAATAGCGCCTCTTGGCTTCCATTTTCTAAAAGGCCTCTTCTCAAAAATGAGCCGTATTCGAAAGTACATACTGTCATCCCAATGTTCTCGGGTGGATTCTTTTGCATTAGGCAATATCCGAGGAATCGATGGGCAATGTTTGGTATATACTTATGTGTGTGTGTATGTAAATGTAAGCGTGTTTTAGAAGCATGCATCAATACATACACACTCATAGATATATAGATATATATGTATGTGTGTGTGTGTTGGTGAACATATACATTAGTGCAAACACACATATTCACACGCATTAGTATATAGAAACACTCAAGAGGAGAAAGTGGAAGGGTGCGTATCACAGGTAGGAAAAAGTTTCCTTGACAGGGACTCGGACCATGGACCGGGGAATAAGCCTGGTTCATAACTACATGTCTTCATCTTCACAATACCCCGCAAACCACCGCAAGGGTGTGTGGCGGGAGGTACTAGGCTACCAGTCATGCATGGACAATCCCAATCATGTTACTCTACGCAAAAATTAGTTTGATCATGCACTCGAAAAATGTTAATCACACGAAATAAAATAGTTTCCTCAACAACATTCAATAACGGGATATGTTTCATCAAATTATGATGTACAACTGTTATATAGATGGGTTTATTTAATTAAAAAATAACTTGCAGGCTTTCGAAAAATCGATACACAACCAATTTGCGTTATCTCCAGCGCGATTTCTGTAATATCTATTTTGATTTCTACATCTGCATCTATATAATACCCCTCTAGTCGCTGCGGGGGTGTGTGGCGGAGGGTGTTAGGTGACCACCCTTAAAGTTAAATAAAGCCTCATACAAAAATAAATCATCTCATAGCTCATCACCAAATATTCATGGCTCTACGCGTTTTGACACCAAATTATTTGTCATTTGGATTAAGTTTTTTTCATCCCAAACACGAGAAATTTGCATTTCTTTATAACTTTTAATCAGTTATTCTTCAATCTGGAGTTGCTTCATTAGCGAACTTACAATTATAAATTCATTGACTCAATTGATGAATTCATGATACGTATGCCAGGGAGAAAGCGATGCAAGTACTCGGTTCCTCTCCATCGTCTCTTTTTTGCATTTATGTGTTAATTAAGCATTTTTCTAGTCATGGGGAACCTTGTAACACACTGGGGGCTTTTAAAATATCATCTCGAGATACGGCACATATTCCGACGCCAGTTCCATAAATATTAGACCTGGTATTTGATTTGTTTCAAAAGATTTATTTGTCAGGAAACATTCTGTTCCACTATTTAGAATTCCGATTTCAAGAATCAGTTGGCAGGAATGATGGGAAGCCACCACTGCTGTTTTCACCTCCGTCATTTTCCAGTGAATGTTTCCTCTTCCTGTTGGTAACGCTTTTCTAAGTACTTCCTGGAAATTCCTGGATATCTCATAATTGTGAGTGAATTCATTCCTTTCCCCGCCATAGCTACCGTTTCATACATTTTACATTATGGCGTGACAAAACAATTAATGCTTGAACAATTTTCTTTCTTTCATCCAACTCCTTTTATCCTCTAGGTTCCGCGTTATCGTTTCAAAATATAGTCGAATGAACCTGGTTACCGCTGGGGACGAAATCTTAAGTTGTTCCATTATTGTTGTCTCATTATTTTGGTTTTCCTATCTTCCTTTACAGTAAAAAATGCTCTTTAACAATTATATTAAGTAATTATGATACCCGTTTATAAACCAGTAAATGTTTTTCAAGATTCTTATTTTTTCTCCGACATAGGAAACATTTTGCATTTACTATTCTTGGTCGCTAATTCCTTTGATACTTTTCATATAATGAAAGCCGTTTGAGGTACGTTTCTTGCTAAAAAATCAAGACTATTTTTGCCTCTTGTTAGCGAAGTGGCAAGTTGATGATGGCGTTGAATTTAAAATAATCCAAAATGGACTAAGGAAGTGCCTTTTTCTTCATACTAATAGTGTCATATACTCTTTAGAGCCAAGAAGAGTACGGAACAATGCATTATATTTACTGTGTTAAAACTAGAAAGGAATACGGTATCTCAATGGCTCTATCTGATTTATGCATCTTGGAAATTTAATGCTGTCAGGAAGAAATCTTAATTTTATTTGATGATCCGCCCCTTGCTGACGTATTTTATTTCTTTCCTCGGCCAATGTCGCCAGCCATCCATGGAACCCAAGAGAGGGTAAAACCTTGAAAATATTCAGGAAAAGCTGGAATTGAGTAGGAAAGCCTGACGTTTAGGGGAATGAATATTGAAACCGAAAAATGGATGCTTGGACAGCCCAAGGATAAATTACTTCTTTGAATACAATGAATAACAACCTAGATACTTTTTTAAACTCGTGACTTTACGCGAGAAGACAAAGAAACGTGCATCATATCTGCGTTCGTGTTCCTTAGAGGAGGACGCATGAGACTGATCAGATGAACCAAGCGTCGAGCTACGAAGCAGCGGCTTAATTACCGCCCTCGCCGTGCGAAAGAGTAAGTTAGAGTAAGTCGTAAAGTACTTGATTTTTTTGGTTGAGAATACCGCTGAGAAGAAGTTAGCTTCAACAGAAGTTATCACCCACAATTTGTGCCTCCTGATGTTCTCCTGTATCATTCCTTGTTTACGAATATGTATTTCGCAAATGCTTGCAATAAAAAACACAAGGACGTGTCATTATACGATTAACATTGCTCTGCAGGCTCTGCAACTAAGTGCGAGATAATTTTTCTACTGTATTCGAGATTTTACTTAGATTTTCCATTAAAGTTTAGAACTTTTTCATTGAGTAATTATTTTCCAATGGTTGTCTATGCTAGATAGGTAAATGCGAAAATATTAGTGAATTAAATTTGACACATTGACCGCAGGATTACATTGTGGATTGGAGTTAGTACAAGTAGTGGTAAAAACGCCCTTCGAACACTAAGCTTCATCCTTGAACACCCGGAAAGAACTCGGCACGGGAACCATTTTAATTGTCATTTTGATTACTGACCACCGCATGGTAGTGCCTCATTTCCTCATTATTAAAGTTTACAATGGTTTTACAAATCCCACATAACTCTACCACCATGTGACTCTCGAAATCTTCTCATTCCTTTACTCTGGAGTTTATAGCAGGAGGGACGAAGGGAATCTAAGATTCTATGAAGCAAAGAACCCTTTTTCTGCAAATCTATGTGCAAATATCGAGCAGATATTAATGGATTCGGCGTACAACTAGACGATTTTGCTCGTTTCTCAGAGGGAGAATTGTGTCTTGTACACGTCTCTCTTCAGGCGATGGGACGGGGTATGTGCTCTCATCGGAAGCCTCCTTGGAATAGGCTTAGCAAATTACTTGCTTCTCGGGGTGCAGCAAGCTGAAGTTGGCCTATTGATTTTCAGTCTCCCGCCTTGGGAATTCTTCAATGTTTTATGAGAGGATTTGCGATGCGAATGGAAATAAAAGACAGTCTATAACTTTCAACTGGTGGACGTGTTTTCACTCTGAGAATGGAACCACAACTTAACGGATTGTGATATGGGTATTATCCGTCTAACGCCCTCTGTCGCACGTCCTTGAAGCGACTATTACCGCCGTATGTTGTGGATCATCATGATTAACCGCCATTATTCATATCCTCCTGGTCTATCATCATCACAATAAATTCTACGATTGTACGAAATATTAACATTTTTAATAATGAATTTGCAATTATAGCCGAAATCCTACATTGTTTAAGCCAAGGTTAACGAGATGTTATTCTGTGCTTAATCCAATAGTCTCTTTTTCTTATCTTTTATGTATATATATATCTGTATTATGTGTCACAGATTTTTTTTATTTTCTCTTCACGTTTGAGCTTTTCATTTCTACTTCTTTTTAAAATATTAACCAAAGGTAATAAAAATATTCAGTAGAAATACATGGAAGAAAACGTTTTGCTAGAATTTATTACCCTTTTTTGAATTCGTGGCGCTTTGCACACACCATCGGAAACCACGGTTTTAGGTTCGAAGTAACTAGAAGGATTTGACGGCGTGTTGTTTTTATCTACATCAGATGGTCCCATTCCTCATGATGCACGCTTTTTTTGCTCCTGCGTCAAATTCTGTCGAGGACGAGAAATATACTTGCGACAAGAAATTCCACGGCCCCGCTTTCGTTGCATGCCCTTTGAGGGACAAAAAAATATCACGGCTATGTCGTCGTAAACGTTGGTTAAGGGCACCACGCTTCTATGGAAACGATTGGATGTGTGTGTTTGTGTGTGACGCACAAGGGATGAATTGGGCTGGAAGGGGAGGGGAAGCGCTAGCGCATCACACCCGGAGAAAGAGAGCCTATTGCCTATAGAACGAATGTGCAATGTGTCCCAAACTGAAGTTTCGAGAGTGTGGAATACAAAAGTCAGTTGTAAACATCCACTTTAAGAAGGAAACAAATAATCTGTAGCTAATTGTGCATTTAGCACACAATCTAGAAAATTCACATAAAGCTATGCTGATGTCATCCATAGTTGTTGCCTTGTGCGTCGTAGCTCTGTTTTTCTCGGAATTTCCGCGGACATTGATTTAGTTGAGGCTGCCAAAATTATATCTTTTCCACCAGGGTCACGTGTTTAGCTATTCCATTGGATGCCCCTGAATTCTCTCCATGCAGTGCACGATGCGTAATCGTTAATATTTATGTCCATGGGGGTTGTTAAACCGCGTCGTGCGTTTATATGCATCCACTGTGTCACCATTTCTCTTCTTAGTAAACATTAAATTCATTAGCTTAAAATTTTATAACCATAATTAGTGAGTTAACGTCAATATTTGTAAATTTGCAATTCATAACCTTTTTTCTAATACCTTTTGTTTAAGGTAGTCCTGTTTGAAAACAATTAGTTCGTGATATAATTTATCGATAAAATTACTAAATATAATAAAAAATATTTATATATTTGAAGGAAAAGTTATCTTAATTTCAAAATTCACGTTAAATCACCTTATTAAGATGAAATTGACCGATGCGGTTCATAAAATAAACGTATGTGTGTGTGTATAAATATAAAAAAATATACACACAATTATGTATATGTATATATGATACCATCAAAGTAACATAGAAGTGTTGAATGAAAAGTGTTGCGAAAATGTGTCAATCGTTTCGTTTGGTTTAAATGGTATTTCATTACTCAAACGTGCCTTCTTCGGTTTCCTGGGAATTTAAGTTTATCCGATAATAACTAAAAAAATTCCTTAAAACTAGGATTTCATGACTTTTCCTACCCAAAGACATGTTAGTATGTTTTTGTTTGGTCAAAATTTAGCGAATGTGCCCTTGGCAGCATTAAGTTACATAATCTTGGTATCTAAAATTTCAATAATACCACAAGTAAAGTCGCTGTATATATGCAAAATGAAACACATTCCAATGCTTAGAAACACTGTGCTTAACTTCAGGCGCATAATTAAGCCGCTAAAGAGGAAATTGAGCTACGAGTAAATGCAACGACGATATCTTAGCCGGATAATTAAAGGAAACATTCATATTATATTTATAAAAACATACCCTTAACTCCATATGAGTCACACTCAGCCATGACTTTCTCGGTGTACACATTCCTCAAAACCCTGTCCTATTCGCTTATGTTTTTGCATTGTGCCACATAAGTTGCTTAGAAAACAGCAGATTATCATGGGGCCAACGAGAAAAGATAAAAATAGTTTTTGATATTCTTGATGCTGGGCGCTTGGAAACACAAAAATATGTTTGAGGGAAACTATTCCGTTGGTGAGAATTGACAGAGTAACAATTATATTCCACCCCTCTTTCCCCTGCCGTTGTCGCGCCAGAAAGGACATTGGGGAAAACTAGGCCTGTTTGACGATTCGACACCATACCTCCTTTGGAAAAAAATACATGAATACTTGAACTGCCCAATAATGCGTAAAAATTAAATAGCAGTAGTCTCTACTAAAAAGTTTATAATTTTTAGTGGGACTCTCTTTTTTTAAAAACTATAGATAATCAATGGGTGCCTATTAGTTAGAATCTGCAGTTACTCTTTTTTTCTTAAAAGATACAATGATGTTACAGGAATTGCTGTTTCTACTAAGGAGGGTTGATTAAGTTCGGCGAAAATTAATGTAGAGTGGTTTGTTACATGCCTATTACAGGATAACCTGAGGATGAATCAGTATGAGGAACAATGCACTCACACGTCTCTACGTTTTCTCACGTGGAAGGAGTTCGCCTGCAGGGAAAGTCATTCGAAAGTAAGCTTTCGAGAGGGTTTTGATGGCATGATAATTCGATTTAGTAATTGTAGTTTAATTTTTTTACCCTTTCTGTTTGCAAAATTCACGTGAGAACAAATTTTCTTGTTGTTTTGCTCGGCCCTGTTCTTCCCTAGTTATGCCATTTTGCTCTTTCCTGTTAGTATAGTTTGTAGTTCAAATCACTGCCTTCCATATCAGCGTTCTACTGTTGCGTGTAATACATTCCCATGAGTTGAGTTCTGGTATGTATTCTTAGTGTATTGGATTTCTGCCAGATGAGATTTTAACAACAAATTGGAGTTTTCCGTCCGTCTTAGCGATCTAAAAAGATCTAGAATGACGTCTAGATGGACACAACTATCAAATAAATATTTTGTAACTCCGAACAAAACCCAATCCAGCAACCTAAACTACATCAGGTCACTCTTCATCTCTGTGTACTTCTTTCCTCCCTTCATCCCACCCAACATCCCTATCCTGTTCCTACCCTTTCCTCATTTGCCTAACATTCTCACCTCTATTACCTTCTTCAAGATCCTACTGCCGCTCAATACGCCCTTCATCCATTTTTCCTGCCTCCATAGGATTTCTCCCATCAAACCCCTCTCCTCTCTCACCATCCCTAATACTTCCTCTTTTGTTTTCCTTTCGGTCCATTTCACCTTCTCCATTCTTCTCCACATCCACATTTCAAAAGCCTCCAATCTACGTCTATCCTCCTGTTTCAGTGACCACGTTTCCGCCCCGTACATAGCTAGGCTCCATATCAGAGTTTTTACGAGTCTTGTCTTAACATCTCTACTCAACGTCCCCGTCATCAACTCCCTCCTCATAAATATCATCGTAAGAACATCATAAGTATCTTCAATTTATTAGTGTAAAATTCCAATACTGTTAGGCTGGATACATAAAAAACGAAGAGTTTAATTCTTTATGGAGAATTTAAATTCTCCGATCCCTAAAATCGAGGAAATATCGAAAAAACTTAGTGCTCTGGTAACAGTTATATTTAAATGTATTAAAAAATGTATGCTTCAGCTATTTATTTACCCTTATTATAATGTACCTTATGTTATTGTTAATTCTGGTTTCTGCAACCGTGCATTTTACAGGGCAAGCAATTTTTTTTATCATTCGTGCTATTTTTCATGTATCCTTGTCTCTGATATGATCTTAGGTTTGACTATTTTGTAGCTTTCTTGATTGTTACCTGGATTTAATTGGCGTGATAATAGCATAACTATTTATGAATTCTATGCTGCATCATTCACCACCATTCAAAAAACTTCAATATTTACTCTCGAGGTGCAAAATACAAATTTATTCTTTGACCTATTTACGTGTCGTGTGACACGCTCGGAGATGACGGGGAGCGATTTTAAAAATTGTCCACACTCTAGTGTTATCATATATGAAATATATGCATTATCAACGAGTTTAATTTACGGCAAGAGTCATTTTTAGCAATCGGAAACTGCAAGGATCTAATTTTACAGGAGAAGGATAAGTTTTCTCGCTTACGTATTTTAAGACCACAAATAGCTGAAAAGACAAAATGAATAAAATGGAAATAAGCAAAACAAAACATTATGTGTTATGAATAGTTGAGGAAAAGAGAAAGTTTGCGGGGATAAATTAATAGAAGGCACGAAGCAAAAAGGAGTGGTTGCAGGAGGTATGTATGCATGTATGTACAGAAGTATATTGTGTTTGTATGTGTTCGGCTAGGAAAATATGCATGTCGAACGGAATAATGGGAGGTGGAAAGTACGTGAAGTTAAAAAATGGTTTATTGTAATGTTTGGTTCATTCTTTTTTTGCATGATGCGCCACTTCTTTACATATTTTGCTTTCTATACTATACATTGCACTTGTGGTATTCTCTTTCTGCCCTTTACCTGCATTTCACATCATTACTCTAATTAGCCCTCTATAATCTTCAACGTTCTCCAATATCCCTATCGACTCAAATATCCTCTCCCCTTATAAGCCTCCTATGTATCCTTTAGACAGAGAAAAATGTGGCTAAAGCCCACTTATGTTTTAGTAGAATGTGATCTTTCGTGCAGCTTCCTTCTTTTTGAGAGCCTTACGGGCTTTCGCTATTCCCTCCTCACATCCCTTTTTACTTAGCTCCGTCTCAGGTGCCCCTGGATCGTCAGCGGAAGCGTTCTTTCCCGTCTCTCAGGTTTTACTTCTCGAGTCTCATATTTGTGTTGCCTCCTGCCGTGGGATATTATCTTGGGCTTGTTTTTTCCCTTTCATTCATCTGTTTACCTTCTTATAAACCTGAGTCAGCTAAGCTTCCTTTCCAGATCCTATTCCTCCTCTGCCGTTACCGCCATGTCAACGTACGTTAGTCGACTGCGTTAATCTTATAGTTTATACCCTTTTAATACACCTCTCCCCGATTCTCCTTGAAGTCTTGGACCTCTTCCCCCACTCCCACCGGAGGCGGAGATGCTCAACCCCCCCCCCCCCACAGACCCCCCGAGCTCCTCTTTCGTTGTACTGCTGCCTCCCCGGCGAGCCGAGTGTGTGTCCCGTCAGACGTGAACCCGTGCGTGAGTGTTCCTGCAGGGCCCCGTGCGTGTGTGAGCAGCCCAAGTGGCCGCCGTGGGTGGAAGGGTTGTTTTCAAGGGACCACGGGTAGGATGGAAAAGCTAATCGTAGGGAGGGCACAAAAAAGCAAAGGGTTTTGCTCGGAAAAAAATGGGGCCGGTCGTCTAAATGGACCCAAATGGAGATGTCGGGACCATATACTCCCGTGCCCTCTCTTTCCCTTCCGCCCGCTCCACTTACCCCCTGTTTTTTTGTCCATATGCCGGGGTGTTTTCTTACCGAAAAGGGGTTTACGCTTTGTGCGCCGAAAAAAATTAATAGGCTCGGTGATATGCGACAGCATATGAAAGGGGTGAAGGGAATAGAGTAAGAAGTGTATAGAAAAGGGTTTATCCGTAAAAGGAGTCTTTTTCTGATCTATTATGCGTTTTCTTTTGTGCAGGCGAAGAAAACATGCGGGTGTCGATCGCGGCATTTCCCCGTTGAATAGACCACTTCGCCCGTTTTCCAGGCTCCTTTTTCCATCATAAACACCGGAATAACAAAGGTAGCTTAGCTCCCAGAGGAAAAAATTACAGCCATTTTCAGTCTGTCCTGTTATTACATAATTTCTATTGTGATCTTTGAAAACCCGTATTCCATTGTGCATTCTAGCGTATGAAACTTTAAATGACCGACTTAATTTTAAATTCAGATTCACTTTTTACAAGATACAATAATAAAACCATTTAGGAGTCTAGGGTATACTTTGCGAATGATCAAATAACACGTTAAATGTGTTCTAGTTTATTCCTCTGTTCATAGCTTCTCCTTTAGTTTTTATAATAATCATAGTAATTCTGTCTAATATGTGTGTCCCCTATTTTTGCGTCCGCGCTCACGACAATATTATTTGATATGAGGGACGTTTTCGCTGATCTTTCTCATTGCCTCTGGGAAATAAAGTGGCCTTGCCTATGGATGAGGATCAAGCAATTTTCGGAGACCAAATCTCCTGATCAGCAGTTTTTCTACATGCAAGAAAGGCAACGAATGTCATATCTCACTTTGTACATTAAAATGGCAAGGCACAGTGCTTAACTCAAATTTTGTATCAATATTCGATTATGATTTTTCTCTCCAAAATATTAGGCTGGAGATAAAGATATCCATTTTTTTTGCGTGAAATTCAAAACTTCATTTAAGATGTTTCGGATTCTCCGATTTGTGTCAATTATGCACCGTTTTTTGCATGCTATATGTTATTACCATTTTATAGGTAGCTTCATAATTGCCTCTCTCGTAGAAGTCTTGGTCCTTATTGGCGAAAAACTAGTAATCTATTTTCACAATCTTCTCTTGATCGCCATTTCTAAACACTCAGGAAGTCTTGCAATGCGAGAAAAAGGTGGTAATCGCTTAGTGCCAGGCCCGGACTATATGGTGGATGCATTAAAACCTCCCAACCAAGCTCTCGGAGTTTCTGGAGAGTCACCATAGACGTGCGTGGCCTTGCGTTGTCCTGATGAAACATAACAGCTCTTCTGTTGGCCGACGCTGGCCGTTTCTGGTCAATCGCTAGCTTCAAACGGGCCAGTCGTCGACAGTAGAGATCTGAATTTAGTGTTTGGCCATACGGAAGCAACTCATAATAAATGATTCCTTTGAAGTCCCACCAAATACACAGTAGAACCTTCCTGGCCGTTGGTTCTGGTTTGGCCACCGTTTGAGCTGCTTCACCACGCTTTCACCACGATCGTTTTCGCACAATATTGTATTAGGTGACCCATTTCTCATCCCCAGTCACCGTCCGTTTAAGAAATGGGTCGAGTTCATTCCGTTTGGCCAAGGCTTGGCAAATGGAAATTCGATTCATCATATTTCTTGGTGTTAATTGGTGTGGCACCCAAACATCGAGGTTTTTTTCTAATCCAGCTTTTCGACGACAGGCCTGTCTGTGCGAGGTGCATCTTTAACAAAAAAAAATGCCTGAACGGAATCAAATCGGAAACGAAACCAAAATTGCACTTAATTAGCTGTTATAGTATCGGCACCACAAACACCATTCATAATTTCGGCTTGGCTTGCAATTTCACCTTTATCAAAGAAAAACTGTAACATGTGCCGAATTTTCCCTTTGTTGACTTCCATTGCTAATACCCTGTCACTCACAACTGAATGGAATAAATAAAAAAAGCAAAAGAATTTTTTTGGTGTCAAATATCACCCTGTCAATGATCATAAACTTGAAAGTGTTTGATCGATACTTTATGAGATATCGATCACTACAGCCATGTACCGAGAAAATGATGGATTTCTTTTTCCCCAACCTAATATGACCTCTTGCCATAAAAACGTCCGCGGTTATTAAATCCCCTTTCATTCGAAGTGTTATCTAAAATTTTTAGTGTTATTTATTGAAAAATTATATGCGATCACCACTATATTTCATTTAATTATCTTCAGTACGAGAAAGAAATATCTACCACATTCCCTGGTGACTGCACCTGATTAAGGGTGATTGGGATTTTAAAGAAGTACATTAGGACAAGGTAGTCAGTTGGTAGGAAACTTGAAAATCGAGCAGTGTATTCTGAGTCCGAATTCCGAGTTCAAAATTCCTCCGAAGATCCAAGCAGTAAGATTTTCTCGTACGTAGAAACTCGTGTAAAACCGGATGATGTCACAGGAAAAGGAGCTGCACCACCCTCTTGCCAGTCAACACCTTAAGGTTTATTTCACGGTGACTTCCAACACCAAACCCAAGTATCAATCCGTCTAGTCGTCAATAAGACAGACAATCGCATGAGCATTGTCACGTTTTCTCGATTGCATAATCTTTCCTTCCATGGATAAATATCTAAGGTCTACACTTCTCCATTACGCTTTCCTGACGATGGAAAACGAGTTTGGTACCACGAACCCCGATGACGGTGTACCTAGTAACGTCGAAACGGGCTGCACATCGTTGTGGGAAAGGAAAAAGCTTCGTCATTTACCCATCATGAATTTCCACAAACTGAATTTCCTGTCGCAATATATGTGACTGATAAGTACGTATATTAATGTTTTCTCATACCTCACAACAAACCATCTTATCCTGAGCATTCATTACCTATGGAACGCACGAAAAAATACGAGTACGCGCGGCAATAGTATCACCTGCCATCCTTAGCAAATGTAATATTAGCACAGGCGCATTATATAACCGGGGATGGCCTTTATGATTGCGTTGGAAATGTCTATTACCCGCTCTGGTGGCATTGGAAGTCGATGCATTAAAAGCTGAACGTCACCCGTAGCTAGAATAAATGGCATATGGAATGGTGGAAAGGGAATGGTGCGTGCGTGCGTGTGGAAGGGGTGGGGGCGGGGAGTTTGGTCGGCAGCGGTCGAGATTGGCCGGGGGGCATTTAGGGAGTGGGAGAACCAGGGGCCTTGGGAGGGGCGAGGCTGTCTGGATTCAATGGGGGGGGGGTTAAGTAGGGTTACTCTGGGGAGGTTATAGGGTGTTTGTACGAGTCCCTGCGCGCTTGTGTGCGAGGCAGAGGCGAAGCGTGGGGTGGGAGAAGTGTCGGACGGGGGATGAAAGGGTATAAGGGGGCTGCGAGGCAGGGAAGGGTGAGGCTGGGAAGGGTGAGGCAGGGGAGAGCTGAAAGGTTGAATGGGATGCTGTGGTGGCGGAATGGCAGATGGAAGGATTTGGTAGCGCCCCTGGGGTGTGTGTGTGGGGGCAGGAGTACGGGGGATGAGGAGGGGGAATAAGAGGTGGGGAGGGCGTGGAAAGGAGAGAGACCGGGCGGAGGAGGAAGGCAAGGCGGGAGGGAACGAGAGTGAAGGAAACGATGCGCGACTCTGCACCCCGAAATGTATCGCACGTACTTATCGCCAAGTAGTCCGTGTCGTCTTGCCAATGCGCAAACATTGTCTGTCTCCGAATTGACTTCGGACGGGCGTCAGGTTAATGCATTTTGCACTGATTGAATCCATTGAGAAAGGCTTATTAATTATAGCTCCACGTGCTTTGCATTTTTAAATTGTCAGGTAACTCTTGTACGCTACTCAGGATGGCCGGAATATCAGGAATTGCGCGGGAGAGTAGGAATAACAAGAATGTAGTATGCATGATGCTAAGCATAACATAGTCACTGCTATTGATAAGAAAGAGCCATAAGAGTGCTAATTTAGTATTTCTTTTTAAGAATGTTCATTTGCTTAGAGAAGTATTTACGGAAAATAAGAAGCATTCCTCTTATATCTATATTTTTGTGATTAAATTCCTTCGGATATGTTCCTGAATGCTAATCTAAATTTTTAGACATTTTCCAGCGAAACACTTTACTCACGTTTGGGTAGACGAGTACAGACGTCAAAGATAATTTGAAGTTTTCTGCTTTCAGTTTTGCAAAATATTTTAATTTGACACCAAATATTCACATAAAAAGTGCATTAGAGTTTTGAAACCGATATTTCCTCTGCTTGATTTGCTGAATTGTGTACATTGGACTAGGTTCTGTCAATTAAGAGCTCTCAAATGAAGTGCGGAAGAGACGAAAATGAGAACATTTAAATTTTCTCCTCTGCTGTGAGTTATATCCCGTGAAATCATGCACATGGAAACTTTGGATTTTGAGCTCGAGAGCTGTCCGTCTCTTTCCGTTGTTTGCTCTCTCAAAGAGCACGCAACTCGTTCGGCGGGAAGCTGAGATAGCAGCAAAAAATATGAAAAAAGAATCGTGATGCAGCAGAATCATATTCTTATTTGGAGCGATGAAAATGTTTACAAACGATGGAGGATGAGTAAAGAACAAGGCGGAACATTATTGACAATAGATTAGCGGTGACTATGAATTCAGAATTTCCGCAACGAATATAGCTATCGAAAAAAAGATAACTTTTACATTAATAACATGCTTATATTTGAATCGTATTCCCTTTCTTTTGAATACCTAAGAAATGTTTTGTCGGGTGAAATGGGCAATTATTTTGGGCTACGTTTTCCGCTAGAATGTGTATAAATTTGCACGTTTTTACGGGGATGTTATTGAGTGTTTTTTTCAACTTTCCGAACCCTTTTAAACACCCAACCTATCCCGCCTTTTGGTGGATCGCGGGATACTTATGTGGATTCAAATATGATCAAGTTCATACGTTAATATTTTAGGGAACTATAAAAAAGTACCTCCTTTTTCTTTTCATTTATTTTATCTAGAATGACAGAAAATTGTATATTTATTTGGAGTGGTTGATTTCAGCAACCTCCTAGCTTTTAAGAATGCGAAGCTTTATTGAAGACGCAATTGCATCAAATTATCGGAAAAACAGAACTGAACTAATTTCGTATCATGGTTTTCTGCCTCTCCCAACTCTCTTCCTTAAATAATGGTAATAAATTGCCATAAAGTAATTTAGCGCTCATTTAGTCCGAAAAAAGTAGAATTCCCCGTGATATATTTTGTCGCCGTTCTTTTGAGGAGAGGCGGAGTAATCGAGTGGAGGGGAAATGGATCTCCGACGTCACTCCAAAGTAATTTGATCAGCAATCCAATGAAAGTAAGATTCAGTGTTTCGCAGCGAGGCACGTCGGCGGAGGGAGACGGAAAAGGGGGGCACACTGGGGGCAGGGGGGCGTTTGACAGACGGGAGGAAGGGGAGGTGGGGCGATGGGGGAAGGCGGGAGCGTAGGGGGGGAGTGGGGCGATGGGTGCTGCTGAGGGTTTTCAGGGTGAGAGGGGACGGTTGGCATCTTCTTCAGGGCCGGCACTCAAGGGAGCTGAAGTGGTTTGTGGGACGGCATTTCCGAGTGATGGTTGCTGCTGCAGCCACTGCGCGTAGTGCTTTGAGGTGTGCGTACGTGTATGGGTGGCGTGCGTATATGAATGAATGGACTGCATTTCGTTTGTGCCCCGATGATGATACCTCCTTCCATCCTTCGCAGGATGACCGAAAAAGGGCTTCCTTCTTGCACGCTCTCCAAGGGCAGATGGGAACGGAAGGGATGGACGAGCGTGTATTCCTGCAAGCCCTTCCCACTCATCCGCTAATACCCACAGAACACACACCCAGCACTTCAATCTCCGCTGCCCCACGCTCCCATTTCCGCAACCCCCACTTAGGGCCGGCCCTCTCCTAACCTCTGTGCGCGCATTAAAGCCGACACTCCCTGCCCCACTCTTTCGCATGTTGGTCCATTACCTTGATGACAGCCGCAGTTTAGAAGAGAATATCATTGGATGAATTCTTGTCTTACACTCGTACGTGTATGCTGTTTATGCATGCCCTTACTTGTGCGCTTGTGTTTTCTGGAATTCCTTCAGAAATACCAGCGGAGATGACACGCACTCGCGCGGCGTTTCTATGGAAATAAGACTTTGATGAGTGTCAGTAGTGAAGAGTGGACTGCTGCAGATGGGAAAAAAATGTGCTAATCCAGGATTCGAACCTCGACCTTTCCGTTTCCTGAATAAGCAGCGTCTGCTATATATCTCTAAGTGTACATGGTTGCTATGTGACGTCGAATTGATGGTTCAACCTCCGAACAACCCTTATTTAGCACCAAATGACTTCTTTTTATTCCCGTTTTTCAAGAAAAAATTGCTTGGCCAACGTTTTTCGGCGCCCGAAGAAGCCGTTGATGCATCCAAAACGCATACAATGGTGTATTGATTATCATGGAGAATACTCCGAGAAACAACACCGCCACTTTCAACAATAAATTACTGTCTTTTCATCATTAGGCTCAAAGTATAAATAGCAATCCTCGTAATACATAAATATGGATCTGCAGCTGGGTTGTGACATAGCAGGATAGTTCCGTTTTCATTTTTGGCATCACACTGCGCAATTTAAAAGGGAAATGGCAAAGAAATGAATCTTAAATTCATACTCGGTAAACTAAAATCATGATTTTTAACGAAAAACCGCATATTGTTTCCCTAGGTATAGGCTAGAATATACTGTGTAGCTAATCAATCAAGGAAATAAGGAGTTGCTTTAAGCTTTCATTGAAATCGTTCTCGCGTTAAAATTAGCGGCGTGGTTGTTTTGGAAACATTGTGTAAGTTGAGACTTGATCAACCGATGCCCTCATTGTAAACCTTTTGAAATTTCCTTTCGTCTAAGCAGTGCACAAAACAGAGGTCGGTTTCTTATGAATTTTCAAAAAAAATCTCAAAGATACACTCTAAAGCAACTGCAAAACAATGAACACTCCAAGAATGATGAGTTACGAATGGAGTTTACATACGAAGAAACAAATATTATCTGGTCTATTTTATCTTTCAAAAAATTGCACATTTTCATTGATTACCTGAAAAATTGCACAAATAACACTTTGGAAGAAAATAACATCTTACTTTTACTCTCTTCTGCATCGTCATCAACAATCATAATGATATCAGCTTTGACACAGGGTTTATGTTTTTAGCCAAAGTCTTCTCTAGCAAGCGATCCTAATGGAACTATATGAGAGTAAGCATTTGTTCTCTCGGGCTATTGAAAAGGAGAGCGCGAAGCCGCCTGACTATCACTCCCATCGCCTGACTATCCTCCATTCTTTGAGGACCCCAGTTGGGTATATTTGGATTGCTTCTCGGATCAACAGAAAGTGCATATTTTTTCCCATTTTCACAAGAGATAGGGCGAGTTAGTGAAAATAAAAGGCACGTACTTGTGTTATAAATTGAAAGAGTTCACAATTCCATTACCACACGTTTCATGAAGAGCATTCTGGCTTGCTCTAAGGAGATACAACTGCGAACAAGAAAGAACTGTGTTAAAAATTCACAGTATGCTAGATTAGATTATGCATGCACAGTAAGTAGGAATCGATGCCATATGACATTAAAGAAAATTAATTAAAAAACCTATCGCACTTCTGATAATTAAGGTCATGGATGAAAACGCGTCTGAGAGAGGCTAATGACTAGTGAAATAATGTTGCTATTCCATCTCGAATCTTGTTGACTTCAATGACATTTCCCCTATCCGAAACTAATCATGCATTTTTTATAAAAAAAATATCTGGGTGAAAAATAGGGAAATATTGCAGGTAATAGTGAGGACCAGAGAGTTCCACAATTGGGAGTATACATGTAGGTGGTTGTGATAAACGGGTTTTGAACCCATAGCTCTTATTTATTCTCTAGCCACTCGTTGAAGCCACTAGGCCATGACGATCCCTATTCAGGTATAGGAGAATACACTTTATTTTGAAATGCAAGTTATATTAAAGATGTACTCACGAAGGGGAAACCAGCGCACGATAACACTGATTAAACCGCCAAAATGTGGTATGCTGTTTGTTAGTATTAATTGATACGTGCGACAGTAACATATGCAGGAAAGAGTCAAAGATTCACTATTTTCAACGTTCAAAATATTCTGTCCATTAAAAAATTTAAAAAAAATACGTCTCGGGCGACTCCTAATCGCTATTATTTTCTACTTATCACAGGGAGTTCATAAGTACACGAAATTCCAATAAAAGATTTGTTGCATTTATGCAGAAAAATGCACAGGATTTTAAAAATGTTTCCTTGCCACACAATCTCAAAATGAAAATTTGCATTCATGTGAGCATGAAAGATTATTTGCACTCCTGGATACGAAGGACGATGGATGAACGATTAGCACCTTCAGGAATTCGCACGCATGCTCACCAAAAATATTCTAAAAATAAATCATTCAATATCGCTGTGGCCTTAATCACTTAAAATAGCCTGTGCTAAAGGAGGGAAAAATGAGGCAAGCCTTGGCGTAGCAAAAACTCGATCCCCAAAGCCGCCCGAAATATTCATTTTATTCATCTTAATGATTCGCGCTAAGACGTTCTTGATCCATATTGAGTCTTTTAAGACATAAAATGAGTCTTAACTTTGCGCATAAAAGCTACCTGGTGGATTACAGCTTAACTCTGACGCCGTAATTTAGAAGAAGGTTATAGCTGAGATAAGTCTCTAAGTCTTGCAAATTCATTAACAGTCTTCGCTGCGGGAAAAGAAAAATGTGGGAATAATGTGCTTCAATATCCTGCGGGAATATTTTGCTGTACTTTAAAAGAACAAAATTATTTAAAAGTAGAATTGCTCTGCCGTGAAACTCCATAAATATCGTTTTATGTAACTCGAATTGCCTTCCTCGAGAGGAAGTTACTCTGGAATCCTTTTAATATCCGGAGGAAGAACAAGGAATTCGACGGGGACAGGTGCAGTCGCAAAAACTAGAATTTAGGAATATACTCTCCTGGGAAACAAAAAAATAATAAGAAATCTCTTGGAGATAGTTATGCAGCTCTGCAAAGTGACTTTTTTTTATTAAAGGTTTCAGATTGACTAGATTAATTCTATGCATAGAGTTTTCAATGGCACGCGTTTAGTGTTAAAAGCAGATAGTGAGTGACAAAAAATTATCTAAAGAACTTATCAAACATGATCTCAAATACTTAAAGGGCATTATACATAATGATACGAGTCTACTGAGTTGAGTTACAAACGTTATTGAGCATGTAGAACAACCATTTTGACAAAGAGAGACTTCAGAACTGCAGAAATTCGTATACGTATTCGACTCTACGGCTTAATAGCAGCATCGACGCTGAGTTTTAAGCAGGTCAACAAAATATAGTGGCCTTACTGTAGAGGTAATTAATGCACCTATAAGTAAAGGCTATGAAAATTTAGTCAAAGGCTTAATTCGCTGTCTTCATTGGGTTTTCATCCAGGGATCTACAGTGTCCTACTTCCATTATCCCGCATAGTTTTTCGCCGTTGAGTAGTCTAATGTACGCTGAACTCTGCGACCTCATTTTAGTGCGAAATATTCAATTCCAACTTTGGAATGGGTGTTTAATTATTGTTACGATTTGGTGTCCTACCGGTTTTTGGTGACCTACGAAAAACGGCAGGGTTCCAATTAGTAATAATAATTAAACACCCATTCCAAATTTGGAACCAAATATTTCACGCACTGGTAATCCACTTACATTTCTTAGTCTCGCCTAAGCAGGCACATACTTACACCCCACAAAAAAATCAATCCTCCATCAATTCCGCACTCATCCTACCGTCTTCAGCACGTCTATCGCGCCCATCCTATTTATCTCCTTCCTTGCTTGCCTTTCCACTCTATTTATTATTATTATTGCATAGTACCCTGCAACCCATCACTTGGGTATGTGGTAGGGGAAAAATATACATTAGACTAAATTTTACTCGAATATTTTTCTCCCTAGCGCGGTCGGAAATCGTTATTCGGATGCCTTATCGTTCTTGGGAAAAAGGACTTCTTAATTTCATATCTTCTGAATTTAATCACCCTAAAATTGATTTTTATTGTCCCTCCAACTGTAGTGTGAATGAGTGAATAATACATTTACAACATCAATGCTAATGAGACACCCTTCACATGTTTGCAAGAGATTTAATCTGTAGCCTTATAACCTTCGCTCCTTGAGTGATCCCCAGTCCAGCTGCTCTAATATTTTAGGTACGCTGCTAAGTTTATCATAATAAAGTTTTTAAAATCTAGCTCCTCTACACTGCACGTGATCCAATTCGGAAATCATTCCAACTAAATAAAGGATCCCATATACTAGCAGTATATTCTACATGACTCCTAACCAGGAAAATATAAAATTTATCTTTAGCCTTTTCATTACCATTTCATTATTATTCAGTACTCTTCTAATAAATCCTAATTTTTTATTAGTTTGTCCACATATTTCCTGTATACACAGTATTCCTGTATTTCCCCGGTATTTCACCCAGGATAGGTCGTGAGTTAGGGTAACGCCTAGGTACTCACTCGAGTCTATACTTTCTACCTCGGTATTCTTGATTCTGTTGGTGGAAATCGAAGTTTAATTTCAGTTACCTTCCATGCATGGTATTGTAAAGAATCAATGTGGGTCCTAAGGTATCGATGCACAACTGCTCTTGTTGGACACCGTCGAGTCTGTAGCCATCACGGTTCTCTGCTCGATGACCTCCGTCGATTTTTTGTCCCCCGCATGTTTAGATTATCACAATTTATCCATTTTACCAATAATTTGAAATGTCATTATATTCTCTGCCACTAGTAGCTACATTGAGCGAAGCCCACCGAACTGATGCGGAAGAATTGAAAGACGAAGCACAATTTGGTTTGAGTATCGTGTTCAGTAAAATCACTGTAATAATTTTTACTTTCTTCAAAATATATCAATGCTTGAAGGAGATATTATAAATTCACTTTTGAAGCAACTAGACGACAACTATCCTTAGGTTAATTTCGCTGACCAATGAGAAATTATTAGGAATATTTTTCGACTTTCAAAGAAAATAGGTTTGCATCCAGGACGTGAGTTTAATATAATTCCCTCGCCATTCTTCTTTCCAAATGGTTTTTTTATCTCCGCAAGGAGATACTTAGAACGGCCACAGATTTTCCCCCCTTCACGAGCTCTTTTCTCTTCTCTACCCTCTTGCCTCCAAGGAAACCACCGAACTCCATTCGAAATTGCTTCATTTGTGGCCCTCTTGATATATTTACACGGCGAGCACGAACGGTCTCGTAATTATTACTAATATAAGGGACCTTTTCCTCCTAAACGCCGAAAATTTCGGTTTATGGAACCCCATAGCCAAGAGAAGACATTTTTTGACACAGTAATTACAGCGTGACTTTAAAGGGCATAAAAGCTGCTACATAACATCTCAATTCATCAAGTCGTTGGTGATTATGTTAGTAGAGAAAAAAAGGTTTTAGTCGTAATTTACATGATTACTTAGGAAAATTGAACCCATAAAATGGAGAGGAAATAATCGCGTACCTCGCCAGTGGTCTGATTGTCCGTACGGAAACAGAAGTCTCTCTCCAAAATGACAGATTTACCAAATTGGCTCATCGTTTGCTTTCATTTATCACTTTATGGGTGAGTGGCCATATTCTCATCTTTCTAAATTTATACTTTATATTGAAGAAAAAGAAATGAATAGATATAAGGTAAGGGGAAAGGAACACACATAAAGGACGAACACAGGAGAGGTGGGGAAGGCGGAATCAAACAGACCACTAATGAAAAAATATTTCCTTTCCCCTTTG
This sequence comes from Hetaerina titia, assembly GCA_037158775.1. NCBI lineage: Eukaryota > Metazoa > Arthropoda > Insecta > Odonata > Calopterygidae > Hetaerina > Hetaerina titia. The sequence continues at coordinate 10,437,808 of CM073770.1, read as the reverse complement.
CTTATATCTAGTTCCATGTGTGAAGTAATATTTGTTCGCCGTATAGCGGTATTTCGTGTTTGATTAATTAGGTAATCTACCGGTTAAGGTAGGTTTTTTGGATCGACACAACTGTCAAATAAACATTTTGCAACTCCAAACAAAACCCAATCCAGCAACCTGTATAATACATATATATATATATATATATATATATACACATACATCCCGGGTTCGATTCCCGTGCGAGGCACTCTAGGCACCTGCAGCTCCACCCATGCTAGTTGATTTTTCGGGTACCAGATCTTCTAGGGAAACCGTATCCAGCAGAGGCCCCCCCTACCCTGATGTGTGAATATTCACACGCCGTCGAGCTTAGTAGATGGGTTAGCTCTACCATCACCTACTAAACAGACCTTCAGGTTGATTACTGTGTTTATGGTTTATATATATATTTTTTTTAGGCAATCTACCGTTTAAGGTAGGTTTTTGGATGGACACAACTATCAAATAAACATTTTGTGACTCCCCACCTATCAAACTAATCTATATCAGGTCCCTCTTCATCTCGGTGTTCTTCTTTCCTCCCTTCATCCCGTCCAACATCCCTATCCTGTTCCTGCCCTTACCTCGCTTGCCCAACATTCTCCCCTCTATTACCTTCTTCAACATTCCACTACCGCTCAATACGTCTTTCATCCATTTTTCCTGCCTCCATACGATTTCCTGATATATATATACTCGTATATATATATATATATATATATATATATTATGTATATCATAGATAGATATATATGAGATAGGAAGACATCAAAAAGGCAAACACAGGTGAAGTGGGGAAGGTGGAATCGAGTAGATCACAAGTGAAAAAATATTTCCCCAACCGGAACTTTATATTAGGTCAGTCACAAGCGTGGAAAGGGTACATAAAACTTAGAAACACAGTTTTGGTTTTGAATTTTTCGGTGAATCGAAATTTCGGTGACCGCCTTTGTCAACGGGAAGAAGGAGTCAAGTGTTTGAGTACACAAACACCGCTGCAGCACTCCCTAATCTATGTGTAAAAGTTATTGAAGGTGGTGTGGTTGACGACTTTTTCCAATTTAAATAAACGCTCTTCTCGCCAATTCGGCAGCATTGAAGTTATTAAAATTACTTCAGTAACTGAGATAAGCAGGGGGGAGGTATAGTTTGCCATCCATTTTTTAGACACAGAAATTTACCCTATTTTACGGAAGCAAGCTGCGGTGGTTCTTCCCGTCTGTAGTCTGCAAGCCAGTAGGAATTTTTCATGTAGTATTTTCTTTCTTGCTTTGGTGAATTTCTGTGGTCACGCAACTTTTGGATTCGGCAAGCAAATAATGAAAAATTAATTGCACGACGGATATGGACAGCGTATTTTTTTATTTCATGGATGCATAATTTAACCCTAACTTTTAAGGATGTGCGAAACAACATAACGGTATAAATTTTACCGAAATGCGGTTTTGTTTTTTGTCAGTTTTTTAATCCATCTCTGAATTTTTTCTTCATATACCTTTATATTACATATTTGTCTTTTGCTTCTTTCCGTGATCACTAGTGGTGGCTATTAGGAATAAACAGTTCTCTTTTTGGTCCACCATTAATAATTTTGATTTATCCACAATTTTTTACGAGTCAATAACCGATAGTAGTCTTATTAAAAAGAAATATAGCCAACATGTTTTCATCAGGAAGTTTTAATCGTTGATTGTCTTTCCAGAATCGTCATTTTTCACTACTTAGAGACTACCCAACTGCAGAATATATTCGCAGGTACACTTATGTAGGATTTTCATTACCCCAACTTATAGCCAATGGCTTCGTAAATTCACTTAAATGAAATTATTTTGGATTTATAGCCGTATTCCTCCAGGATTATCGAAAGTGGGATTTCGAAACGGCTCGCTCCGGATTATTTTTAATTCACTGCACGCATCATTCCTTTCGGGCGATCACCGGGAACTCCGTCACACATACTCCTCCCCCTCCCCTCGGCGGCCGAGACACAAAAATCGACCGGAAGGAAAGCAAACACACTAGGTTGCCAATCCTTGATGAATCAATTGAAAATGGGGGTCTTAATTAGTTAGTTATTCGATTTGTGCGTTGCGTCGCCCATGCTCGCCCATAGCCAAGGCATACAAAGTTTCCAAAGGGAGAAAATATGTCGAGGCCATCGGCATCCCCTCTCTCCACACCCCCTTCCCTTCCAGCATCCCCCGCACTCGATTCCAAGGGTTAGTCGTGCGGAAAAAAACGATACCATGGACTGCCATTCCAATTGAATCGAGATCGCAGTCTTTACAACAGGCATACCAAAACATATGTTGAGCATTTTGCACCCTTACTGCTCGATTTGGACTTCAAGGAGGGACGGGCGTAGGTCATGACGCCACCAGAGGTATACGTCCAATGGTTGGTTACCAGGGCGGCAACCAGTGATGGGAAAATGCTCTCGGAGGGAAATGACGGAAGACAGAGAACACCTTGTTCTCTAAAGCATTCGTTATCCTTCAGATTCCACCTTAATAAAATTATTGTTATTACGAGGGCGTATTGAAAAGTAAGATCTCCTATTTTTTTCATGGACACTCAAGTTTATTCTGAACCTTGTGTATATGATTAGAAAGGTTGAGCATTTAGCTATTTTTCTACATAGTCGGCTTAACGATCAATCACTTTTTGCATCCTTGTAACCAGCTTTTTAATACCGGCGTCGTACTTTCCTCCCGCCGCATCGCGAAGATAACTGACGACTGCTTCTTGCACTTCCTCGTCTGACTTGAATTTCTGTCCCCCAAGGTGTTTTTTTAGAGCGGGAAACAAGTGGTATAGTCGCTGGGGGCTACATCCAGGCTGTAAGGAGGGTGGTCGATGATATCCCAGCCAAATTCATTGAGCAGGGTGGTCGTTTGATGTGGTCATTTTCGTCGCTCATTGGCACAGAATAATGCGTTTTTTGCTTTCTTACACGCCTTTGCCTTTTTACCTCAAAAACAGTTTGAAACATAGTTTATAGTAATTAAAAATGAAGAGATATAAGTGGCTTATTATGCTTTAAAATTTCAAAGCATATTTGACATCTTAAGCATTTTCACGTAGGCGTTTTGTGCCTTCGTCACATTACATCCACTTTGATGTGGCCCAGTTCTATTTGCGCACTGCCGGGAGATGGCTTTCACTCATGGGAACGTCGCGCTGGCATGCTTTTATCTGCGAAGATCACGTCCAAGGCACTCTACTCACTGGGGAAAAAATGGAAGGTTGGTCGAAAAAAGCAAGAGTAGTACGATGTTTCTTAGAATAATAGATATTTCGCATCGTGCTTTTTTCAAAATGCCACTAAGATTCATGGCTGTTCAAATGTCTAAACACAATTGTCAAAGAAGAAGTGTTTCCTGGAATGAGTGACCACGCAGCAGTGGACGTTCAGCTGGGTTGGCATTGAACATTTATATAAAACACTGGACAAAAGGTTCAAACAAAGGAAAACCTGAAAATATGCGCGCTGGAATGATTACAAAGGGTTTCCCGAGTTTTTAAGGGGCATGTTTTCGGAGGTAGCTGAACAAATATGTGAAACATTGAAAGATAATTCTGAAAGGGCAAGCGAAGTATGTCCTCTCAGAAATTTTGAGAGAAAATTCATCTCCGAAATACTAAAACCAAACTATAAGGAAACTCAATAAAACATTGAGATAGGCACATAGATTCGAAAATGAAAGGAAATAAATGCTACAAAGTTACTAAGTTACTGCAGTTTGATCCGGACCTTGAATAAAAAAAAGAGAAAGCCAAACAACTTTCTATTGGAGTCGTTTTTAAAGTTGATGCAACGAAATTGCAAAGGTACATGCAAACGAGGAAGTACAACAGGGGGCGAACGCGTAAGTATATTAAAAATGACCTGTGGAAGGATGATAACCGAAACTAAAAATAGAAAATACTCTCGAACCCTGTATTAAGGGTGTTTTTGAGGGTCAAGGAAACAAAACGAAATAAAAGATTTGCGTGAACAGCTCAGAAATGATAGATAACTTCGTTAGGATAACAGCAAAAATTGTCGTTCCGTGGTTATTTGTATTTCGTGAAAAAATAAGAAATATGCTAATGAGAAGGCCAGTTGGATTAGGTAGTATATTGGTGGATGTTGTAACACTGCGTGGTACCGCATTAGCTCCGTACCTACGTCATCTATTCAATGTAACTTTTAATGACGGTGCCTTGGCCAGTTATAGCAAACAAGCGAGTATTGTCTCCATTTCTCGTAGGGGGACAAAACTATGGCTAAGCATTACGTGCCGGTAAGTAATAAAACGCAACAGTTTCTCACAGAATGATTGAGAAAATTACTGATTGCAGATTATTTTCGAGAATGGTGGACTAAAGTTAGTCGAGCATTCCAACACCAAAATGGGTTAAGAGCAGGATATTCGTGCGAAATTTTAGGATTATGTAGACATCGGCATTCCAATGAATGATGGAAATGAGATTGATGCGTTTGTCTTTAATATTTCGACCGAGTGTCTCACCATAGATTATCGCTATGCATGGAGTCATTTTCATTTGAATTGAGGATCAACTAATGGATAAAAATGTTTTTTACTGATAGAAATTTAGAGGTGAAAATAGAAAAAGCATTTTCAAAGTAGACGAACGTTATAGTAGGAGTTCCACAAGACATTGTTATGGGGTTACTGTTTTTTTCTAATTTAAGTAAACTATTTACCGATTATTTAAATTCCGAAGTAAGTCTCTTGGCCGACTGTTGCATGATCTACGGACGGAGAGAAAATATGTATTTTCCCGTGTGATACTCAAAAATAACATAAATTTCCTATCCGACTAAGTTTACATAATTAAATGGCATTAACGTAAGAGATATTATATTTGCGCAAATAATTTTCTTAAATAAAAAGAGCGCACATCAGAATATTAAACGTACCCCTTTGGAGATAGAATTTCAATTAGCACTGATTGTAGAAGTTAAGTGTTTACTATGCTGGGAAAATTTGGTGGAAAATTCAAGGGAACGAGTGACGAGTAAGACAATTACAATATTTAATTGAGTATTGATATATGTATAAGAAATAAGCGGAGCCACCTAAGGAAAAACCGTCACGTTTAGTTCCTTCCTTGAATGTGCATCCGTAGTGGGTTACGCGCCCTCGTGCATGGTCAAACATTAAAAATTTAGAAAAATGCAACGAAAATAGCCAAATATTTACTTGGTAAGTATAAAAAACAGCGTAAAGTGTATTTTAGATATTATGAAATGGGAGTGTTTGCAAAAAAGAACAAAAGGAGTGAGGTGAAATGTATGAAATAATTGCAAATGACGAAGCATTAGAAGATATGAGGAAGTAAAGAGAACAACCAAATTTAAAGGGATAAAGCGTTCACAGGATTGAAATTATAATACAAAAAAGTCAAAGAATTCATTTTTAAATTGAGCTATTTTTTAATGGAACCAGCCACCTGCGGGGGAGGGGTGTAATTCCAAGATTTGCGTATGCAAACGATCACCTATCAGAAATCGTCGCTTCCGAAGCAAACCCATGCAGCAATGGCGACTTTTTTCTTGCCTAGATATCTTTTGTCGAACATCGTAGCCAAAACGTGAAGACTGCTATATCGCCCGTCCGGGCAGACCGTGAGACAATTTGTCGACCAAAATTCTCCGCCAAACTCAGGCGTAGCCAAGCCAATATTGTTTATTATTTTCATGATTGGAAATTATTGGATGCATTCGATTATTTCCCGTGTACAGTACGTTGACAATATAGCCCGAAAAATTCGGGACGCTCACATTTATATTCACTTGAACTCTGCACATACAAATAAGTTACATTTAATATTTTCAATACGATCATATTGTTTTCTGTGAGACTTACGTGATAGAACACCTACAGCAATGTTCTTAAATGTCGTTACAAATGCACACACAAACATATCTCAATAGGGATAGAGAAATAATTTTCATAAATCACAGAAAATCAAATTCATTCAAAAAACGTAACTCTGCTTACGATTTTACATGAGAACGAAAATATTATTTAAATAGCTGTACTTGGATTTTGGATATTTGTGATGAGAGTAGTGAGAAAAACAGGTCAATTAACCGAAAGTCTTGGTATTTCGTTAAACTATAGCTGATGAATTTTGTTGTTGCAAAAAATTCTGGTTCTCATGACATGAACATTTCATATCATTAATTCACTCGACGGGACTAACACTTAAATGTCCCAATTTTGAATGTAAATATACTTCATATTTTTTAGGAAATTCTCATGGCACCTATATGTCTACGATTGTATATGATAATACCTAAATATTCAAATTAAAGCAACCACTATATATTTAGTTACTTTTTTAATAAAAATAAATAGGAATCGTCATGCTTTTGAACTGTTTCTGATAACTAATTTACCATTTACACTAGTGCTTTTACCACCGGCGCCACACAATGCTTCCGTTAGTAAAAATCGGGAGGAGGCAGCTTTAACGCCAACGATTCATTGGTATTACAAACATGTTCTACTTTATAACACGGCAAATGGCGAAATTACCTGTTGTAAAAATAGTCACGTATTTTTTATTCATTTCACCGAATTATTGCTGTTGCTCACTCAATGTATTTATTTGCCGTTCAAAATACATTTCATCTCTACTCAAAGTCACTTTTTATGTAATTATATGTGTCATCGTAACCACGGGCGTCCCCAATTCAAATACAGTTAGGCACGTGTTTTTCTATCGCTGGCGTCGCTATGCAAATAGTTTGAAACCAACTGTAACATTGACTGATTAATTTAAATCGACTGGTGCCGTAAATTTCATATGCAATTCAAGTGACTCTAAAAACAGTCGATAAAGCTGACGACACAATATACTTAGAATATCAAGTGTCGGTCAATTTTGGTCGTTTCCAAAGGATCGCTAGAGCCTTGTTTGAGCTATTCTTATCTAATATTAGAGGTTTTAAGAATGAGGGTAAGGAAGCCAATGGAGAAATGGCAGGGGGATAAAAATTACAACGGCTGCATCCGGTATTTGGCCTTAAGCGATGTAAACTGCGTGATAGGTGGGTCCCCATGTCTAGCGTGTGGCGTTATGTGAATCAGAACGGGGTATGATATACGCGGAGCTATAGGTCCACGTAGGTGGAGCGATATTTATGGATAAATGTACATTGGAAGGAAGAGTGCCAGAGTACCAGCGACTGATATTGAACAAAATGGTATGACAGAAAGGAAAAATGTTGTAGACGGTAAAAGCTTAGTGTTACTTGAAGGGAAAATGGAAAGTGCTTTAAGGAGAATTGCAATCTATAAGGCAGTAGGAGAAGATAGCATTCCCACGGAGCTAGATAGGGGTTTAAAGTTGAGGTGAAAAGTTTTTATGCGCTAATTTGCTGCATTTGTGAGTGAGGAATTTGGCTAGATTATTTGGTCAGATAAGTATTAATTATTATTCATAAAGGAGAAGGGTTGCCATCTGTGAGAAATAAAGAATATGCTTAATTTTGCCCGCAGATGAAGTGGAAGTGAAGATAATCAACCCAAGGATGGAGAGGGTGGCAAATAATTACTTTGGGGGTGATCAGTTTGGGTTTAGCATGGCCGTAGGAATATTGAAGTCACTAATAGATAGGAAGATAGGATAGAACATTATGTACTTTTTCGGATTTGTATATTCCACATCTACACAATGCCCCACAACCCGCCGCAAGACGTTTGGCGGGCGTTGTAAGGTCACCACCCGTAGAAGAGAACGAAACCACATGTTCAATCAACACATCCATGATATGCTACAACCACAGTGGCATATACATTCATGCAAAAACCCTTTCAACTTACACGCATGCAAATACATATACTATTAACTAACTTTATAATAAAGAATTGTTAGTAATACTAAATTAGTACTAGTGATAATAAAATTAGTAATACTACTAATAATTTAGTAGTAAGTATTTATCCAATGTAGTAAATATTTATCCAATAACATGCAAGCTCGAATTTGAAAAGTAAGAAGGCGAAATTCGAAAAACACATGGACATGTAAATATAAAATGAACGTGTATTATATTGTTTCAGGCTCAACTTTGTGCAGGTTGGAATTATAAAATGAACGTACCTACGGTCGTGAAGCAATGAAAACGATATAGCCGAGACCGTAAACTTGATTGGCACTAGGTTGTAAAGCGCATGGACTTATAACATACAATGGTCTCCTTCCTCAAGGACACCAGTAGGGAATGTGATCCAACGCTTCAGGCAGCGGTTGGGTCCAGAGAGACGAGAGATGGAAGGGGAAACGTAAAAACAAGCAAATCAGAGCAAGCAATACTGTAACGAACACTACTCCATTTAATGACATTCTAATACGGTCATGCGGAAACACAGGGTATTGACAACAAAACACACGAGGTTAGTGAAAGTGCATGCAATTGAGTAGAACTAATTATTGCACTGAATGGTTGAGGCCTTAACTTTGTAGAATTCCATTTTTAACTTAAGAAATTAATATTATCTTTGCTTTCTACAGAAATAAACTTTATTCGTCGACTAGTTTCGTTTACACTGTAACATCCTGATATAACTAGTCCTGAGGATTTTACCGTGTAAACGAAACTAGTCGACGAATAAAGTTTATATCTGTAGAAAGCAAAGATAACATTAATTTCTTAAGTTAGAACTAATTAATTACCTAGATGCAGAGGGTGACGAGTGGAATATTTCGAGAAGGCGTTCAATAGAGTGGATTAGGAAGAATACGATGAATGTACTGCAGAAAATAGTTGGATATCCGAAACCTGTACATATCTCAGACTACTCTTGTGCGAGTCGTGGAGTCGGCATGGCTAGTGTTGCAAGCTAGGGTAAGACAGGGGTGGCCATTATCACCGATGCTTTAAATGTGTAGGAAATTATAGAAGAGGTATGGGAATAACCGATGATGGGAATGAAATTGGGGCAAAGAAGTCATTAAATCACTTTTGCGGATGATGTATCTTTAATTAGCGAGTTAACCAAGGGATTGCAGCCGGTAGTGAATGCATTGGAGTGACAGGTGTGGGATTATAATTGATGTAAACAAAACAAAGGATGTATGGATTTCGAGAAAAAAGACAGTTAATAAATATTAAAACAAAAGTTCGTAAACTTGAGTGCGTGGGACGCTTTACCTATCTCTGAAGTTTTTTAACGCACAAGGATGAATTTCGTTAAGCCAGAAGCTTTCACTTAGAGGAAAAAATTAGCCACAGTGAAGTTAAGTAAGATGAAAATACTCGCAAAAACTATGATACGGGGCATAATTATGCGCGGCGCGGGAACTTGGTCATTGAAGCAGGATGATATGCGTAGATTGGAGGCTTTTGAAATGTTGGTTTGGAAAAGGATGAAATAGGTGAAGTGGACAGAAGGGAAGACAATTGAGGGAGTGAAATTATTAGAGAAAAGTGGAAGGAGAGGAGAGGGTTATGTTGGGGGAAATCATGATGAGACTGGTAAAATGGACCCAAATCATATTGATTGGCGGTGAAAGGCTGAAGTCTGTAATAGAGGGAAGAATATAGTATAAGCAAGTGAGGAAGGGAATAGGATAGGAATGTTGGACGGAACGAAGGTAGGGAAGAAGTATGCGTAGATGAAGAGGGATTTTGTTGTTATTCCGGAAGTCGGATTGAGTTTTGTTCGTAAAGGTAGGCAAATGTCAAACCGTTGTATTTCCTTCTAAAATCCAAAATGTACCTTAAACAGTGGACTTGCAACAATAATAATAAGATGTGGAAGAGAGCGTTTTTCTGGAGGAGGTATAGTATTGTGGGGGGATGGCGTGATTCTTAATGGTTTAGTAGGGTGTGTGAAGTAACACTGCATTTGTATTTGCTTTCATTACCCTTGTACGTATATAGCATGTTGGTTTTGTTTTTTCTTGTTTTAGAATTTTTTGCATATGAATGTGAATGTGTGATTGTGTGATAGGGATTGGTGATGAGATGTTTAATGTCATTAATTAAGAAAAGCAGTTTTGATTTTAACGAAAAGGATTTGTAGGCCACATAACACGATCTATCTGCATTTGTATATATCCATATTAATATTAATGAATGTCAGAAGCAGTCAAAATTGTTTAATGATTAAAAGCTTAATATTCCACCTGTTACAATGATATATTAAACATTTCTCATTTTCATATATTGTTGGTGCAATCCTCATTTCGTAGTACCAGGTGGGTAGCATTAGAAAGTACCTAAACAGTGCCGATTTCACCGCTGTAGATTTGGGATTTATAGAAACACTAGTAATCAGGGCAATTAATATGTAATTTTTATACATTGATATAATCTAGATTAAGAATTGACTTTTTAATTTAATCGTTATTTTAAGGTTTTCTATTTCATTGAAAACGGCGTATAAAATATTTTAGCTTTTCTGAAAATGCCTCTCTCTTGATAGTAATTACTATGTTAATTGGCTTCCTGCTTCCCTAATATTAATGTCAACGTTTATTCGTCTACAGTTTGAAAAAGGTCTCCTCACGAAGTCACTCTCCCGTCACCCATTTGTTTTCCAGGAAGAAATAATCGTATACGCTTGTAAGAATTGATGCGGCTCCCTTTAGGGTCATCCAGGGCTCCATTTATGTTGATTTCATAATAATGAGCATTTTGTGCCCGGGGTGACGTGACCCCAAGGTGGGCATGCAGAATTATTTACAGGGAATGTGGGCCTCCACCCTTAACATTGCTAGGGAAGTCTTCCTTCCAGAAGTGGACTGAAATGGAACGGGTACGAGTTTTTTTCATTTGGCATTCAAAATGTGTAATTGATGATTTATTTATCCTCAATTTTCGATGATTTCTTGCTCTTCGGATCGCGAATGGAGCTTTCAGTGCCGGCACCGCGTGAATATTAACGACTGATACAGCGATTTCAGATGGCCGCCCTTATGGCAGTTGGTGTGCGAATTCCCCATCCATTGAGGTCATCTGGCAAAATATGTCCTGGGTCAACATTAAGAAATTTAAAATAAAAATCGATCTAAAACTCTTGTTGGCCCAAACCAAAGGCAATCGTTAAAATAGGATAAACCGCGGATCCTATGCTTTCTCCCATCTCATACAGGGAACTTTTATTTACAGTCTTATTTTCTTAATAATAGTTTCAGCTTCGTAAGTACAATAAACATGGAAGAATCAAAATACTTTGCGTTACCACAGAATAGAATTTATTGCTGCCAACTGTTTTTCGCCACACTGTAGTATCCTCTGAACTTGGACACTGGAGTAGGAGTCCAGATGACGCGAAACTAGTCGACAGCAATAAATCTACCTGGTGTAAACATAAAGTATTTTGATTCTTCCTTGTGCATTACCATGGTATTTTACAAAGAAAACCCTCATGTAACGGCCTCAACCATCTCTCAAAATGCATGAGTGAATTGTTCATTAAACTTTTGAATCATATTTTTAGATTGAGTATCGTAAAATCCCAACGATTTTAGTTAAACTGGGTGAAAATTCATAATGGTGAGGAGTATAAATGGTCTTCTGCTTTCCCGACGTATCTTTTTAGTGAAATCCTCTCGGATCTTCCACTGAGTTGGTGTCTCCTTTGCTGCCAGCAGCAATAATCAATGAAGAGAGGATTTCGCTCAATGATGAGAAGTAATTTTCCGACCAAACTAGTTTCTGCACGGTCCCAACTTATTAGTTAACTTTTGCGGGCTTTTCATCGCTCCCTAATATATATTGGGTTACCTAATTTTCTTCTTAATGCATTCCACCACCTTACAGCCTCTCGATTTATTCCGTCTCCCTTACCATTCCCCGCTCTCCAGCATCCTCCCGTCTGCCAGGAACCTCAGCCTCTCGTTGGATCTCAACGCTCTGCGCTTTTTCTGCCTTATTCGGATATCACCTGGAAATTCCTCTCCTTCTCCCACTTTGCTTCTCATTGCTCAAACTTCGTCGTTGGTCTTCTTCATCCGACTGACTTTTTCCTTTCTTCTCTATAATCTCTTCTCAATTACGCCCAATCTACGATTATTTCTCTGCCACAGAGTAGATTTTGAGCATTTCTTTGCCACGAAATATTTGAAGCTACGCCCCATGGTTTAAGAGATAAAGGGAAAACATGTCTTGTCTTCCATATGCCGTTGCTCCTTACCTCCTACTATAATGCTGAAATTGGCTTTTTAAAATCTCGTTGCTTTTTTTTACTCTAGTCAGTCCATCCTTCATTTTATATATATATTGTTTCTTTAATGTCCTAAGTGATTGATCTAATTGGTTGATTTTCTGGAGAATTATTGTTTGTTCATCTACCACTCTGAACGTTGACAAAATGTATTTACAGTATTAATAATTTATGGTAAATCGTTGCAATACTCAGATATATTTAAGGTTATTATTTACGCATGTACATGGTAACATGAAGGAATAATTGCAAAATCATTTGCCATTACAGTTCATTCTTGTACAATCTTTGGGAGATCTAATTTTTTTCGGGGTGGAATGGATCCAGCATCTGACCTATTCAGGGTAGTGATTTTGGACACCGCTTCCAAATGGAAAAAAATTGAAAAAATGCATTTTAAAGGCGTATTATAAAATTGCCCTTCAAGATACTGTTAATGGTGAGAGTAGTGGTAGTATTTAATGTTTATGCGTAAAATGGCTCCTGTTCAAAATATAACTAAATTTTTCTTTGATATTTTAAATGTTAAAATAAAATTTTCTTTGAGAAAGTTTTAAGTGGTTTCAATTAAATGAAGAAATATATCTCCCTCTCGTAATTCTTGAATGGGATTTTGCTGTAGCACCATGAAAAAGGATTGAAAGTATGAAATTTGAACTTTGAACCCAATGAATTTTGTTAGTAGTTAGGTTTTCAAGTATACGACATAAAAACAGACATTAACGATTCATGAATTTACGTCGGGATTTAATATGTTCGTTAACTCTTGGGTGATGTGTTGAATATAAATTTTTGTGATCATAATTTATGTTTTCAAAAACCATTATGTTGATATTATTGTAAAATGGTATTGGTAAACATATGCGTGATATAGAAAAATGTCTCCTCTTCTGTTTATGTCACCAGCTTATATTAATGACCGTTTCTTCATTCGGATAATTTATAGATTCTATGGCTAACATTCGAGTATCTGAAAAGAATGCAATAGTTTTCGATCGAAATGTGCATGATTATTTGTGCTTCTGTAAGCGGGCTTAGTCGAAAAAAACGATTTCAATGGTGTGACCTCGAATCGGGAAATTTTCGTCTTCGACTTGAATTTTTTTCATATGGGAAGGTAGCTGCTTGTAGATCGAATTTTTTTTACGCCATTTGCACTCCCCTGGCGGAGCAATGCTGGCGTTTGATCCCGGAGCTGACTGGCTTCGATTTCAGAGTTGCACATTTGGTTCCGTCCTTATTATGCTGCCAAAGAGAATCTCAGGCGTGTTTCTTTGGAAAAGATCTCGGAAGACAATACTCCAGCAAGCGGCTTCCTCGACTACTCTTATTAAAGGAATGTACACTCATTTTCAGTCATTTATAATGCGTACATTAACAGTGCCAGGCATGACTTCTTGGGATGTTATCCATATCCATTATCGTTATAATTTTGGATTAGCATCCAATTATGAAAAAGGTCTGTGCTTTTTTAGTAAATTTATGTCGTTGCGGCATAAGGCCTTTCGCTTCACTGTAATATCCTGCTGATTTAGGGACTTAAAGAGCTAGTTTCACATGCACACGTCTACCTTCCCTCACACATCTACCTCCCCATCATCCCCCTCCCCTGCAACACTCTAAACCCTTGCTTGTTCGCTTCGCAAATGAGGATGTAGCAGAGGAGAAAAACGTTTAGTGGCGCAATCGAACGTATTTGGAGGAAGATACAAAGGACTCTTCTTACAATGGCAGAGGTGGAAGAGGAGACTACGTAGACTCATTATTGTCCCAAATGAGACGTTTATTATTATTATTGCCATGGATCTCCAACCTACGGCACGAACAGTTTTCGAATAATATTAAAAAATGTTGATGATTCCAAACAAGAAAAAATTAATAATTTTGCGGTATGATGTGGTGACAACGTAATTGAGAAGCTCCAAGTTTCTTAAAATGCATGTCGTATACTGGAAAACAAGCTCTCTGCCGGATGGTTGCTCGCGGATGAAGACGGTAAATATTTACGATCTTTGGCGCTCCGAGCACTGAACGCTACCCACGCATCGCATATTTGCGTGCATCGGCGGCATCGCGTTGCTCTGTGTCCCGTGCACCGAAGACCGCTTCCCCACGCACGTACTCCAGAATGCCGCGGCAGCGGAGGTGTTAGGTGCAGGCGTCCACTAGCGCGGAAACACCCCCCCGCGAGAGGTCGCGATCTTTTAGGATCTTCTTCTTCAGGGCCTCTTCATACTTGATGCAATATATTCCGTTTAATTTATAGTGTTTTTATGATCATTCTTATTTTAATGGAGGGAAATAGAAATTAAAGATTAAAACATGATGGAAATCTGTCTGCAAAAGAAAAAAATCTGATATGAAATTATAAGTAACGTTAAAATGGTGGGAAGAGAGGTAACCTCGTATGCCTCGTTTTGAATCATCGTAATAAATTGGAATGTTACGCACCTTCAACTTCTGTCATTGAACTAAGGAAGAAATGTTATGTTTAATATGTATTATGTCAATAGTTTTGCTTGAGATCGAGAGGAAATTGAAGAATAATAAGAGGGTGGATTTGGAGCATAATGGGAAATTTGGCAGCAGAATGTTGAGTATAAAAATATCGTGAATGCTTGAGAAGGTCGTAAGTGATAATGTTATGCAGAAGTGTCTCAGAAGTCCACAAGAGTTTCCTCAGTGCTCAGAAGCGGTCAAATACTCGTCTTTAATGCCTACCGCAGAGTGAATAGTGTTAGTCCTGATACCTGTATAATAGGTACATCATATAGGTGAGGAAGCTTTTATTTTTTTCCTCTTTAGAGATCTTTATCTTTTATTAATTTTGTGGACCGAAGAATTGCAAGTTGCCCCGCTCTCATTCTTCACTAGCTAAAGAAAATATTCCTACCCTCCGGTATTGCATCCATAACTCCCAAATGGAAGTCCTCTGCCAGTTATAATCTTCGTAGTGTCTCTGATATTTCAGATCAGTACACCTTTATTAACGACCTTCCGGGCCGTTATATTTTCTTAAGATCTGTCACCTCTCTGTCGAATTCAATCCTCGGCACAACAGCGTCCCGGACGTCTTGGTCCACCGTCATCTTTTCTTTCACTAAGGCGACTTCCAGTGACTTTGGTCTCGGTGACGCCGCCCTTGGTCAATGTTTTCTGGTAACTTGTTCCTTTGTCTTCGTTCTCTATCATCACAGTCCATTGTGATCAATCATATAAAATTAATTCATCTTATGTTCTCTGTTTCTTGATCACTTCTCTAGTTGTGTCCTATTTTGTTTCTTCCATCCTGCGAGGTCAATGATATTCATGACCACGCTCTAGATTATTTGAACTGTTTTTCTAAATATTAAAATATGACGAATTCCTAATAATGCCGCAGTTCTATCAAAATATTCGCGGGAAGTATATTAAAATATATAAAAATATTGATAAATATTATTCGATTCATCAATTGCTTAAAAATATAATCTCTATTGGTAATGTAACATGTATTTCCATGTTGCACCTGGGTTGGTTTTGGTTTCAACACTTCGGCGAGGACCGTGGAGTAAATGCGCAATTCTCACCGCTTTTTGCTTGCCGTCTCACGGGAGCCACGGGGTCAGCGTATCAGTCTTGTTGCATGTGCACTCGCGGCCTCACGCGAGCATCGTCAGACTCAGCATACTGAGAGCACTGAAATACGAGCGACGAGGGGGAGTGGCACCGGCGATCGAGGCGGACGAGGGTGCCGGAAGAGTCGACCCCGCGTGGGCTGTTTGCGGGGTCAAAGGTGAAGGGGGATGGACGTAGTTAATGATTCATGAGCCAAGCGGAAAGAGGATTTTCCCCTCCGGATCAGTGCCAAAGGCTCGGCATAGTCCTCGCGAGGCTGCATCAGTGTGCGTTACCTCGCTGATAAATGTACCGGAAAGGCATTCCTTCTGGAGGAGGCTTAATGATTCTCTCCAGTTCCTGGGTGGATTTCTAAGAGCGGGAAGGAGGAGGTGAGGCAGCACAAGAGGGGGTCCTCACACGCCACGCCCTCGTGCTCCTCTCCCCAACGATGCCATTGCGAAACTTGGCTCTGGTGTGCAGCTCCTGTGTCAGCTATTTCAGCGCCCAAGTTACATTTTCAGTTTTTGATTAACTGAAAATATCCATCAGTGTATATTTTATCAAAATATATACATAAGTATAAAAATATAGACTGTTTGAATAACTAATTTTCAATAAAACTCAACAAGCAAATTGCAGTATACATTAGGAAAGACTTCAAACGATTGCTTTATGGCCATTTGTGGCCCCAGGCTCATTGGAACGGGAGCTTTAGACGAGACATAAACTGTGGGGCAAATTTATTAATCAGGACTCCATGAAATTGTCAAGGCTGTGGTCCCCTATCCTGAATAAATATATTTGAACAAAATTTATTTTTACACTCATGTACTGAGCGCCAATTTCTGAATCATGAAAGAAAAATATTGCATACGTGGGCTGAGGTGGAAACTTTAATGATTGGAGCGGAGGGTGGCAAGAGGGGCATACCTGGAAATCGGACCCTCCTGTCAGAAGTCCAATGCTCCACTCCAGGGCAACTATGACCCTAGTTTGTATTTATACATGTATATATATATATATATATATATATATATATATATATATATATATATATATATGTGTGTGTGTGTGTGTGTATATATATATATATAAACACACAAACACTAACACAAAAAACACCACACACATAGAAACATAAAAGAAGGACACTTACATTGGATATTTACGTTTCGACGGCACGGCCGTCGTCATCAGAAGACGACGACGTCATCTGATGACGACGGCCGTGCCGTCGAAACGTAAATATCCAATGTAAGTGTCCTTCTTTTATGTTTCTATGTGTGTGGTGTTTTTTGTGTTAGTGTTTGTGTGTTTGTGCGTCGCCGGAGAGCGTCTTTTCCAAGTTTATACATATATATATATATATATATATATATATATATATATATATATATATATATACTGAAAATGGTGGGTGAGGAGAGAGGTTTGTTGAGAGAAATCATATGGAGGCAGGAAAAAAGGATGAAAGCCGTATTGAGCGATAGTGGAATGTTAAAGAAGGTAATAGAGGGGAAAATGTTGGGCAAGCGAGGAAAGGGCAGGAACAAAATAGGGATGTTGGATGGGATGAAGGGAGGAAAGAAGTACACAGAGATAAAGAGGGACCGTAATAGATTAGTTTGCTAGGTGGGGAGTCACAAAATGTTTATTTGATAGTTGTGTCCATCAAAAAAACCTACATTAACTGGTAAATTACTTAATAATATATATAACTTTTGGACGGCACAATATACACAGAATAAAACAGATAACACGTAAAAAGACACTCAAACTGTAGCTGATTTGAGCTTTCGGCCTACTCCGAGGCCTTCTTCAGGTCAGACTAAGAGGTTTTGAGGGAAGAGTGCCTGGGGGGGGAAGGGGAGCGGAAGGTTTAGGGACTGTTGGGAAAGAAATTAAAGATGGCGGTTAAGGGTGGGAATTTTAAAGAAACGGAAGTATAGAATGTATGCGGATTCGCGAGTTCTCACCTCAATGTTGGTGGCTGAATCGGGTAGGGATTCTAGAACTGTTAGGGAAAAGCATTCGTCAAATGATAGGTTGTGTGAACCTGCGTGTAAAGGGATAGGAAGGGAGTGTCTGCTTCAATTAGTAGTTTAGGTTGCTAGATTGGGTTTTTGTTTGGAGCTACAAAATATTTATTTGATAGTTGCGTCCATCCAAAAACCTACCTTAACTAGTAGATTACCTAATAATAATAATATATATATATATATATATATTGGAGTGACAATTATAGAATAATATACAGCGGCGGGGACGAGAGCCAACGAGAGGTTGCCGTAATTTTAAATAAAGGGGTAGGAAGAAGCGTAGTCAACATAGAGCAAGCGACAGATAGAATTTTACTCGTAGAGATTAAAGCAGAGCCGACGAACTTGGTCATTATTCAGGTATACATGCCACCGAGCAACCACAAAGAGGAAGAAGTCGATAGGATGTATGATGAGTTAGAGGATATCATTGCGAGTGTTCCTGCAGGGAAACATTTGATAGTGATGGGGGATTGGAATGCGACGGTAGGCGAAGGAAGAGATGGTGGTGAGGTGGGGGACTATGGGTTAGGCACGAGGAATGAACGCGGAGAGAAAGCAATTGAATTCTGAAGGAGACAGGGGTTAGTTATCACCAACACATGGTTTAGACACCACAAAAGGCGTAGGTATACATGGAAAATGCCAGGTGACTCAGAAAGGTATCAGTTAGATTATATTATGGTTAGACACAGGTTTAGGAACAGTGTGATAAAGTCGCACAGTTTCCCAGGAGCGGACGCGGACTCTGACCACAATTTAGTTGTTATGAAATGTAATGTTCGTTTCAAGAAGATAAGGCAAGGGCGGCGGGTTAAAAAATGGAATTTAGAAGCAGTAAATGAATTAACGAAGAAGGAGTATCAGGAGGCTGTAGAGAAAATGATGGATGACGGTAAAGAACTGAGTGCTATCGAAGAAAAATGGGAATGTATCAAGAAAGGGATATTGGAAGCCGCTAAAGACACTATAGGAACCGTTAACGGGAAAAGGATAAGGAAACCATGGGTAACGGATGAGATGATTGCAAAGATGGACGAGAGAAGAAGATGGAAAAATGTAAACACAGAGTTAGGCAAAATGAGGACAAAGAGTTAAACAATAAATTGAGAAGGGACACAAATAAAGCAAAAGAAGAATGGTGGAAAACGCAATGCGAGGATATGGAAAGTCTACAGAAGAAGGGTGAAATTGGTGCTCTATACAGCAAGGTTAAGTTATTATCGGGAAGTAAGAAGGCAAGATCTGTGCTAACAGTTAAAGATAAATGGGGTAAGATAATAGTTGAACCAGGAAATATCCAAGAGAGATGGAAGGAATATATAGAAACACTGTATGGTAAAGAACTTAGGCCGACAAGGTTAGACATAGAAAAGGAACATGAGGTAGAAGAAGATAGCTTAGGTCCAGGCATACTCGACGATGAAATAGAAAGGGCATTAAAGGAGATGAAAGCAAACAAGGCTGTGGGGGTGGACAATATTCCTGTAGAAATGTTGAAATGGTTAGGGAAAGGTGGGAAGAAGGCCATATATGGACTGATTCGTAGTATCTATGAGGAAGGAATCTGGCCGGAAGATTTTGTGAGATCGGTGTTAGTTCCCATTCCAAAAAAGGCAAAGGCTTCGTCATGTGAGGATTACAGAACAATAAGTTTGATATCCCACGCAGCTAAAGTTATTCTCAGGATCATCAACAAAAGGATAGAGAGTAAGGAAAATGATTACTTAGGGTATGATCAGTTTGGGTTCAGGAAAGGAAGAGGTACGCGTGATGCCATTGCAGTAATGAGATCACTAGTCGAGAGGAATATAGAATTCAATCAGGACGTTTTTGCCTGTTTTGTAGATTTCGAAAAAGCGTTTGATAGAGTGAATTGGGAAAAATTAATGCGTGTATTGCAGAAAATAGGAATGGATTGGAGGGACAGGAGACTGATCCGCAACCTGTACATGTCTCAGACTGCTCAGGTGCGAGTGGGGAACGGAGAGTCCGGATGGGCAGTGTTAGGAAGAGGTGTAAGGCAGCGTTGCCCATTGTCACCGGTACTGTTCAACGTATATGTAGAGGAAATGATTAAAGAGGCATGGGAAGAACTGGAGGTAGGAATGAAAGTCGGAGGGGAATTCGTAAAATCGGTTAGGTTTGCTGATGACCAAGCATTAGTTGCTCAGTCAGCCAAGGGGTTGCAAGCATTGTTGAGTGAATTGGAGGTTCAGTGCGATAAATATGGGATGAGAATCAATATTAATAAAACAAAGGTTATGCGATTTTCTAGAAAGAAAAAGGCTAAGCTAAATATTAAAATAGGCGGGGAAAGAATAGAGCAGGTAGAGCAGTTTACATATCTCGGAAGTGTTTTGGACCAACACGGTCAAAGTGGTAGGGACGTAAGGAGAAGAATTGCGCTAGGCAAGGAGGCTTTCTCAAAGAGGAGGGAGTTGATGACGGTGACGTTGAGTAGGGAGGTTAAGACAAGACTCGTAAAAACTCTGATATGGAGCGTAGCTATGTTCGGCGCGGAAACGTGGTCGCTGAAGCAGGAGGATAGACGTAGATTGGAGGCTTTTGAAATGTGGGTATGGAGAGGAATGGAGAAGGTGAAATGGACCGAAAGGAAAACAAATGAGGAAGTACTAGAAATGGTGGGGGAGGAGAGGGGTTTGTTGAGAGAAATCCTATGGAGGCAGGAAAAATGGATGAAAGGCGTATTGAGCGGTAGTGGAATGTTGAAGAGGGTAATAGAGGGGAGAATGTTGAGCAAGCGTGGTAAGGGTAGGAACAGGATAGGGATGTTGGACGGGATGAAGGGAGGAAAGAAGTACACCGAGATGAAGAGGGACCTGATATAGATTAGTTTGCTAGGTGGGGAGTTACAAAATGTTTATTTAATAGTTGTGTCCATCCAAAAACCTATCTTAACCGGTAGATTACCTAATAATATATATATATATATATATATATATATATATATATATATATATATATATATATATATATATAATCCCATGGACTACAACCTGGTCGTGGTGGAAGGGCTTGTGTGTTCCGATGACCCCTAGAGCTGTGCTGGCGGGAGTAATAATAATTACTCCTGGAAGGGTCACCCATGCCAGATAGGTCGAATGTTAGGAGCCAGACGAAAGGTAGTCCACGCAGCGTCTGTTCCTCAGTGAGGCGGCTGCAATGGCGTCTGACCCCAGTGGGGCGGCCATTAAGTGATGGTGTCACGTTAAAAACACTATTGAGGAAGGCAACGGGAAACTACTTCAATTATGATTCCCAAGAATGTAATGATGGGCACTGTAGACAATATGAGTCCTGGCAACTACGGGACTCGGCCCAAGAGGCCGTGTGTCGTGCCCGGCAGCGGGAGAGGCAAGGCTTCCGCGATCGTCATCCCACGAAACCCTTGCAGGGAAGAAATAACAGCAGCAGGACAGAAGACGCAGAAGAAGACGAAAGTAGTTAGAATAGGAACCTGGAACGTCAGGACAATGTTGAGGAGAGGCAAATTAGAAAATATTAAGCGAGAGATGGAAAGAGGTAATATAGATGTTTTAGGTCTCTGCGACGTGAGATGGAAGGATAGCGGGAATTACTGGATTGCCAATTATAGAGTGATATACAGCAGCGGGGACGAGAGCCAACGAGGGGTTGCCATAATATTAAATAAAGGAGTAGGAAGAAGCGTAGTCAACATAGAGTAAGCGACAGATAGAATTTAACTCGTAGAGATTAAAGCAGAGCCGACGAACTTGGTCATTGTTTAGGTATACATGCCACCGAGCAATCACAAGGAGGAAGAAGTCGATAGGATGTACGATGAGTTAGAGGATATAATCGCGCTTGTTCCGGCAGGGAAACATTAGATAGTGATGGGGGATTGGAATGCGACGGTAGGCGAAGCAAGAGAGGGTGGTGAGGTGGGGGACTATGGGTTAGGCCGAGGAATGAACACGGGGAGAAAGCAATTGAATTCTGCAGGAGACAGGGGTTAGTCATCACTAACACATGGTTTAGACACCACAAAAGGCGTAGGTATACAGGGATAATGCCAGGTGACTCAGAAAGGTATCAGTTAGATTATATTATGGTTAGGCACAGGTTTAGGAACAGTGTGATAAATTCGCACAGTTTCCCTGGAGCGGGCGCGGACTCTGACCACAATTTCGTTGTTATGAAATGCAACGTCCGTTTCAAGAAGATAATGCAAGGGCGGCGGGTTAGGAAATGAAACGTAGAAGCATTAAATAGATTAACGAGGAAGGAGTATCAGCAGGCTGTAGAGAAAATAATGGATGATGGTAAAGAACTGAGTTCAATCGAAGAAAAATGGGAATGTATCAAGCAAGGGATATCGGAAGCAGCAAAAGACACTATAGGAACCGTTAAGGGGAAAAGAATAAGGAAAACATGGGTCACGGATGAGATGATTGCAAAGATGGATGAGAGAAGAAGATGGAAGAATGTAAACACAGAGTTAGGCAAAATGAAGTACAGAGAGTTAAACAATAAATTGAGAAGGGCAACAAATAAAGCAAAAGAAGAATGGTGGAAAACGCAATGCGAGGATATGGAAAATTAACAGAAGAAGGTTGAAATTGGTGCGCCATACAGTAAGGTTAAGTTACGTAAGAACGTATGATCTGTGCCAACAATTAAAGATAAGTGGGGAAAGATAATAGTTGAACCAGAAAAATCCAAGAGAGATGGAAGGAATATATAGAAACACTGTATGGTAAAGAACTTAGGCCGACAAGGTTAGACATAGAAAAGGAACATGAAGATACCTTAGGTCCAGGCATACTCGACGATGAAATAGAAAGGGCATTAAAGGAGATGAAAGCAAATAAGGCCGTGGGGGTGGACAACATACCTGTAGAACTATTGAAATGTTTAGGAAAATGCGGGAAGAAGGCCCTATATCGACTGATTCGTAGTATCTATGAAGAAGGAATCTGGCCGGAAGATTTTGTGAGATCGGTGTTAGTTCCTATTCAAAAAAAGGCAAAGGCTTCGTCATGTGAGGATTACAGAACAATAAGTTTGATATCCCACGCAGCTAAAGTTATTCTCAGGATCATGAACAAAAGAATAGAGAGTAAGGCAAATGATTACTTAGGCGATGATCAGTTTGGGTTTAGGAAGGGAAGAGGTACGCGTGATGCCATTGCAGTAATGAGATCACTAGTCGAGAGGAATATAGAATAAAACCTATTTTTGCCTGTTTTGTAGATTTCGAAAAAGCGTTTGATAGAATGAATTGGGAAAAATTAATGCGTGTATTGAAGAAAATAGGAATGGATTGGAGGGACAGGAGACTGATCCGCAACCTGTACATGTCTCAGGCTGCAGGAGGGGAATTCGTAAAATCGGTTAGGTTTGCTGATGATCAAGCATTAGATGCTCAGCCAAGGGGTTGCAACCATTGCTGAGGGAATTGGAGGTTCAGTGCGATAAATATGGGATGAGAATCAATATTAATAAAACAAAGGTTATGCGATTTTCCGTAAAGAAAAAGGCTAACTTAAATATTAAAACAGGCGGGGAAATAATAGAGGAGGTAGAGCAGTTTACATATCTCGGAAGTTTTTTGGACTAATACGGTCAAACTGGTAGGGACGTAAGGAGAAGAATTGCGCTAGGCAAGGAGGTATTCTCAAGGAGGAGGGGGTTGATGACGTTGAGGGAGGGACGTTGAGTAGGGATGTTAAGACAAAACTTGTAAAAACTCTGATATGGAGCGTAGCTATGTACGACGCGGAAACGTGGTCACTGAAGCAGGAGGATAGACGTAGATTGGAGGCTTTTGAAATCTGGGTGTGGAGAAGAATGGAAAAGGTGAAATGGACTGAAAGGAAAACAAATGAGGAAGTACTAGAAATGGTGGGTGAGGAGAGGGGTTTGTTGAGAGAAATCGTATGGAGGCAGGAAAAATGGATGAAAGGCGTATTGAGCGGTAGTGGAATGTTGAAGAGGGTAATAGAGGGAAGAACGTTGGGCAAGCGAGGTAAGGGCAGGAACAGGATTGGGATGTTGGACGGGATGAAGGGAGGAAAGAATTACACCGAGAAGAAGAGGGACCTGATATAGATTAGTTTGATATGTGGGGAGTCACAAAATGTTTATTTGATAGTTGTGTCCATCCGAATACCTACCTTAAATGGTAGATTACCTAAAAATAATATATATAATATATATATATATATATATACATATATATATATATTTTTTGGACGGCACAATAGAACACAGAATAAAACAGATAACACGTAAAAGGACACTCACCCTGTAGATGATTTAAGCTTTCGGCCTACTCCGAGGCCTTCTTCAGGTCAGACTGAGAGGTTTTGAGGGAAGAGTGGCTGGGGAGGGGAGGGGGGGCGGAAGGTTTAGAGACTGTTTGGAAGGAAACTAAAGATGGCGGTTAAGGGTGGGAATTTTAAAGGATCGGAAATATAGGATGTATGCGGATTCCAAAGGCCTCCGTCACCTCAACGACACATCCACCTATATCACTCTCACCGACAACCCTACTCCAACCTTCCAAAAGGAAATTCGGTCTCTTCTCCAATTTGGACCAGAAGAAGGCCTCACCTCCCAAGACATATCCCTACTCTCACCCCCAAACCCCAGAACACCCCAGTTTTATCTCCTCCCAAATATACTCAAACCCAACATCCCCTGTCGCTCTATAGTTTCTAGTTTCAACTCTCCCACCGAATGAATCTCCGCATTCCATGATCACCATCTACAACCTATCTTACTCTCATTGCCCTCCTTAACGAAAGACAGGTATCACTTCCTCCACCGTTTAAACTCTGTCTCCATTCCCTCCACCTCCAACCTGCTTATGGCCACCATCGACGTCACCTCCCTCTATACTTCTATTCCCCATGTAGAAGGCCTATCCTCCCTCCGACACTATCTTTCTCTACGCCCCCCACCCCAGTGCCCCTCGACCGAATTTCCCCTCAATCTCGCCGCTGTCGTCCTGACCAAAAATGCATTCTTTTTCCAAAACTGTTTTTACCTCCAAACGAAAGGCACAGCGATGGAAACGAGGATGGCGCCATCGTACTCCAATCTCTTCATGGGCCACCTTGAAGAGAATTTCTTTTCACAGCAACCCTTCCAACCTCTTTTCTGGGTCCGCTACATTGACGACATTTTTATACTCTGGACACACGGCTCTGATTCTCTTGACAATTTCTTATCGGCCTTAAATTCTTCTTTCACTGTTAAATTCACTTCTTCCATTTCAGACTCCACCATCACCTTTCTTGACACAGACATCTCAATTCACAATAAGAAATTCACCACTTCAGTACACATCAAAGCCAATAATCATCAACAATATTTACACTATACCAGTAGTCATCCTTCTCATACCAAACGCTCAATTCCCAACTCTCTCTCTATCCGCGGACATCGGATTTGCAACACCACAGCTACCCTCAACAAATACCTCCACAATCTACACCATACACTCCACAAACGCGGTTACCCAGAACAGCTCCTACAGGATAAAATCTAACGCTCCACCCGACCACACACACCACAGAATAACAACCCCACATCTGACGCTGGACTCAACCTTTGCACAACCTATTTCCCCGGATCCCACAGGCTGAAAACCATTCTCAAAAAACTTTATCCTATATTACATGACGATGACGCGACCACATCCTTACTGCCCCAATGCCCCGCTGTCGCTTACAGACGACCAGCCAATCTCAGAAACCTTCTGAGATCCACCAACCCTTTGGCACCCCGCCCTGACAAATTTCCACATATTTCCCCTACCTGCAATCGCCCCCGATGTAA
Source organism: Hetaerina titia (assembly GCA_037158775.1). NCBI lineage: Eukaryota > Metazoa > Arthropoda > Insecta > Odonata > Calopterygidae > Hetaerina > Hetaerina titia. The sequence continues at coordinate 10,412,124 of CM073770.1, read as the reverse complement.
AACATGTCTGCTCATCAGATCTGCTCCCCTCTCTCCACATCCCCTCATTGTCTCTTCACCCCGTTCCCACGCTAATTGCCTCTCGAAAAATATTATCTATATTTTGTCGTACAAGCAATGCACTTCATTCTACATAGGCGAATGCATTACCCCCTTATCCATTCGAATGAACAATCACCGCTACTCCGGTAATTCTGCTTCACTCTCTTCTCTTCCTATCCCTTTACACGCAAGTACACACAACCTATCATTCGACGAATGCTTTTCCCTAACAGTTCTAGAATCCCTACCCGATTCAGCCACCAACATAGAGGTGAGAACTCGCGAATCCGCATACATCCTATACTTCCGTTTCTTTAAAATTCCCACCCTTAACCGCCATCTTTAATTTCCTTCCCAACAGTCCCTAAACCTTCCGCCCCCCCTCCCCTCCCCAGCCACTCTTCCCTCAAAACCTCTCAGTCTGACCTGAAGAAGGCCTCGGAGTAGGCCGAAAGCTTAAATCATCTACAGGGTGAGTGTCCTTTTACGTGTTATCTGTTTTATTCTGTGTTCTATTGTGCCGTCCAAAAGTTATATTGCTCTCGAGAGTACTTCCGCATCATCGATATAATATATATAGTATATATATATATATATATATATATATATATATATATATATATATATATATAACTAAGACAGTAACACACAGCACGAGAACACATAAAAAGAACACTCACAATATTATCTTGATAATTTCGACGGACTTGAGCTCCGTCTTCTTCGGAAGATAAGATATGACTCACATGAGTCATATCTTATCTTCCGAAGAAGACGGAGCTCAAGTCCGTCGAAATTATCAAGATAATATTGTGAGTGTTCTTTTTATGTGTTCTCGTGCTGTGTGTTACTGTCTAAGTTTTTTATTCAACACTTCCGTGTTACTTCGAAGAAATCATCTATATATATATATCCCATAATAGAATTATTAAAAAGACTTTTTATTTGCCACCGTTCATACTTGGATATTATTAACTATTCATTCTTTAGGCATGTGCGTACGTCAGGAGAATGAAGCGGCAGCCTTACGAATTGAAACATATCAGTTACCAATTTCTTCATATGCGATGAAAATAGTTGCAACGGCGTTAGAGATAAAACATTCCCGGTACAGCTCACAGCCAACCAAATTATATTGGCGGAAATACGATTCATAAATAATCGTGTAGGCGCTATCAATCTATTTCATACCACATTAGGTACCCGGATGTCTAGGCATGCGACGCAACAGCCCAAGAAACAGTGACACATTAGCTGTCAATTTCGATGTCGCTGTGATACTCTGTTGCAGCAAAGCGCATGATTTTGCGTTCTCCATGATGTTTTGTGCACAGCGTGTATATGGATACGATGGAAGATAAAAATGAGAATGGAGGGTACGGAGAGGGGTGGGGGATTGAGAAAGAACGACAGGAAAGCTTGCAGGGAGGAGGAAGTTGGCCGTAAGTCATCTCCCCCGCCCTTGCCCGCATTGACGGCAGCTTAAATAAGTACTACATACACACACGTGCACACCTATACTTTTTAGGCAGAGAATGCGAATGCCGTCGCGGCGGCACTATCTTCTCGCTTCCCCAGCCGTCGGGTCGGACTTCCGTGACTCGTTTGTAATTGTGTGCCGGCCCCTGTGTGTATGTGGAGTTAACGTATGTTCCTCGCGTGTTTTGTCCTACTGTGAACATGTGCCACCTGAATAGTTATGCAGCCTTCCGAGGGAAAATTCAATAAAATCGATTTTCGGGACGAGATATGGGAGGGGGAGGAGTTCTTCCTGGCGCGATATTTTATTCTGAACTCGCGCGAACTCACGAAACACTGCGACACCTCGGCGATAATCCGATCCCTGGAAATTCGCCAGAACACAACTCTTCCCGCGCAGTCACCACACCTGTCGCAATTTAAAAGTTTTATAACACGAACCTATCGCCTGAATGAAAAAATTCAGTATAATGTGAATCCGATTTTATTTTGTAGGTATATATGTGCTGGTGTGTGTTTTTGTTTAGATCTATACCGTCGCAAGGGCATTTGGCGGAGGGTGTTAGGTCACCAGCATGAAAAGAGGACAAAACCACTTGCACAATCAATACATCCATGAAAACCTATACCCACAGAGGCGTAAACTTTTTTTTAGGTAATCTACCGGTTAAGTTAGGTTTTTGAATAGACACAACTATCAAATAAATATTTAGTAACTCCAAACAAAACCCAATCCAGCAACCTAATCTATATTAGGTCCCTCTTCATCTCTGTGTACTTCTTTCCTCCCTTCATCCCGTCCAACATCCCTATCCTTTTCCTGCCCTTTCCTCGCTTGCCTAATATTCTCCCCTCTATTACAGTCTTCAACATTCCACTACCACTCAATACGTCTTCCATCCATTTTTCCTGCCTCCATAGGATTTCTCTGAACAAACCCTTCTCCTCACCCACCATTGTGGATGTCTCCCGACAACATTGAACAGCAGTGCCGTCCAAAAGTTATATATATATATATATATTTGACTTCCTTTGTATTACTTTTCGTATATTTTGGTGGTTTTTCTTTCAAAGTTCAAAACCAGTTGTAGTACTCAAAACTTACTGTATCGTCACCGATCTTTATCGATCAATTTCCAGTTCCAATGCTCATGGCGTACAAATGTAAATTCCAGGGGATAAAACGTGATGGTCGGAAGGAGGGAAAGTTCGCTCGTAAATAGTCAGTTTGGCGATAAGATTACGCGAATGAAGTAGTTTTGGAAATAATGCTGTACCTTTTGAAGCTATATCTATTCTATTTCTCAGTTCTTCCATAGACCTTGTACGCACTCCGTAATTGTAATGGCTGTTGTGTTGTTTTGTGAAATATACTGTCTGGGAGATTCGCGAGATAAATTGTTTGGTTTTTTCAATATCTAACCTTACGTTTGTTTTCTTTTTTTGGAAATTGAAATGAAGTAATTTTCTCCTGATTAACTTGTATCAGCCAAATTCCAATTCATTTTAACAACATCTATTGTAAATATATGAATAAATTTTTAATTGCACGAAGGTGACCGTGAATGCTCAAAATTAATCCTACACTGGTTTTGTTAAATATTCAGCAAAATTTCGGGCATGGTCCCGTCATTTGTGAAAAAAATGCGAGGATACGTTTTGATAGATTTTTATTGCTAACGCTACATCTCTCATGCGTTGGAATTATATATATATATATATATATATATATATATATATATATATATATATATATATATATATATATATATACATATATACACAATATATACTTACTGTATATATGTATTTGATTAATTTATATTTAAATATTTATTTTATTAATCAAAACACTTTTTCTAATTCAGGTGATCGATATATGTTTACCCGTTATGAATTTTTTTATTTGTCATAGCAGCCAAGGTTTTCTAAGAAATGGTGTTTTTAAAAATTTGTATTCTACCTATCGTAGTGATTAATGATAATTTCATCCTTTTTTATGAATAATTCTCCCAAAGAATAATATATTCACTTTATAGCTCAATTCTTTATTAAAGGGAAACACTTGATGTTTATTCTTTAGTTTTTCTAATATTAAAAGTGAATTAATACATTTCTACTTCAATTCCCAGGTCAGTTTTGGAACAAGGGACTCGGTAATCTTCTCATTCCTGAGTGCTAAGGTAAATAAATTCAATTCAGATTTTAGCCTTTGTAAAAATGGCTAAAGTTTAGCGAGTCTTAAATTAAATTCTCATCTACACTGCTTTTTCGATTTGTTGTGCGCATATATTATTGTGGTTGATATTTTTATGAATTCTTATATCTTTATTGTGTTCGTTTGGTACATCAAATTTTGCCCTCTGTTTCTAAATATAGCTGGTTTAGAATGATGTCCGATAATATGAGATGTATTTAACGATCAAATGTTTGTTTTCATGTATTTAATGACCAAATTTGTTTGATGGTTATATGAGATGTAGATATCAACAGTTTTATGCGAAGGTTTCAGTCCAGTTTTACTCACTCCCTTTATGTTATTTACTCCCCCTATACCAATTTTGCTCAATCTCGGTGAAAATAATTAATGTGTGTATGAATATAATTAAGTCTCGCATTAGCGGGTCGGGCTAATCGTTGTTTATGAACTTCACGCCATCGAAATATCACATTATCGAATTGACAATGATGCCTGCCAAAAGTTTGCAGAAAATGGACGTTTGATAAAAGGGTCTGCAATTAATGGGTTCCTCCCCATCACCACTTTCAAAAATAAACGCTACATGCGCGGTTTCCCAATTTTTAGGGATTAACTAGTATTCCGCAAGGGTTATATTGAATAATACTCAAAGATATTGAGCTTAAATAGGATTTAATTTTTGTAGCACTTAGCTCCTAATGAGATCAGAGTCAATGAATGAAAGCTTTTTAACCTTCTTGTAATGAGGCACACTTATAATATATTTTATTCAATTTCCCGATGATTTCCCGATTTTTCGATTTCCTCGCCAGTGTACTAAACACGTATTTTTAGGACTCAGAGATTTGTTGAGTTTAATATGTACTAGTGATTTGAAAATATTTTCTTTGTCCTTTGTTACCGTAGCAATTTGTTCTGAATATTTTTTCGGAGCCCCCCCGCAATACGTCCTTGTGGCGGCTTGCGGGGTATTATGTAGATGAATGTACAATATCTGTAGGCAATATCGTTCGTGAAAACACTTGTAGAAGAATTAAAAGAGAGTATTAGCTTTTACCTCGCTATCAGTGTGAATAATATTATTACAGTCCCTTTGGAATATAACGGATTGTTTACTCACCTTGACATATGTCCCGGACGCTTTAGGGTTCATATACTAATATAATCTACATTGAAAGTCTCGGAAGATGCTGCGTAATTAACCCTGTTTTTATTTTAGAAAACGTTTTTTTTCGATAACTGCCCATACTCCAAGGGAAACACATTTCAATCCGTCTTCATAGTGCCGCCTGTGGTCGCGGTTTGTTTTAGCGCATTTTGTAGGGATGACGTCTGTGATGCTCGCTTGCATCATATACTTCATTCCTATGAATCAAATTATTGGCAAATGCTACCCAAGGTTCTGAAATGGCATACACTCATATTGAATTCGGGTATTGACGAATTCAATTGATGGGCAACATTACCAAAGTGAGCTTCATAGTAAATATAATTTTTTCCTTTTGGTTTATTACTCTTTTTTAGATCAAATTAAAATGGGAAAATATTTTCAGCTAAAAACTATCATACAACGTGCGAATTTGTGTACATGATGGAGGAATACTTAATTTAAAAAAAGGATTAATTAACCTTAAAACTTAATTATGTTTTTGCGAAAAAAGGGAATAAAAAAGAACCAAAACCATTTTTACGACAGACCTCCGTAATAACAAGACATAGATTGAGTCTAATATATTTCCTCACGAGTTGTTATGCGCGCTGCTTTATGAAATGAGTACATAGTTTTTACAATGTTTTACAAGAATTTCGGTCACGGATATGAGATTTAACGCTCTTGCTTACCCAATTCATGCGTGGGAGGTTCAATCAACCGCTCATTTTTTTTTCTCTTATTATTTGTGCGAGGGTATTGATATGTTTGTTCTTCAAGTGCATGAAATGTTAGAACATCCGAGGCTGGAAGTGTGAAGAAGGGGCATATATTTAAGTTTGGCTGACATGTTTGTAATAAGGAAAATCAAACCCTTTAAATGTTGTTATTATCGAATACGGTAGCTTTCGAAAATTCTTTTTACGAACTGCCGTAAAAACTTGTACTCCGGGTTTATTGCGACCACCGCGTCGGCAGCCTATGAATTCAACTCGGAAAATTTCGCGGTCGTTTATGTCTTCAGATTGCCAACTTTCTATGCCTTCAACAATATCCATGCGATGGTGCGCCTGACATATAGTATGCAAATGCCATTAACGGGGTTTTATATCACCTTAATAACGGCCACAGCTCTATAACACTACCTGTGTAATAAGAAAGAACCTTGCTTCTTCTACAAGGATATTCCTTGTTGATTCTTAACACAGAACAATAATTAATATGAAAACTTTTACTTAGAGAGAAATATAGAAGTGGATTTCTTTCTGTACGTTTTGAATACGTATCTGGTTCACCTCGAACTGACGAAACCCTTCCTGTCTCGATGGCATTACGAGGCCTCCACAAGCCCTTTTGGCAATTCCATCGATTTGTTTGACACGAGGAATAGATTCACCGTACCTTTGCGTGTTAAGGAAACCCGAGTCTCGATTGGAGTGCATCGGGGGGTAAGCGGGGAAGCAGAGACCTTAACTGCTCTTAATCATAAGGCAGCCAGGCATGGATAGGTCAGCAGTTTTCTTTCCAGGCCAGAAGTTTTCCATCTTTTAGATTGTCCTGCCGATAGCTTTTTGTGTATCACTTGGTTTGCAGACAACATGGGATTTTGGCATAGTTTATACTGATAGGCCAGTCAAGACAAACAATATACAAAAGGGCAATTTCAACTACATGCGTAATTGCAATGGTCTCTCTTGCACGAGGCCATTTTCCCTTTTCTGGCGATTTTTAATAAGTGTTGACCGCCTCTCCCCTCCACTTTCCAGCCAGACTCAGCCTCCCTCTTCCCTTATTTCCGCTCCCTTGGAAACCTTCACCCTTCAGCCCTTTCCAGTCCTTCTTCTTCTTTCTCCTTTCTCGTCTCCCTTCATCTCCTCCTACTTGACCCTCCGCCCAATCCTTTAAACCTTTTGTTTTTCATCCTTTCTTGGGGAGAGCCTTAATCTCGAAAGCCCTTTCCCCTCGTATTTCAACTCCTAAGATAAGCATCTCAAAATCATCCCACTCACACCCACGCATCATCCCAAGTGGAGTCGCACAAATACGATCACGCACACACGAGAGCCACGCGCCCCTCCTCCCCATTGCCTGTTTATGCCCTCGACGACCAACCGATCCTCCGCGTCCTATTCTTCATATTTTGTCATTATTATTATTTTTGCTACATAAATTTACTTAACCGTAAACCATTCTCTTAGTCTCCCCGGGAAAGCTCTTAATTCATCCAGTTATTCCCCATATTTCTCTTTCCCTCTCTCTCTCTCTTTCCTCTTTCCTCTCGCTTCCACTTCGACCATTTGGCTTAACTTATACCCGCAAGAAATGGTCGTTTGTCATTTTTTATCCAGATTCCACCCAGACTCTCCACCTCTCTCCTCCCGTTTCTGTCAGGCTCTGTTTCTTCTTTGGTGATTCTCTCATTTCTCTATTCGTTTCCCTTTTCAAAAAAACCTTTTCCCCCTCCTCATTCCTTTCCTTTCAAAAGTACTTTGTAATTGTCTAACTATTCCTAAATTTCAATTTCAATTCTCGGTATCTCACTTCAGCCGCCTTACGCTCATTCCCTTATAGTAATCATTTTCGTGAAAAATTCCCAAATTCTTCATTCACTGTTGTTCCTCTCGTAAATGATTCGTTCCAAATAACCATCTCGGTTCCCTCCAATATGTGTCTCTACTCTAACGCGGTCGACCTCTCTCTCTTTCCATAGCTTTCTCTCCTACTGCTCATCCAACTTTTCCCATTCATTGGGAATATTAGATCATTAATGGCCATATTTTTTTACAATTTACTTGTTGCATATGCTGACACATATCATTGATTGTACTTTCTTTTTCATATGGACATTATCAGAATAAAGAATATTTTTTATGCGGGAGTAGAAAATATTATGGTAAATTTATTTTTTTTATTTTTTGCGTTTATAGGTTTCATATATAGTATGTGTATATGTATGTGCACACACACACACACACACATAAATTTTTTTATATGTCATTTTTTCCATTTCTTTTTTCTATTTATATATAATATATTTTAAGAAAAAAGAACTGGAAAATGACATTTTAAACTTGTTAGTCTTGCAGTCTATCTCTCTAGTCTTATATTCGTGATCCCTTCGACCGTATTACGTTGGGGTTCGTATTATATCCTTGATGTCATCGGAAAAGGGCCCATCTTTAAATGTTAATAAGTTTAATCTATATTGTAAACGCCGCTGCGTAAGAGAATCCCAACCTAAATTGTCGAGCAAAGTGGATACGCTGCTGCGTTGGTCATAACAACGTTTGACAAATCTAGCCCCTCTCCGCTGAACTCGATCTAATTCCGAAATTAAATTATATTTTGGGGATCCCATATAATGGCAGCATACTCTAGGTGGGGCCTGACCAAGGCAAGGAAACATCGTTCCTTCACTTTTTCGTCGCATTTACTCTTTTAAAAAATCCCAATTTTTTATTAGCACGACCGCATATTTCTCGTATGTGTTTTCCCCAGGACAGATCGTGAGTAATTGTTACACCCAAGTATTTAAAGGAATCTACCCTCTCGATATTGGTTTGTTTCACTTTGTAACTATAAGGGAGGGAATTACTCTTTTCCCAAAAATGTATTACTACGCATTTTTTAAAATTCAATTCCATTTGCCATGTATCGCACCAATTTTGAATTGCATCTAGGTCGTTGGCTAACACGACTCTGTCTTCGTGACTTCGGATGTCCCCATAAATTACTGCATCATCGGCGAAAAGACGGAGCTTGCTATTAACTACGGTACTGAGGTCATTATGTAAATAAGGAATAGGAGGGGGCCTATGACACTTCCTTGTGGTACACCCGACGTGACCTTGACAGTATCGGATGATACTGTCAAGGTCACGTCGGGTACAAAATATCTACAAAATATATAGGATATATATATATATATTATATATCCTATCTCATGCGGCTTGCGGCGTTAAATCACCTCTCGGGATTATGAGAATTTATCTTAATTTTGATTTGAAGACGTTCGGTTCCTCATAGCGCTTGCCCTCGAATGCCTGGAAGTTGCCAGTAAGGGGCCATGGCCCTCATGCCCCTGGGGTCTCTTGGGCTTTATTTATCTCGAGCGAACAATAAAGCAGCACGCACGCAAGAAGTAAAATTATGATAGGGGCGAGATCATGAGAAATTGCGTTCCTGCTTCCTGCTACCGTGATGGCCAGACGTAATAAAGCACGCTCTTCATCCTTAACATGCTTGGGAACTAGGGGTGTACACACGCTACGCGCAAATAAATGGCGTTCGTCGTTCTTGCGTACGGATTCCCGATGTTTTTCTTACTCATAAATTGTGAAAAAAGAATCTCTGTACAACTGCAATCGATTTTGGAAATACCTTGTTTTTCGAGCTCTTACACTAATGGAAATTAATATTTTTTTGTATCGGTGAGAATTTCCGGAATTTTAAGCTTTGGATCTCGATTTAGGTGGTAGTCAGAGATTTAAATGTCAAGTGAGCATCTTTTTGCTTTTTAAATGGTATTTTTTGTTTACATGTATTAGCTTGCTCTAGTGCTATCTAGTTCTACTATTCTAGTTAGCTATTTCTAGTTTTTGGTTCAGTATAAATCTTTGCCTCTCGATCTAATATTGCAAACATGGTTTCACTATCGTCTCATTCTCTCTCTTTTTCGCAATGTCGCCTAAACTTCGTAAGAGTGAAGAGACGACGGCCGAAGGCCCTTCGGTCGCTCTCGAATCAACATCGCTGTCCTCAGTTATGCCATTACTGGTCCATTCATCCTCTCTTCGCCATTAGGTGATCCTGTCTGCTTTGATCTGCCGTAGTTCTTTCCTCTATACTGTTCTTAGGTCATGCTTACAGAGTCATATTACCTTCGCATTGTGCATATAAATGGCCTAATACCTTAATTCAGCTGGAGTTTGCGTGTTCAAAAACAATAAATAGCATACAAATGGAATTGTATTAATTATGTCAAATGAATTATAATCAATTGTCATCTGATGTCAGTAATATGCGAAAAGTCGGATGTTTATACCTAACAATTAAGTGGGCATAAGAGCTATGAGCAAGCGTGGACTATGAATACTCCCCTGGCTGGAAAGACGACTACGCTTTCTTTTTAGTTTCCGTCAAAAAATTCTTCTTTCTGTGTTCATTAATTATCTCTGTGCCGTAGAAACCGTCAAGCATCCTCAAGAGTAAGATATTCTACACAAGTCAATGAAGTAATTTGTTCTGCAGGCCAGGGTACCAGTAAGGTGCAAAGAATTACATTATTTATAGAAAGCGGCGATCAACACGTCATTTCTGTTCTTGATTAGGCGGATGATTTCACATATTGTGTTCCGTTGACGAAAATCAGTGCTGATCGTGGATCAGATCGTCGGTTAAGTTGTTTACGGATTCTGCACGATCAAATCAAATAATATTGTGGACATTTTTTTATCATCTCGGGGAGTCATTTCACCGATACAAAAAAGTCAATTTCATTGATTGAATTTAAGGGGTCACAACGGGCTCGTCGAAGTCATGTCTATAATAAATGCACATGATGAGTGAAGACTTTCGCACCTGATTTCACAACGAGAGGAATTCAAAGCGCTCCCATGTTCTCCGATGAGCCAATTATTGGCAATCCTACAATATCCTGCAATGGTGACTCTATCCCGATGAATTGTGTAATGTACACACGCCACACATCAAATTATTCGGTATTTCAATGATGGCAGTAATTAATCGCTCCACTTAAAATCTTGGCTCAATCAGTTCAGTCATCAGCCGCTACGCAGATTACATGTGACTGGTAAAACAATTTGCAAATTTCGTCTTTCAGCGCATGCGTGGTACGTGTGTTAAAGTCAGGGTTAATGATATCTGTAATAATAATAATGCATTGAGTACTTCATCATTTGTAAATATATGCCGAATTCTAAAGGAAATGACATAAATCTTTAAAATCTAATCGTGGCATTGATCCCAATCGCTACTTTTAAATACAGAAGTCATTTATTTGAAGTAAAACTACGCAGTCCTTTGCATATATGTTTAGTCATTCATATTTATTCTCACAAATGTGTTTGCATTTTTTGATTGTTAAATAATTTTAGTGAAAATCATTAATAATAATATCATCAATTATGCTTGACATGCGTGTCAGATTTTATATCGTATACTGTACTTTATTCTATCGGGTACAATATTTACAACATTATGAGGAAGCTCATTTCTTCATCACGCATTAGTTTACCGATTTTTTCTCTGCAAATGTGGGTGGGCGCGTTAAATAACCAATTTTATGCATTGTAATAATATTGTTTCCAAAACCTTATAAATCCTTGTTTTCATTCCAAATAATTTGACCACCAAGAATTTAAAATTGCCATGGGCTTGTTCAATACAATTTTAATCACTAACAAATTGTACGGTAATAAATATTTCCCGTATTTTACAAAGCAGAAAATGAATTTTCCAATAATTTAACATGACTTCGGCGTTATTTTTTAAATAACTCAATTTATATCGTTAGGTGATCGACGATGAAACAGAGGTTGGTCAAACCGGTCATAGGGGTAGTAGATAGTACATGGATAGTAAATAGTTGCTTACATTTTCATAAGCATGTTACAGATTAATCATTTTAAACATATCATTCCAACGCTTTTGATGCATATTGTAATAAAAATTAATTGCATCCTTAGAAATACAGTTTCTGTAGATCACTTGTGCTCTTGCATGAGTTCATTTTTTAGACGCTTGTGATTTCGAATGATATTTTGAAATTACCTTTTCCTCCTTAAAGAACTGCATTTGGTTATCTTTCTTTCTTCAATGGAAGATGTAACGGCACGTTTGATCATTCTAGCTGTCATCGCTACATAGGACAGCGCCCTTTCCTTAGAGAGGGAAACCCGATCTTAACTGAGGGAGCAAGAGCGCTTTTGTTCGCCAAATTAGAGATGATATCTGTCCTAACTGGATGTGATATGACCGATCTATGCATTGCTGGAGTAGGACTGCTCAAAACATTCCCTGGTGCTCCGGGGGCAATATTTCATTTCCGTCCGCGAGCCACGGGCTCGATCCCCCGCACCCCGTGGAAGAGAGAGATATATGGCAGCGGGAGCGGAGAAAGGGGAAACGGGAGTCTGTCGGAGTGGGAAGGGATTACCTCGTCGACGGGTCTGCGGCAATAATTGGGGTCTGCAAGAGGTTGCCGGGTGACGTGTGAGAGAGAGAGATAGGGGGGAGGTGGCGCGTTGTGTGGGATGGATGGAAAGCCTGAGGGAGGGGGCGGATCCGCAGATGGAGGCGGATTCGCAATCTTGACGGGCGCACATTAATGCGGGAGTGGCGTCAAATGAGTCCGCATTTGCGATCGGCGAAACTTGAAACCGGAGTTTGGAAGATGCTTCATGCATCCCTTCAGAAGGGCTTCTGAAAAGGCTCACTTCGCCCCTGGTGAAACGTTCAAAGTGCTTTCATCAGTAGGTGCGTAACATCCGATGCCGGTACTGCTCGATAAATGATGATGTCACTGGCTGGATTGCTGAGAAGTTGGGAACAATGCATCACACCAGTACATGAGAGAAGAAAGAAGATGAATTGAGGGAGAATGTCTATAGGCCGAAATAATTGGAAAACAGAATCACAATGCGAAAGTAATATCGTTAGAAACAAACGCGGATCCACGAAGTTGCATTCCTGGAACTCCAAACTTTGTCCTCGATGATTACTGCGCTAGGAGTCAGATTGACTTGAATTGAAGGGCAAGGGATGTATAGCCTATGAAAGAACTCAAGTTCAAAACGGAATAGTATCAGTTTAACAGTTTGCTGTGCAAGGCTTTGGTGATCCAAAGTATTTGCTATCTGCCTGCCAATCAAAAATAAGGTACTCATGGAGAATGTTACCGCATGCGATAAAAGTTTTGTAATCAGTGCACTTCAGGCCATCTGATCAATGTTAATAAAAGCAAATAGAAGGTGTAAGTTTGATAAGATAGAATATTTAAATTGGAAAGATAATAAACGGTGACTTTACCAGCTGAAAACATGCGATGGCTGGAGAGAGCAAGGGATTTCGTCTGATGGCTGGCTGACCCCTATTGCAGTGCTGAAGAGGTTAAGAACAAAAACGCTGTTTTGAGCTGGTGGTGGACTGCTGCTGCCCGGTTAATTGTTTGGGTCTACGTTATTTTCCAGCCGTCTCAGCACGATGAACATGGACTCGTAATCCCACTACCCGCGGAATGGCCGAGAGTTTTGAGGGACTTGCGAATGCCGTTTGGAAGAGGGAGAACAAATTCATAAGCGGCTGATTTTTCCGTTCCGTTCTCCCATTCCGCCATTCTCCCCTTGGCTTGGGCGGCCCTCCTCCGTTCAGCCGTGTGGTCGTCGCCAACGCGAGCCTTTCGCCGTCTTCGCCGCGGACCCCACCGCTCTCCGTCGCTTGAAATGGAGGGGCCCCCGTCGATTTCCCCCGAAGGTGTCGTTGGAGGCCGCGTGGATTTTGATGAACACACGAGGATGCGGAATGAAGAGGCGTCGAATGAATGATGCATTCGGTGACGCGATGAATATTCGTCACCCGTGAATCCTCGTCACTTCCTTGTGAACGGAATTCGGAGAGCTAGAAAGTTTTTGCGAAGGGGAGCAGATCGAACAAGGAGGGTGATTACCCATGATCGGAATGCGAGTATTCAGTTCTTACCTTTGAACGGACAATTTCATTTGAACTGCGGAGTCTGACTGTTAATGGAGATCCATTTAAATAATACTGTCGTTCATCATACTGGACAATTTAATTTACCGAAATGATAAATAAGGCAGATGTCCCATAATGCTCCTCCATGTAGTTCCCAAAACCACTAACATTTTACAACTAAATTGAATGAAGCAGTGTAATACTATATATAGCTTTTAATTTCCTATTATCTTTCATATTGAAATGCTAAAAGGTAGTCATGGATTTGAGGAAATTATGTTGGTATTTCTTCATCCTTAGCCCTTAAGATCCACGAGGAATGAAATAATTTTTCTTGCTCCTCAGTTATTTCTACAACAATTTTTCTCCTGGATCTTTGTTTTTACGTCCAAGTCGTCATTGTCGAATCGAATTCTGGCCTAATTATACGATCTGCTGTATCCTCTCAGGAGTATTCCCCCTCAGTGTTTTTGCATGGCGAATATTTTAATGATGTTAGAGTTCCTTATACTCTCTCCGTCTCTTTACTTTTTATTCAAGTTCATCATCACCGTTTTCATTTCCCGCTCTATTTTTCCCTTGCAGTCATATCTCATTATCCCATTAATTGCTTCAATTTTCCCATCAACGTGGATGGTTTTTCCTTGCCTTCATAAATTGTCCATCCATTCCTCGTCGGATACTCTTGTTTTATGGATAATGTCATATCTGCGTTTTATACAGCTTTTCTTCTTTACTCCCTTACCTCTCTTATTTTATTCTTCCGCGAATTCCGATAATCTTCTTCCACAAATTTTCCAGAATCTTTAATTTCCTTTTCCCTTCCTTTCAACATGAGGTTTTCTTTGCAAATCCTAATATACTTATTTTGAATATTATTTTTATGAGTTTATTCTTACGGTCCTGCTCTAATGTATGTTTGTATGCTAAGATAGCATATGTCTGAGTTGTCCCAGGGTGCAAACACCCGCATGGACTGTTTAAACAAATTTTAGTTGTTCACTGGCAAATATTTGGCGAAAATAGAACAGAATTTAATTAAGCAAGAAGAACGTAAGCTCAGTAAATATTTTGGTAAATTAGTTTATTTTAGACTGCGTATAATCTGTCAAACGTAGAAGGCGATTTTCTCTGGTCCTAAGTAAACCGAAATGATTACTAGTTATGTTCTCGTCAGAATGTTACTGGCAGGGACAAAGTATAACCATATAATTGGACACACTAACATTGCTGGTTGGTATTTTCTTCTTCCTTAATCTCACTCCCTTTGAGTCTGGTGCATGGTCGTTCGATTTCTTAATTGTATGACGCCACCAGACGGGTCGCCTTGGTTACGCATTACCTAGCTTGTCAACAACACGACCACTTTCCCACATTGGCGCCATTCCAACTGTGGAATCATACCCCCTATTTAAAATTATATTTGTATCTATCTGGCTAGTTTAGTTATTCCAATAAATAGTGCGTTTCTCATGTAATCTTGTCGTGTGCTTGGATTTTGGGTGAAATGGGAAGAAATAATTTTGCCTAATTACGTTGAAGAATCGCTCTCAGCATTCCGTTCATCTTTACGAAAAATAAATCCCTGGGAATAAATAAACAAGTGGGTGAAGGGGTGGGGGAGGAATGCCATGGGGAGAAATTGACAATCGATGCGTGGGTCGGAGTGGGTTGAAGGTCAATGGCGGCGCGCGGTGGGGCGATGATAAATAAATCTTCCTCGCTCTCGATTTCATTCCATCCTCCGCCAGCCTCGTTTTCCACGACCCCGTTAATATTTCAACCCCCTTGCCCGGCGACCCCGGACTCCTTCCCTTGCCCCACTCATATTATTCCTCAATCCCTCTCCTCACTCCAAAGTGATTAATGGCGAAAGACTCTTTTGGTGGATTCCTCTCGGGTGGGTAGCTTTCGCCTCCTATTCCCGAGGGTAGAAACAATTTCGAGTCACCACAGAGGATGGAATGCATAAAAAATTCGTGAAAATAAACAGGTTTGAGCAACTATGACGGGTTGCAGATTTAGGTTAAAATAAAAATCGTTAATTGTTTTAATTGTTCTTTGCGGATGCAGATATTATTTGCTGTACTCGTACGCTAATCTACATCTACCCAATACCCCGCAAGCTGCCGCAAGGGCGTGTGGCGGGGGTTGCTAGGGCGCCACCCGTAATTAAGAAAAAAACCGCATGCAAAAGCCACAAATCCATGCAATCAACAAACATAACGTCGCATGCATTCGTGTAAAAACCCTTAAACCACACGTACATGCGAACACACAAACTACCAACTAGCATTCACATGCACCTACAAATATACCTGATATATTTGCAATGCTTCATTTTGTTCCGACTTGTAAATGGAATGTTTTTAATATTTTTAAAGTGGCTTCGGTTTCTTACTATTATGATTTCTGATTGCTCTGGGAAAGAATGAGTATTTAAATCTGTCTATATTGGAATCTATCTCCCTTATTTAATCTTTGTGGTCTGATCTACTTTAGTTATGTGGGGCCATTATAATTTCTTTAGTGCCATCGTTAAACTCGTTGGTTGCGAGCCTTTCTAAAAGTCGGTTCCAAGCCTAAATCCCCTAAGAGACCTGTCACACTTGTATTGTTTTTATGACATGTTTAACGACTCTGGCGGACTTTGTCTGGATTTTATCTAATTCTTCTTGCCAAATTTTCTCCCAAGGATCCCACATATTTGTTGCATATTCCAAATGAAGTCTAACTTGAACGAAATGACACTTCTCTTTAACTTTCTCATTGCATTTCCCCACTACCCGTTTTATGAAGCCGAGTTTCTTTAAAGAGGACCCGCATTTTGTCCTGATATGTGCTCCCCATGAAAGGACCCACCAACCACGTTCGCGTTATGCGTTTATTTCTACTCGCGGGAACTCCAATAAATGATTGACCATGCATGTAATCAGAGAGAGAGAGAGAGTTGGCGATGGGAAAGGAGGGAAAATTGGAGAAAGTTGAAAAGTCCGTGCGCATGACAAGGGATCGTAAAAGAACCCAAAATTCCGTTCCGGGAGCACTGGGCTCGATTAAATAAACAGGAACGGGCCGGCAATCCCGACGGACGGGACGCAATCCCAATCTCTTTCATTTCCGCGATTGATCGGAATGCTTTGTTTTTCGGACCCGATTTGTGCTCGGCTACTAATAAATACGCTCTGCGCTCAAGCTCGTCACATCCGAAATTCACTGTGCTCTATGTCGACATTATCGAGCGCAGGGGTTCCTCTCCCTACGTTCCTCGGTGAGAGCATCGGTTATTTTGCATAGGGGTTTTAATTTTACTTATTTGAATAACTTCGGAGGCATTAATTTTATTGGATGGTGAATAGCATGGAGAAATAAAGTAACATAGGTATCACCCAGGTAACGAGCGTAATTTCAAATATTTCGTATGGTCATTATAAGGCTATGCCTTATCTATAGTCTATAGATTGTAAACCCATGGCCCAAGTTGCAGTGTCCAACTCATTTTTTTCCGCACGAGTAAAGAGATGCTGTATTACTGCGAAGCCAAATAGACATCTCAAATCTTCCAAATCCACATCAATGTCGAGCTGAAATGTCGCTTTTTTGACAATTTTTCAAAATGTTTTGGTCACCTAGGCCAATATGCTCGGCCTTGTGCTCTCCTCGCGTGAAGACAGAAGGGGTTTAAGGTTATTAACCCTAGGTAGCCCGTTTTCCAGTTGCCCAGGGCGACGTGGAAGCGTTGCTGGGGAAATTTTGGCTTCGTTGGTTTGTAAGGGAAATTCTTATGGAGCAGGACCTGAAGATATAGATAGGGATTTTGGGAGGATGGGGATCTTTGGTCGCGGAGGTTGAGGACAAGGAAGGCCGGAATTATGCAAGGAAGTCGAGGTCAAAGAGGAGAGGCCTGACCTCGGTCAATGGGATCTCGTCGAAAGCGAATGAATAGCACTCAGGTCAAACAGCATTCAAACCCAGCGAAGCGGCTGAGGGGTGCAAACGGATATGTTCGCATGAAATTTAGATCTGGTTGATCCACACATTTTTTCATACTTACATTCTGGTGTTGCTCGAGAATTGTTATACTTCCAATGCCGATGGACTTATAAATTTTAACCGAGATATTATCCAGGTCTTGTTGAGAGAAGACAAAGGTATTATCAAACACCAATGAATTTATGTTCAAGGTTTGCAGGCACATTTACCATACCTAAATGGGTCAATACCATTGCATAAAATTATGTCATATATTTTGGTGAACCTGAATGCAACAGGGTCATACACGGCTTAATTTATAATTATTCAGTATTAAATTGATTGGGAGACCACATTCCAAAAAATTTAATAAAATTTTTCCACACTTTTTACATGAAAAAATAAACGGAGCAGTCAACGTAAATAAAACATGAAATAAACGATTTTTTAGAATATATGGAATCCATAATTTTGCACTAGAGTTTGTAAGTAAAATGACAAAAAAATACAGCATGAGTTAGTTTCTAATACATATATTTAAGGAATAATAGTTTAAGCACTAATAACTACACGTGTAGATATATTGACTGATATGTTTGTTTTTAGGTGCATAAGTTTCGTTTTTACTGTAAATATTCACGGAATGTACTGGCTAACGTTTAAAAATAAAAAGTGTCACTGGAATTCCAATGCAGGCTATTTAATCTGTTGGCAAAATGTCGGTGCACTTAGAAAGCGAGAATATGACAGACTATGTTATACAAGAAGACTGGTACTCTAGAGGAAAAGAATTATATTCCACGATTTTAGCGTGCAATAATGTGTAATATTTTACCGTTATAACCCTATGTATATTACATACATAAAGAAGGGGAAATACTAATTCGAATATATAGCATTATTAGCTCAAACCTCATTCGCAAAGTTTCTAGTAAAGTTGAAATTGTTTCACGCTTTATCAAAAGGACACGAATCAGGATTAATTTAATAATCCTAAGATTATGGAAATTAATTTTCTGAAATATCGATAATTTATTATCATTAAGTATATTTTGAAAAAAAGCTAAACACATACCTATCCTGATAAATATTTCTTGTTCATCCGGAGTTGTAGAGGGTGTAATGTTGTTTTATTTCATATAGTAGATAAGTATAATTGAGGAACGATTGACATGGGAATAAGTAGTCTTAAATGTGGAGTTTTTGTAATATTTACTCTCTTGTTGAGTGTTCCTTTAATACAATCGTTTTTAAAAATCATGTTTTAGTCCTTGAACAACTTTACAATTCGTTAGTAAAGAAATTATTTGTTCACATTTATCCAAAAAAAAATTTTTAGTCATTAACTTAGTTGTTTGGAGACAAATATGAATATATAATGGCAATTGCAATGCGCTATTAAAAATACCTGGCGCACCTTTACGATGTTTTCCCTCTTTTCGAAAATAGTGTTTCACTTTTTATTTATCTTCGAGATCCTGTGTTCGTGAAAATATGTTCAAAAAAGGATTAGAAATGAATTCTTGAGATCAATTGAACTGATGATGCACATAAATTGAGAATAAATTGAACAAAAAAATGGCTCCATGGGTTTTGGCAAGCTTTTCGTGAAAATAAGCCCAATCCGTGTTTGCTGACCAAATGCGTAGCCAGGTGTGGACGTGTTTATTCCCGAATTCCCTCAGAGATATGGTGCAATAAGTTTCGGAATGGATCGAAGTTAATTGTGGATCGTCGGGTGGCAAATGTTTGACGGTGCATTTTTTTACCAACATCGTATTTTTTGGGGTTCTTCCATCGTTTTCATTTGAAACGATTTTCCAGAGTGGAAGCAAATAATGAAGCACGACTCGGTTGGATACTGAAAAAGGGCTGGAATAAGGGAATAAAATGGAGCGAGAATTAACCGTGGATCTTTATGGAAGCATGCGAGAGAGGCAAATGTTTGAAGACAGCAAATTTATCGACATTAAATGTCCTCGGAAAAATGTGTTATAATAAATGCTATTCGAAGGTAAATATATGAAGGTAAATTCGAGACTCTGGTGCCGTTATTTTTCGAGTGGTAGTCGTATACCTTCTTTCCTTTCAATTTACATACCTACTGGCCAAATTGAATAAAAATAGAACATATAATATTTACAAAAACCCAGAAGAGCAGTTTTTACACAAAATTTAAATGACAATTGGATTCCAAATACGAGGTGTGTTAGAAAAATAAAGACAATTTTAATTTTTCGGAGAATAATATTTATTGATTCTTATACACTGATGTTTTCACCTTCAAAGTAGACCCATTGGAAACTATGCAATTGTGCCAGGGCTTCTTCCAATCCCCGAAACACTTTTCAAACTCGATCTTTGAGATACCCTTTAGTTCTTTCAGCGATGCACTTTTAATGTCATCTACGGCTGTAAAACGACGGCCCTTCAAGGTTCTCTGAGTTTTTGGAAATTGGAAAAAGTCACCCGGAGCCATATCTGGCGAGTATTGGGTCTGGGGCATCGTTATGGGATTGTTTTCGGCCAAAAATTCACGAACAAGCAATGACGTGTGAGCTGGTGCATTATTGTGGTGCAAAAGCCATGACTTATTTTTCCATACATCCGGGCTTTTTTTCGGATTGCTTCACGCAAACGGCGTTGAATTTTTAGGTAGTACTTTTTATTGACCGTTTGGCCTGGCAGCAGGAATTCATGATGCACAAATATATAAAAATATTTGTAGTAAAAAATATAAATATATATTATTTCACACATAGAAATAGAAAGAAGGAAAGGGGTTAGGAAAACACATAAAAGACGAATACAGGAAGGGTGGGGAAGGCGGATTTGAGCAGATCACATTGTAAAAATATTTCCTTATCCGGGATTTGAACCACGGGCCTTCGTTCAAATCCCAGAAGGGAATATTTTTACAAATAAAACAGTTTTGGGCGTCACTTGGTGGAAAATCTTCATACTGACTTTTAATAAAAAGTGTTATTTAAAAAATAGTGGTTTGATTATTAAAAGTCAGAATATTTTTACATTTGTGATCTGCTCAAATCCGTCAATTTGTCGAAACGTCAATACATACTGTAGGAATATCTGAAATAAGTCTATTTGCCGAACATTTTCCCGATCGTTTTTGTAGAAATCATATATATATATAATATATATGTATATGTGTATATATATATATATATATATATATATATATATATATATATATATATATATATATATATTAGTTTGCTGGGTGGGGAGTCAAAAAATGTTTATTTGATAGTTGTGTCCATCCAAAAACCTACCTTAACCGGTAGATTACCTTAAAAAAAAATATATATATATATATATATTCGCACATCATTCCTTTCCCTCTACCACCTATTGGTTCTCGGGAAGTTCTGGTGCCCGAAATATCACACAGCTTGGGTGAAGCCGAGGGACCTCTGGGATTGAACCCTGGCTCTTCGGCCAACGGAAGTTGTCCAACGCTCTGCCCATTGACTACCACATCCCCTTACGCAAACGTATATACGTATATTTGTGTGTGTATAGAAAAAATATATGTATGTATGTATATATATATATAAATATATATATGTATATATATATATATAAATATATATATATATCGATGATGCGGAAGTACTCACGAGAGCAATATAACTTTTGGATGGGCACAATAGAACACAAAATAAAACAGATAACACGCAAAAGGCAGTGAATTCTTCTCGGGATTTCATCCGGGTAATCTCCTCCATCTCCATCGCTGCCGACGTTTCGATGAAACGTCCTTTTTCGATCCTTTTTCATCGAAACGTCGCCAGCGATGGAGATGGAGGAGATTACCCGGATGAAATCCCGGGAAGAATTCACTGCCATCATCCGCCGGAAGAAATTGAAGTCCTACAACTCGTAAAAGGACACTCACACTGTAAATGATTTGAGCTTTCGGCCTACTCCGAGGCCTTCTTCAGG
>CM073770.1:10330678-10390503 GCA_037158775.1 Hetaerina titia | reverse complement strand
CTGACCTGAAGAAGGCCTCGGAGTAGGCCGAAAGCTCAAATCATTTACAGTGTGAGTGTCCTTTTACGAGTTGTAGGACTTCAATTTCTTCCGGCGGATGATGGCAGTGAATTCTTCCCGGGATTTCATCCGGGTAATCTCCTCCATCTCCATCGCTGGCGACGTTTCGATGAAAAAGGATCGAAAAAGGACGTTTCATCGAAACGTCGGCAGCGATGGAGATGGAGGAGATTACCCGGATGAAATCCCGAGAAGAATTCACTGCCTTTTACGTGTTATCTGCTTTATTCTGTGTTCTATTGTGCCGTCCAAAAGTTATATATATATATATATATATATATATATATATATATATATATAACGAGGTGTGGTTTGTCAGCCTTATTAGCATAAATGCATTATTCAGTATCCGCGATTCATGCGTTGTATTGAGAGGGTGGAGAGGGGTGGAGTTTGGAGGGAGGAGTCGGTAGGGGAGGAGGAAAGGGCAGTCGATTATCGCAGGCAAGGAGGCTTTCGTAGAAAATGATAAGCAGAGATGAAATATGAGAGAAGTGAGTGTCCAGAAGATGTGAGAGGCATGTATGCTGTGTTGAGAATCGAAGACCCCCACGCAATCTTTCATCGACCCATCTCCTCCCGCCCACCGGCCACCAGAAACATAGCAACCAAGTGTGGGATCACGCACCCTGGGCCTCGCCATACATGTGTATATTGCCCGGTTGGCCCCAGTCCCGAGGGTTAGAACCCAAAGAGAATACATATATATTCCTTTTAATTCTAAGAAGAAGGCAAATTTCTCACTATACATGTTTCAGCGATCGTTATGCATGGACGAGTCTGTCTCGTATGTCTGGTACAGTAGGAGACCTAGAACACTTCCCTGCCGCACACCAGATGTTACAACTACTCTTGCGAGCTCATGCTACCTACGACGGTCAATATTTCGTATGACTTGGAATTAACTGATTCAGCTGACTACTATCCCGTTTATACCGTAGTATATCAGACGGTTGCCAGTGAATTCTGCCCTCCTAATTTTAGTATACTTTGAATGAAAAGGCCTTTTTTCAAAACCTGTAATGGCTTCGGCAAAGGATGATTTAAATTTCAAGCAAGATAATATCGTCAACAAGTAATATATACCCAATAAATTAAAAGCATATCAGTATTGGGCATTTAGAACTGCTTTGCATAAATTGTATTGACGCGATTTATGTAGTATTCTTCCTAATAAATGGAGTACAAAACGACCAATGGCGTAGCGCACACGAATTCCCTGAATGAGTTTTCCCTTCAACATGATCGTTGTTAGAATTACTGATAATTGTAATTATCAAGCAACTGAATGAACACCATCAAATTCTGAATAAGTTAATCAAATACTAATGAAATATGGTTACATTACCTGCAGTGAGCTTTTAATGTTAAAGTAAGTGAATTACCTGGCACCACCAGTCAAGAATTTTCACCTAAAGACTTCGTCAATGTCAAAAACTTGGAGCGACACCAAGCAGGAATTATTAAAATAGTATCATCTTGTTCGCGCACGCATTCAGTCAAATGAACATCAATTATCTTTAATGGACAAATACTAGCATTTTGGAGAAGTGAACTGATCATTACGTACAATATACAGAGAAGGATTCTCTTACGTCAACTAGCTCAGTTCATACCTGATAAAAGTCATAGCAGTTAATTGAGAGGTAGAAAACATAACATATTAATATAAAAGTATTTAACTAAGTATTTACATGGATATGGAAACTTGGAATAAAATAAATATAAATAAACTTTATTTACTGAGACAGCCACCAAAATTATCCTTCACGAAGGAAAACACTAAATACGAATATGCACACGCACACAACTTTTTATCGATTCCACATTTCCCTTTGACACTTACTCACTTTTTTACCTTACTCTCCTCCCTCCCTTTCACTTATGATGGAGTCCCAAACTCTATTCAATATTAGGTTTTATCCTTGTAGCATAAAGAAAAATATTAATTCTTTCGTTTCTCCTGTTAAAAACTGAAAAGAAATGTTTCCCTTCGTTTATGCCCTTTACTCACCCATCTGCTCCTACACGTTCAACTACTTGGTGTCCAAATCTACCCTCAGAACTACATTTATTTACATTTTTTTATGTTTGTACCCTTTCCTTTGCTTCTGCTGATCCGCTGCCATGTTTGAGTTTGCATCTAAAAAGAATCGCACGCAATTTACGGCTGTAATGCAGAATTGCGTAAGACTATTTTCTCGGAGTAAATATTTTATAATATGCAAATTTAATCATTAAACCGTTAGCTCTTTTTTATTGCCGCAAGTGAGGATATACTTTAGTTTATACTTTGTGATTGATGTCTGATTAAATCTAATTGTGATAGAATTTTGGATTATCTTTACAATACTGAAAAAAGTTTTGAAATACTTTTCCATCCACACAGCTTGAAAGGAGCAACTATTCCCGTCCTACTTCTACAGTTTCTTTTCTATTGTCATCCCGAGCGCCGAGGTCGGCGACTAACTTAACTCCAAAGTTTCCGCGACGAGGTTTTTTTTGCTCTTCGAATTTCGGCATTTCACATCCATGGTCCGCCTAAACTTGGCAGCTTTTTCTGAAACTTTGATGCCGGTATCATCTGGCAAAAGACAGGCCTCGTCAGGCATTTTGACCGGTGAGGCTAGCAGTGGGGCTGAATGCCAATAATGATGTGACCAAAGTGGAGAACACCCCAAAACGCAAAACGAGTTCCGGATACTACTTCAGGCCCTTATTCTATTCACTTTCCGAATGTCCCTTTGCATGTGTCCCTACCTCCTCTCTCCCCTTCCCTGGGACCTGAAGCCAAAACCCTTAGCGTATCTCGCGTGGTAGGCAGCCCGCCTCCACCCCACCACCCGCTCCCCAAACCCCCGCACCCCATGACTTTTTATCAGATCAGGCGATTCAGAAGTGGCATTAGTCACGGCGTCCGCCACCGGGAGGGGATAGGAAACTGCCCTTTTATCTCACTTCCTCCCGATCGCTCTCCCCGAAGGAAAAAGGGGGTGCAGGATGGACACGGTGCATAACTCACGCGCGGCCGCAGGTTTTGCATCATATGCACGAGGTGGTAGAGGGTTAGAGGCGAGGGCAGGCGGAACCCCTCGGGAAGGGAGTATCAGGGGGGGGGGGCAGGAAGGGCGCCCCCGCACGCACGACACGGTGCGCGTCACCACGGCATCCTGAGAGGCGCCTTCCAGCACCGGCGCGGCCGAAATAAGTCACCTACCGCCGTCACGACGGTCTGGGAAGCGTCACATTATGTCTCGGACCCTGGTCATTCCGTGCCGACAAATACGAAACGTAAGTTGCCCTTTAGAAATGTGCAATGGTGTACTCGGAAATGTTCTCTTCCTCCACTCTTTGAACCGGCCACCGGCTTCCTCAAATCCCAATGTGTAAACTTGATTACCTGTGTCCTCATCCTGATTTGAACAAAAAAATGTTTATATTTCCGGAGATGGCGGCAGCGCGGTAATGTCCAAGACGCATTTCAGAAGTGATCGGACTTAACGTCTTCAAAGCCAGGATTCGCCGTCCTGGCGAAAACAACAAAAGACGCTTTACTCAACCAAGGACTTGGAAATTTTGAGGAACCAGAAAAACCACTCGGAATAGATGTGTGGGAGCGGTAGTTAAAAACCAAAGTGACTATATAGTCACACTGTTTGTATTCCAGCACCTAGGGTTGATTTACATTACTTTGACATCCGGACTTCCCTGGTAGCCCTAAAAACACGTGGCTGTACTTAATGAGCCTCTACTGGCCTCTTGTTTCAGTGGAAGTCCCTTCAGCTTAACTCTTTATATTTCCTTCCACCTAACTCCTTCCTTCCTCCTTCCATTTCCTTCCCTCCTCTATATTTCTGATCACCTCGTCCGTAATCCATGTCCACCATGGACAATATCCTTTTTCTCTTTGCTGTTCCTATAGTGTATTTACTGTTCTCAGTATCCCTTTTTCATACTATATGTTCCGATTTTTCCGCTTTAGCATCCAGATCCCTTTCAACATTCATAATTTTCTCAAAGTCCAATTGATGCTCCTTTCTTATCATACCGGTTAAATGCTGGTACATTTCATTTCCTAAACAGTCCTTCCATTTTTATCCTCTTGAATCTCATGTTTCACTTCGTTATTACTAAATTTTCATCTGAGTACCCATCCACTGTGGAAAACCTGTGCTAAGTGCTCACGTTGTTTCAGTGTCACTGCATAACCATGTTATTGTCTGACTTATATCTTTCTGAATCCCTGGAAATTTACTATGCATACCTACGCTTTTTGTGGTGTCTAAACTAAGTCTTGGTGATGATTAGCCCATGTCTCCTGCGGAACTTTATTGTGTAGTCACCGCAGCCATTCTTCGTACCTAAACCGTAATCCCCCACTTCATCACCATCCCTTCCTCCCCCTACCGTCGCATTCCAATCCCCCATCACTATCCATTAATTCCCTCTTGGAAGTTCCGCGGTTATATTCTCTAATTGGTCGCATAACCTATTGACTTCTTCATCCCTATGATTGCTTGGTGGCTAGTATAATTGAGCAATAAACACTTTCGTTGGTTCAGCTTTTACCTCTTCTGATAATATTCTCTCAGTCAATTGCATAATGCTACGCTTCTCCTTAGCTCTATATTCGACAATATTTCTTCTCCCCGATGACCCTCGCTATAAATAAATCTATAACTACCCTTCCATCTCACCTCGCACAGCTATTACAAATATCTTAATATCTTCTTTCCATCTCTCGCTCTGTATTTTGCAATTTTCCTGGCCTCAACTTACACGTAGTCCCAAAATTCCAAGTCCCTCTTCGAATTAGTCCGATCCTCTTTGCCATTACTGTCTCTTTCGCTTCGCCAGGATTTTGTAAGCTGATAACCGCTGAGGCCTTGCCTCTCCTGTTGCCGGGTGAGGCAAGGAATGAGATGGCGTTGGGAAACAAATAGAGGTAGAAACATAAAAAAGGACACTCACTCTTATTCTGGGATACTTTCGAGTTTCCTCTTTATGTTTCTACCTACGATGTACTTTTGTTTGCCGATGCCACCATCACGCTCCTTCTATTATATTTTTATGCGATCCCTATAATTCTTAGATGTTTCTGAAACATTATAAACTTTTAATTTACAAGTAAGAACAAAATTGAATATTAAAAAGACATCAGGTATATTTGTAGGCGCAAGTGTATGTTAGTTGGTAGTTTGTGTGTTTACATGTGTGTGAGTTGAAAGAGTTTTTGCATGAATGCATACAATGTTTTGTTTGTAGATTGTATATATTTGTGGCTTTTGCATGTGGTTTATTTTCACAACCACGGGTGGTGCCCTAACAACCCACGCCACACGCCCTTGCGGCGGCTTGCGGGGTATTAAGTAGATGTAGATACATGCAATCCTATAATTGTTCTTGTTAAATCGTACCAATGACTATGGAATATCGACCATGAAACTATTATTTTAAGCCAAAACGCAGGGAAAATTCACCTTACCGTACGTATAAAGTACCTATAATTACCACTACGTTGTCTCTTTCATTCAATGTTTTACTTTCTGAAACAGATTTTAGAGCGAATACTTTTCATGGCGTGTGATATTAATTTTTCAGGAATTGCCTATTATTTTAGTGTTAAATATCCCAAGGTACTAGCAGTGGTATTCGTAATGCACATGAGGATAATTACCTTTCCACTCAAAAACTAAGGTGGAACATTATTTGACCCACCGAATAACACCTCCTATCCCCCTTTCGCAACCGCATTCCCCGAGGGGTGGCAGGTGCAAGGCTGCGGGGGGGGGGGAGGAGGCCGGCCGGCCCTCAGGGAGAAGGGTTCGTGGGACTTTGGCGTGCGTTTGCGTGTTCGTGTGTGCTGGCTGTGTTCTTCCTGAGGGAGGGCGGCGTTACTTCTCGGGCGTAGTTAAGTCCTCTTCGTTTTATGGGAAAAGGTGAAGAGGAGAAAGGAGGGTTCCCCCCGTGCCATGTGGGCGTAATATCTTTCCTGGAAAAGGGAAAAATTAAAGCGCCAGAGGTCGCATACGCATACATCATCAAAAATGGATTTCCTACTTCGCTCCTGTCTATTTTACCGTTTCTCCTTCCGCCACCTTTCTCAGCCTCCCTCTGCTCCACTGCCGTTTGCTCCCTCGCTCTCTCGGAGTCGAGAAATACTGTCTCCAACAACTCCCTCCTACCTGAGCTTCTAAGAGCATTGATCTATTGGCTTCATACGAGAGAAATTCGAAAAGCAAGAGGAACAAAACCCCCACCCGCTTGCGGTTTCTTCCAGGATATTGCGTATATATATGTATATATATACTATATATATTCATTCAAACATAGAAATAGGTATAAGGAAAGGGGATAGGAAAACACATAAAAGGCGAACACAGGACATGTGGGGAAGGCGGTTTTTGAGCAGATCAAGAAAGTAAAAATATTTCCTTAACAGGGATTTGAACACCGGACCTTCCACTTACCGGGCGGACGTGCTACCAGCTACAACACCAAGGAAACTTAATTTACCCTGAGATCTGCGATGTTTAAAAAGGGCCAAGTGCTCTGAATCATTTGCCAAAGGAAGGCTTTAGAGAGCTGTTCCACCCACCGAAGCAGAAATATAGTAGACAATACACACAAGAAGAGGGGACAGTTGGTTATAAAGCATATAGTATCATAGAGAATAGGAACAGTACGTTTCGTGGCACGCATAGCCAGAAGAAGAGATGAGCCACATTGGCCAGATACACATTCAAATACGAAGTCCCGCCATACGGCGCACAAATATTCATTCAAACATAGAAATAGGTATAAGGAAAGAGGATAGGAAAACACATAAAAGGCGAACACAGGACATGTGGGGAAGGCGATTTTTGAGCAGATCACGAAAGTAAAAATAATTCCTTAACCGGGATTTGAACACCGGACCTTCCACTTGCCTGGCGTAAGCACGTCCGCCCGGCAAGTGGAAGGTCCGGTGTTCAAATCCCGGTTAAGGAAATATTTTTACTTTCGTGATCTGCTCAAAAACCGCCTTCCCCACATGTCTTGTGTTCGCCTTTTATGTGCTTTCCTATCCCCTTACCTTATACCTATTTCTATGTTTGAATGAATATATATATATATATATATTATTAGGTAATCTACCGGTTAAGGTAGGTTTTTGGATGGACACAACTATCAAATAAACATTTTGTGACTCCCTACCTAGCAAACTAATCTATATCAGGTCCCTCTTCATCTCGGTGTACTTCTTTCCTCCCTTCATCCCGTCCAACATCCCTATCCTGTTCCTACCCTTACCTCGCTTGCCCAACATTCTCCCCTCTATTACCCTCTTCAACATTCCACTACCGCTCAATACGCCTTTCATCCATTTTTCCTGCCTCCATAGGATTTCTCCCAAAAAACCCCTCTCTTCAACCACCATCCCTAGTACTTCCTCATTTGTTTTCCTTTCGGTCCATTTCACCTTCCCCATTCTTCTCCACACCCTCTTCTCCAATCCTCTAATCTACGTCTATCATCCTCCTTCAGTGACCATGTTTCCGCGCCGTACATAGCTACGTTCCATATCAGAGTTTTTACGAGTCTTTTCTTAACCTCCCTACTCAACGTCCCCGTCATCAACTCCCTCCTCCTTGAGAAAGCCTCCTTGCCTAGCGCATTCTTCTCCTTACGTGCCTACTACTTTGACCGTATTGGTCCAAAACACTTCCGAGATATGTAAACTGTTCTACCTGCTCTATTTTCCCCCCCCTATTTTAATATTTAGCTTAGCCTTTTCCTTTCTGGAAAATCGCATAACCTTTGTTTTACTAATATAGATTCTCATCCCATATTTATCGCACTGAACCTCCAATTCACTCAGCAATGCTTGCAACCCCTTGGCTGACTCAGAAACTAATGCTTGGTCTTCAGCAAACCTAACCGATTTTACGAATTCCCCTCCGACTTTCATTCCTACCTCCAGTTCTTCCCATGCCTCTTTAATCATTTCCTCCACATATACGTTGAACAGCACCGGTGACAATGGGCAACCCTGCCTTACACCTGATCCTAACACTGCCCATCCGGACTCTCCGTTCCCCACTCGCACCTGAGCAGTCTGAGACATGTACAGGTTGCGGATGAGACTCCTGTCCCTCCAATCCATTCATATTTTCTGCAATACACGCATTAATTTTTCCCAATTCACTCTATCAAACGCTTTTTCGAAATCTACGAAACAGGCAAATACGTTCTGATTGTATTCTATATTCCTCTCGATCAGTGAACTCATTACTGCAAGGGCATCACGCGTACCTCTTCCTTTCATTAACCCAAACTGATAATCCCCTAAATAATCATTTGCCTTACTCTCTATCCTTTTGTTCATGATCCTGAGAATAACTTTAGCTGCGTGGGATATCAAATTTATTGTTCTATAATCCTCACAGAATTCAGCCTTTACCTTTTTAGGAATATGAACTAACACTGATTTCACAATATCTTCCGGCCAGATTCCTTCCTCATAGATACTACGAATCAGTCCATATAGGACCTTCTTCCCATCTTTTCCTAACCGTTTCAACAGTTCTACGGGAATGTTGTCCACCCCCACGGTCTTATTTGCTTTCATCTCCTTAAATACCCTTTCTATTTCATCGTCGAGTATGCCTGGACCTAAGCTATCTTCTTCTACATCATGTTCCTTTCGTATGTCTAGCCTTGTCGGCCTAAGTTCTTTACCATACAGTGTTTCTATATATTCCTCCCATCTCTCTTTGATTTTTCGTGGTTCAACTATTATCTTACCCCACTTATCTTTAACTGTTAGCACAGATCTTGCCTTCTTACTTCCCGGTAATAACTTAACCTTGCTGTATAGAGAACATTTCACCCTTCTTCTGTAAACTTTCCATATCCTCGCATTGCGTTTTCCACCATTCTTCTTTTGCTTTATTTGTGGCCCTTCTCAATTTATTGTTTAACTCTTTGTACTTCATTTTGCCTAACTCTGTGTTTACATTTTTCCATCTTCTTCTCTCATCTATCTTTGCAATCATCTCATCCGTTACCCATTGTTTCCTCATCCTTTTCTCGTTAACGGTTCCTATAGTGTCTTTTGCGGCTTCCGATATCCCTTGCTTGATACATTCCCATTTTTTTTCGATAGTACTCAGGTCTTTTCCGTCATCCATCATTTTCTCTACAGCCTGCTGATACTCCTTCCTCGTTAATCCATTTAATGCTTCTACATTCCATTTCCTAACCCGCCGCCCTTGCCTTATATTCTTGAAACGGACATAACATTTCATAACAACTAAATTGTGGTCAGAATCCGCATCCGCTCCTGGGAAACTGTGCGACTTTATCACACTGTTCCTAAACCTGTGCCTAACCATAGTATAATCTAGCTGATACCTTTCTGAGTCACCTGGAATTTTTTTTGTACACCTACGCCTTTTGTTTTATATATATATATATTTTTTTAAATTTATATGTAGGCATATATATAATACTGGAAATGGTGGGGGAGGACGGGTTTGTTGAGAGAAATCCTATGGAGGCAGGAAGAATGGATGAAAGGCGTATTGAGCGGTAGTGGAATGTTGAAGAGGGTAATAGAGGGGTGAATGTTGAGCAAGCGAGGTAAGGGTAGGAACAGGATAGGGATGTTGGACGGGATGAAGGGAGGAAAGAAGTACACCGAGATGTAGAGGGACCTGATATAGATTAGTTTGCTAAGTGGGGAGCCACAAAATGTTTATTTGATAGTTGTGTTCATCCAAAAAAACCTACCTTAACCGGTAGATTACCTAATAATAATATATATAATAGGTTATTTGCAAACGTGATGAAAGTATAAATCAGTAAAAAGCACAAAACACTACACGATTTGTTCATTTGAATTATTTGGTTCCGGAGCATTTTCCCCTCCAAGGTATCAGACTATGAGCACGGGTGAGGAGTAGCTGAAGGGCGAGGGAGAGGGAAGAGGATAGATAATAAAATTTAATTTGAAAACCCCATGATTGGTTTTGATTTGTTCTAGTCATTTGTATTAATTAAAATTCGCAATTTTCCACAAAATAAAATTTTTATTAATACGACCGGTTTCGATGTAACTATATCATCGTCTGGTCATCTTCTGGCGCAGAAGATGATGTAGTTACATCTAAACCGGTCGTTCTAATAAAAATTTTTATTTTCTTGAAAATTGCCAATTGTTATTAATCATGATATTCCACCATATCACGCCTGAAACGTGTATTTTTGCTAGTCATCTGTGTCTACAAAAGAAACGAAAATAACTTGGTGAACCCCACAGCGAATTCCTCTCTCAGTTCACCAAGTTAATCTCCTTTCCATGAAGGATAACGTTCACAATAGCGCGCCAGGAAGAATCTTCTCCCTTGTGGATAAAAATGTATTCAATTGATCGTACACGTTCTTAGAGATATAGTATCTTCAAGCTTGACAATACGACAGAACCTCTCAATATCTTCTTCCCATTTTAGTAAATATTGATGGCTTACTAATCTAGATTCTTCCATCATGTGTTATAACAAAAATTCTTATCCCGCTGTTCCAATTTACTTACTCTTTCCAAGAAATAATGTATGAAGTGTTCCCCGTAATGGTTGCCAAATTATTCATTTGGATATATTTCGATGCTTGAACAAAATGATGTAGAACAGTTTCCTCCTATATTTCTTATTTCCCTGCGCAAGTTGACCAGCGATTATTGAATTGACTACGTGCAATAAGAGAACCCAAACGTTCCTGAAAAGTATAGGTCGAGCCGTTTTTAATCGTGTTCGCCGAATCAGTGCAGCTGCTACTACTGAAGCATAAAATATGAGCACATTAGCGTTGCAGTGACACCTCCATGCAACAAATCGGAGGCCAGTTCCTATGTTCAATGTGTACCTACTTCTCTTTGCTAATCGGTATGAATTTTTACTTCTCCTGCAAGACTAATTATAATTTCCGGATAACGATTCACGATTCATTACGGTGAACGTTTTTTGTCTTTCGGTACCCGTTGCATTGACTCTGAACCAACCTGGGGCTTCACTAAATGATTCATCTGGCAGGTTCTCTTGCTCAGGCGTACATTGAGCGATTCCCTCCCCTGTTGTATCCCAGTGAGATGCATAAGTAACAGCGAATCGCGTCGTCATTACCCGCAAAATCATTAAGTTTTCTGAAAATAATGGTTTTCCAATAAGTATTCGGGAAACAGCTGCATAATGGTCCTTCAGGGGAGGTGGAATGAGGATATTGTGGGAATGAAGCCTCGACGCACTTACAGACCAGAAACTTTTCTCTTTCCGCTGGAACCATCAGTTTTATTTAAATTCGATATGTGTGTGCATGGGTGTGTTTGTGAGTGTGGTCGCGATGAAGTAATGCAAATATTTCGTTTACGTCGTGAGTCGATGATTAATTCAATAACAACCTCTGTTGAATAATTTGACAGACGCGTTCATTTTAGGATAGGAAAAGTATTACAGTCCTGAAAGCGATTTACCATCTCATACGACTGAATTCAGATGGAGAGAAATAATTAAAGATATCGGCGTGCATTTTCATGCTCCACATAAAGCGTACCCGAAAGTCTGTCACTCCATATCTGCAACGCACTTTCAAACTTCAGGGAAAATGTTGCATATTATTTAAGCACGCGCTGAACTCTGATTTAAAAAAATATCAATCGCTTATATAATAATGATAACATTCTTAAGAAAATTATAACATGAAAACAATAAACTGTCACGTTCTTAAGCGTAGAATGCAGAGTAGTTGAGCTTAATTTCTATTATTCACTGCTATTTTCAGCGTTCAGCGCAGAACTAATGCGGGGTAATTTAGGTTGGTTAATGATAAAATTTTCCGACAGTTTGTCTTCGAAAGAGGGAACGTAAAATAAATTCTGGTCTCTAAAGGAGATAAAACAAGTTGCCAATCTTACATGTGGGTCGACACATCACGCTCATTCGAGTATAAAATATTTGGCATGGACCATCCAGTCAAACCTTCTTGATCATACGTAGTGAAATAAAGTGTTTTTAATGGTTGGGTTGGTTTCTGTCAATTTAAACCACAATGAAGTTTGTCCAAATTATAACTTGATGATTAACTTTTACTACTTTAAATTTACTATTTATCTTACTTTACCACTTGCAGTATATGACCCCAGTTTCATGTCATCGAGTTTCATCGCAGGTCCAAAGTCACTTCATTCTATCTGTGTAGACTCATTAATGTAGTCACGCGGGTGGTATTTATAACCAGCACATCCAAAAATTAGATCCTGTTTTCTTTAATCTTAATATTCGCGGGTCAAAATAAAGTTGTACGCAAGCAGCTTCATCTGTTATTTATTTCCAAAGCTACTGAAGCCATTGCTATTATTCATTAGTCGTTTGTCAAGTAATTAGTAATGATGAATTGTTCAGTTAGAGTGAGGTGAATGAGTGCATAGGAAACAAACGTTGGATAAAGTCTTAAATTATTCGCAAAAAACTCGAAATGATGCACTGTAAATTTGTATTCAATGAAATACTATACCTCAAGTCGTTCCCAAATGGGTAACATATATTAAAAAATAGGTTTATCAAGTAACTACCTTCGACATCCGCGAGTAAATCAAGGACTTCCGCTTCGGAAGGTAGTAACTAAATTATAACCACCGTTCTAACCCGATCTCCCGGTGGGTTATCGCATCAAAATCAACTCCAAAATGCTTTCAGGAAGCCTTTAAAGTTTAGCAAACCCTTCGCCTTCCTGCAGAAAGACGCACGCCGATTTCCGAAGGGAGGAAGGAAGTGAGGAATCAATCTACCGTGACCCCTATAGACATTTAGCCGAAATATTCGCGGTTGGGTGCCCCATTCCCCATGAGGGTCACACAATACTCTCCCCTACTCTACTCTCTTGCGTTCTTTCTCACCCTTTTCCTAAAAGGGATGAAAAGCAATGGTGCCGTTTTAAGTTTTTTTTCGCTGTTTTATGATTTTTCCTCCAAGAATTCTCCAACCTTGCTTTTTAAGCACCGTGGCTACATTTTTTCACGCATTACGAATTTCTACGCCTTGATTTTGACTAAATTGCAGCAATTGTTGCAACTAATGTCGAAAAACTTTTAATTGTTATACACACGAAACGATTTTAGATTTCTATTGTGCAAATAGCAATCGATTTTTAAAAGGCAGGGTTAACCAATATGTTCTTTTGTATTCCTTTCAAAAAAAAAATATATATATTCAATATATGTATTCAATATATATGTATATACATACTCATTCACATGGAAATTGAAACAGGAAAAGAGATAGATACGAACACGAGAGAGGTGGGCAGGACGGAATCGAGCAGATCACAAGTGCAAAAAATTTCCTTGACCTGTATTTAAACCACGGATCTTTCGACTTGCCAGGCCACTGCTCTCATTACTTGAGCTATCGTGGAAAGGTAATTTACCTTGATATCTGCGGAGGGTTTATGCAGCCAAGAACCCCGATTCTATGGCCAGGAGATGGCGTTAGGGTGCTCTTTCATCCACCAAAGGAGAATAGGACGACACAAGAGGAAAGGATAGTAAGTAAAAAAATCATGGAGGATAACGAGGAACAGTGCGTTTCGTGGCAGATATAGCCAGAAGAAGGAGACGATACATATTCAAACACGAAAACCCGCTATATGGCGAACATATACTAGAGCATCACATCCATTAATACATACGTATATAGTATGTATATAATACATCTATGTATATATACTATATGTATACACACATAAGGAGAATTTTGTTTCGGTATTACGCAGAAGATGATGGATTAAGATCACACATCTGGAGAATTTGTACAGATACATGCACACACGCACAAATGAATAAGTATATATTATTCCATTTGCCCATCTATGTCAAAGTTAAAAACTTCATTCTTAGAAAGACGAATTATCCAGTGAAATAAGTGCCCTGTGTTAACGAAACGTGCTGCATGAAATACTCTTTTAGAAATTGGTGAAAGTATTGGTACTTTTCAACGACAATTCAAAAAAAATAATAGCAATTATATTTATTCACTATGCACTATTCTACGTTATTTCTGACAAATATATCCGCATTAATGTTGCCTCTGAAAGTCGTTCTGGCTGGATTTCAAATTTCCAAACGGCTAAACTGGCCAAAGGTCATCCATTCCTATTCCCCCTTCCTCCTTTGACCTCGCCTGCCGACGCCCTCCCTCTTCACACCCCGTCCGTCGGCCATCCCGACAAGACGCATCATTCGTATAATTCCGTCTCATTTAATTTTATTACTTATGTGCGACACTAACGAGAGTCGATAAAATCGTGGCACTGGGGTGCGGAACGGGGCGAGCGCCAGTCGAGCCATTATGCAAATGCACCCTTGGTCGGGCCGTTTCCCAACTCTTTTTCATTTTCATCCCTTTTCTATGTGTGTGTGTGTGTGTATATATATATATATATATATATATATATATATATATATATGTGTTGTTATAAAACTTAGACAGCAACACACAATATGAGTACACATAAAAGGAACACTCACAAGTAATATCTTGATAATTTCGTCAGACTCGAACTCCGTCATCTTTGAAAGATTAGTTAAGACTCTATATTATAAATAATATATATATATATATATATATATATATATATATATATATGCGTCAAGGGTTAATACTAAGCTGTGTTACCCTTGGAACCACGTCATTTGAAAGATGGCTGGATGAGTAGTGATTTAGCTGCCGGCGTCAGTACAACATGCCTTCCATAAATACTAGTCTAAAAACATTTAAATATTTTGCAAAAGCAAAGAAGTTTGCTCATTTGAAATTTATAATTCCAAAAAGTTAATATTTTCAGCATAAATATCCGTATATTTAAACCATATATAAACCATAAGGGCATAAGTTTATTCAGTGTGAGTATTTTTTCTTCCATTTTAATGGCAAAATATTTAATGTTGATAGTATAAGAACACTGGTCAAATAGTATTAATAAGATGCTGAGACAACCAATGTCTTTGTAAGATATTTACCGAGGTAAGAGTGACGAAAAGGAAACAGTTGGCATTAAACAAAGACAATACTTCTGATATTGAAAGGCAAATCTTACCGAGGTAAGAGTGACGAAAAGGAAATAGTTGGCATTAAACAAAGAAAATACTTCTGATATTGAAAGGCATTTTAGAAGAGTAATGGTATCCCGTTTTTGTATCCAGACCTATGTGACATTTAAGTAAGTTAGTGTTTCATACAATGCAAAAATATTGGAATTTTCATACACGGAATGTCCATTATTGACCATGTTTTCCTGACAGGTTTTTTTTTATACCCTTCTACCCGCAGCACAATTGCCTTGAGGTATACTATTCCCTTCCCATGTTTGTTGGGCGTAGAGTTTTGCGCGTTTTATTCCCCGAGCGAGAAACACGCTCACATGGATGAGAAAAGCCCCGCGCCGCTCGCCCAAATGGCCCGTGCAATTGCCCGTGGACAGTCGGAGATGGCGCGTGTGTGTGCCCTTATCTGGCCGCTCCCATCTCTTCCGCCGCCGCCACCCTAGACACGATTGATTGCGTCGGACGGGAAACGACCCTCTCACGACCCCTTCCGACACCTCCCCCATCCGGCCGACCCCATCTCCCTTATCGCCCACTTTCCCGAAGTCATCCCTCGTCGATTGCGCTCTTCCCCCAGACCCTGGAAAATCTAGAGTGGGAAAGATTTGCCGCATCACATCGGCGACACTCTACAGTGGTATGTAGGCAGCAAACGCGTATTGAAAACTTGGAAAAGAGTTACCGAATGAAGCGTGTTTAGGTTAAAGTGTTGCTCGTCGATATCGTTAAAACATTTAAAATTTATCCATATATATGATTGCGGTAGTCCAGGGGGTAGAGCGGTGGACTACTGACCGGAGGGTCCCGAGTTCGATTCCCCGGTTAGGCATGGGCACCTGCAGCTCCACCCAAGCTAGTCGATTTTTCGGGTATCAGATCTTCCTGGGAAACCATAATCAGCAGAGGGAAAGGAACTGGCCCTCCCTACCCTGATGTGTGAATATTCGCACACTGTCGGGCTTAGTACATGGGTGAGCTCTACCCTCACCTACTAAACCGACCTTCGGGCTGATTACTGTGTTTATGGTATTTTATATAGAATGGACAAAGGCAAAAACACAGTAACACACAAAAGAGAAAAAAACTTGCTAGTTTTTCGCATTTTTGGTGGTCCAAGCCACATTTCTCAAGGAAGAGAAGTTGAGAATAGTGGCTTTGACCACCATTCTCAGCATTCTTACCATTCCAAGCCACCTTTCTCAAGAATGAGAAGTTGAGAATGGTGACATTGACCACAGAAAATTCTAAAATGAGTGAGTTTCTTTCCTTTTTAGAATATTTCTGTGTTTTTATCTTTGTCCGCTAGTGCTAACTTAAAATATGTTATTATTCACATCCGCGAGATTTTCACATAAGTTTTGGATATATATATATATAATACATACATATATATAATACATATATATATATATATATATATATATATATAATTATATGACTTTGACAGGAACACGCAATACAAGAACACATAAAAGGCACACATTATTTCTTGATAATTTCGACGGAATTGAGCTCCGTCTTTCTCAGGAGATTAGTTAGGACTCCCTTAGGGATATAAATAAATAAATATGTATATATAAATATATGTATTTATATATTGATATATATTTATTTTATATTTTGATATATATTTTTTATATTTTGATATATATTTATTTATATGCACAAACACACAACGTAGATGTAACAAAATAGCTTGTCTAGTAAATTTTTCCCTAATTTTATTTTAATTTTAACTTGTTGGTTCCTCTCCCAATCTTAACCCAAAATGACGAAGCAACTCCGTATTTTTCCTTCTTGTAAATTCTTATTACTCTGCCCAAAAACAGAGATTTTAAAGAAACACAACCACCATAGTAACGAAGAGATTTCACTGCCATTAACTTCAATGAAAACGTCAAGTTTAAACAAAATAAGACGCTGTTTGTCTATTATCTATCTTCTACTTTATTTACACCAACCTCAATTAGTGAGGACTAATTCCTCCTTGAGTGCGGAGGAACGGTTCATATATGCATCATGATCCCCAAGAGCAGAAAAAACGTACTTTTTTGAGAGAGAGGATTTTTCAAGTCTTGTGGTTCTGTTGTGGTTCGTCGTGGATTCAACGAAACAACATTAATCTCGCCGTCCGTTGGATGGAGCGTCACTCGGATTGACCCATAGGCGTCGCCATTGAAGAAATGGATAACTTTCTTTGGATTAACCCCAGGTTTCGTGTTCAACAGCCGTGCATTTATTTTGCCGCCCTACTTTCAGATATATCTAGTCCAGTGTCATTGAGCTCCGCATCCGACCGACTCCCTGCATAGACATAGACATAGTTATCAGCAACTAACTCGTAATGTCGCTTCAATTGTTGCTCAGAGTGATAGCAATCTAAGGCGGTTTGCGGATCACTATATGAGACAGAAGAGGTATAAAAATTCTTTTCACCAGCCATATACTATATACATACATTGATGAATGATTTACCATCCTTGAAATTCCAAGTGGTATGCTAATCATACTATAAACAGACTTTAATGGTATTACTGACGCTTATAGTAGAGTAGTTATCTTGTGTAATATATATTTAAAGAATATGAGAATATTGGAATAGAATTGTAAAATTTATTAGTTAAACCCCCGTTAAACTGTAAACAATTTTTAATAATATTGATGTAATTGCATTGCGGAAGCTCCGTCAGTAAAGTTGATTTTTAAATCCTAATTTTTCCAATTGATCTTAATTTACTTTTTTTCAGACCATTTAATTTGAAAATTTTTATTCTCCATTCGCAAAATATAAAACTCTGTTTAAACGATTCATAACGAGTGGTCTTCAAAGTGAGCTCCATAAAATCTTTACGTGTTCAACGTTTGTCATTGCGTTTTATCCCCGGTAACTATTTTTGGCTTAAATTTTCGTTTAATGTCCTGCCCATTTCAATTTACGGAAAAATTAGGGATTTTTATTTCATACCGTTTTGATGGCGTACGGTTTCCATTCTAGGAACCAAGCGTTTATACCTGTATGCGTGCAATTTAAAATGACTAGAGTGAATGCAACAAAATCTTTTTTTCTTGTTCTAGTAATGTTTCCGTGAGTGCTCAGGTCTACACTTAATTAAACAGAGGCACAATCTATTTTATCGGAGAGAAATGGAATTTGAGAGACTCGGTGTTGCTTGCTCTTCTCTTAACAACTCGATAAAGTCAGTGAAAGTTAATATTCTTTCTTGTTTGATATTAATTAGCCAATTAATTTAATCAAATGTGGACTTTATTGATTTTAAATATCATTGATCAGCTTAGTATGAGATGTGAGTTTACGTATTCATCATTCACCTGGTGATATGGAAATACACCTGGGTTGATTAAATCTTTTACAATCCTTTACATATACATCCATTAAATAATTACAGTTAGTGTGCAAGCTATTAATTGTTAAAGTTTTGTTTCTTAAATAATGACTTCCATGCATCAAAGCGGGCGAATCATTACGTGTCTTCACGTCATGACTTCCCTCGAGCATCACCCTATTACAAGATCATTACTCATCCTTTGCTTGAATAAGTGAAAAGTTGTTTCACCATTTAATCACAGAGGACACTATGATAAATATAAAAAATGAGGAAAAGCCGATCGAAAGATAATATTCCAAATGCTATACCGGTACTTGCATTGAGTCATTACTGTGGATGGCATAAATCCGTGCATCAAGAGTAGTAATGGATGAACGTGGGCTATTCCTTGGGGATGCTGTTTTTTTAATGCATAGGAAAATGCCATGGTTTTCATCTTTGTTTCATGTCAACGAAAAATTAACGTATATATTCACCTCATGATTAAGTGAATACGTATAGTTCATAATTTCCCCGTCCTTTATTATGGTCTCGAGTTACATGAAATATTTGGGTAGCAACATCTAAAAATATTATAATACGCGCACAATTTGCAAAAGGTGACCTCAGGCATTTCACAAACAATTGTTTTAAATTCTTTTCGTTGCACGTTCGACTTATTCTGTTTAACTTGCAGAGTTGTAAGCGCTTTGAGTTTGCAGAGAATATTTAAAGAAGAATTATTTTGCAACCTCATTCATATACTCGATGATAGTTGACCTCGCCCCCTCAATGTTTGAGGAAGTTCAGAATTGAGTTTATGCGTGTAAATATCCCGACCTCTTTTCATATTTATTCTCCTCTCTGTAAACACCACTTTTCCCTATAAATCCAGTTTCCTATGAGGTTCTTGTCAATACCCTATGCACGCTTTCACAAATCATGAAGGATCCCTTTACTCGAATTCATTTCACGGGTTTTGGAATTAATTTCATATTCAATTGCATTAAATAATATAGACGAGATATTGTAAACAATGAAATTAAATTCTCATATTTCTTGTCTTAGAAATTCTGTTTGATTCCGCATGTTTGATTTTTCAACAAAATTTGTGGAATAGGAAGCATTGTGTTTAAATAAATTAAAGGCAAAGTAATTTCATTTTAATATGAATTTATATGTTGATTTGTGCAAAAATACCCTTTGGTTTCTGCGGTTTATGTACGGATGTTGCGTAAGGAATCACACATTCAATTCACGTGTGAATTCGTGTCCCTAAAATAGATTCACATTAGTGATTTGCCAACTTCGCAATTAATAGCTCAAATTAAAGTCTGATCTAAGAAGTGACTCCTCGCCCTTAATATTGAATTGAAATCTAAAATGCTAAGCATATTACTCAGATTATCAATTTTTCACGGAAAGCAGTGTCACTTCTCCTCAATGTTCTGTAAATTCTTCCAACTTCCGAAGTTCGGATGAGCAGTGGTAGTAAATGGTAACGAGATGAACTTTCCAGAGTAGCTTGACTCATTACAAGCCGCCTCAGGATCCGAGAGATATTTCCGCGAAGTACGAGATTGAGTGCGGGGCATCACTAAGCATATTCATTAGGTTTTGGGTCGCGTGCAAATAGTTCGAAGTTTTTCATTTTTCTTCTAATTGTAAGTTCACGAAGGGGACCTTCTTTATTCTCTCAACCGGAATGTTTCCTATCCTGTGTAATATGAAGCCACTGCAATGAAAAGAATTTGTGCCAAAGGGGGGAAGTTACAGATGAACCCGGTAATTTTGTGAAATGAAGAAGTCTGATTCAACTCTCGGTTTAATGAAAGGCATGAAGTTCTCGTGAATATTCAGATATGATTTTTAAACAGGGAATGACAAATTGGCTTTCTCCGCCAAATATTTTTTCACTCAGAAAAATGCATCAGTTTCTTCTGCCAAGGAAAGGAACTTGTTAATTATTATTTTAAGAGTACCATTTTCTAAATATCTTGAAACATGTACGCGGAACGAGCAGGCACAGCGCATTGAAGACTTATCGATTACACAGATGTAACTTGAACCATAGCGCTCTACGGTGAATAGAGTGATCTCCGAGAGCTTCCCCCAAGGGAAAAAACAACGGATCCTTCCGTCGATGGAAACGTCCTGGTTCCACGCCACACCCCTAAAAAGTCTTTCTCTTTGTCGAGTGTCACTTTTTGTGCGTTTTTCATTCGCAAGACACCCGCAGAGTGACCGAGTCCGGTTTCTCGATAGAATTTCCATGCCACTCGGTCAATCCTTCTTTAACTTTCTCCTTAAACACTATCCCCAACGTACTATGATAGGAAATATCGTGTCATTAAAATCAGAGAGATTGAGTCAGGAAAAGATTTATGATGTCATTTTATCCAAGACCGGTAAGAATCAGAATAAGATTGTACAACCGTGGTAGGGTCCTATCCGAGCCAAAATTAGTCTGGTGTATATTCACCCCCTATCACACATCTTAGCGGTGGTTTTCAGGGTAGTATAATAATTAAAAATTATAATAAATCTCAAGAGCAACTGACTAATCTAAGTGACTGTTTCATAACAGGAGATTCTGCTAAAAAATATTACTAATTATTGCGCACTATTAAGGATAATTTAGAAAAAAAATCCATTGCAATGATAACGCACGTGAATGTAAAAAAATTTTTGTAAAAACAAAGGCGCCCTTGTAGCATAAATAGTTTGAAATGTAAATAAATAACGTTGACAACTACTCTTGTTAACAGATACTAGTATATTCTTCAACTTATCATCCTCATAGTGATAGTTAAAAATCAAAAGAAAA
The DNA here is from genome assembly GCA_037158775.1 of Hetaerina titia. NCBI lineage: Eukaryota > Metazoa > Arthropoda > Insecta > Odonata > Calopterygidae > Hetaerina > Hetaerina titia. Next base: position 10,369,154 of record CM073770.1, on the reverse strand, counting down.
TATTTTTTATCAGACATCAGCTCCAATGAAAAACCATGAAAGTACCCAGACTGCTAGTGACACGGTGCTTTTGGCATAAGTTTAAATGAGTAAGCAATTTATTGAGAAATTCAAAGCAAAACAAAACTAAAATAATCAGACTTAGTTGTTTGATAAAACATCAGTACAACAAGTACAAAACAAAAACTTGAAGAAGTGGGATGTTACAATGAATCAGGTTAACCATTACTAGATGTAAGAAAGGCTTAGCGAGGAGAAAAGTCCAGACTTCAATTTAATGTGGTTTTCACCGATTGAACGTAAAGATACTCAGATATTATTATTAACGTTTGCCTATCAGGTTATGGTAGGTTTCTGCTGCACACTCCTTCTCACCTCAGTCCTAATTAAGTGGACACAAGATGTTCTTGAGGTCCTATACCATATGCTAAAATAACTCATTCCTTAGCTAAGCGTACTTCCTCCCTCATTCAAAATCCAAAATGCTCATTTCTTTCCTCCGTCTACCTTTTACTGCGTTCCCTGCATTCTGCCCTCTACCGCCGTCTTCAGCTCCCCATTGTCTCTCCCAGTATCTCCTGCATCCACTTGCTTCCTTCGACTTCCTCCCAACGAACGCTTCTCCTCCCTTAACATTCCTGGAACTTTAATGCTTGTTTTCTTTCCTGCACATTTTTACTTTGACCATTATTCTCGAGGCCTACATTATTTCATTCACAAGAGCTTGAAAATATAGTAGTTTTTAGGAGAGGCGACCGACAGCTGAGGTCATCTGCGCACTTACAAATGGATAGGGAAGGATGGGGTCGCGATGGTCCAGTGGATAGAGCGTTGGACTACTGACCGGAGGGTCCCGGGTTCGATTCCAGGGCAAGGCACTCTGGGCACCTGCAGCTCCACCCAAGCTAGTTGATTTTTGGGGTACCAGATCTTCCTGGGAAACCATAACCGGCACAGGGAAAGGAACTGGCCCCCTGATGTGTGAATATTCACACGCTTAGTACATGGGTGAGCTCTACCATCACCTACTAAACCGACCTTCGGGTTGATTTCTGTGTTTATGGTTAGGGAAGGATGAAGGGTGGAGAGAAATCCGGTGTCGGCAGCAGCCTACTCTTATCGGGTCCAGTGTTTAACGTCCCATTCGACGGACGGCGTACTCACTCAAAGTGCTCTCCACCAAGTACCTCAAGTATTGGGATACCACTGAAAAATATCTGTCGTCCTTCGATTCGAACCCGGGCACTCTAAGTAGGAGACCAATAGTTTAGCCACCGCACCAGCTCAATTCCCCGCTTGAAAATATGAAAACAAAAAATACATATATTGAGCCAATATTTCTATGGTAATTATACATCCTCATAAACAGTAAATAAAAATGTATTTCAGTAAATTCGATGAAGAAAGTATGATGTTACATGAAGACGCCAATGGAAGGAAAATTAAGATTATGAAGCAAACCATAATGAAGGATTTATGGGAAGAGTGTGAGAGAATTCGATTCAACGGCTAGGAATAGGAGAGGTGCCTACGGTGAGTTTGAGCAAAAGGCGCACCAACGTACGCTCCAGGGCAAATCGTCCTTCTCAAAACAATGATGGTCGACACGGGAATAACGACGAAGTAACACCTATTTGGAATGAGACACATGCACACCGAAAAAGGGCACGATGTCGTGTTAGGCGACAGGCGAGTGAAGGTGAGTGAGATAGCTGAGGCCGTGGGGATATCGGAAGAAAGGGTGCGAAACATGTTGCACCAAGAATTAGGGATGCGAAAGCTCTGCGTAAGGTGGGTGCCGCATCTGCTGAATGCCGATCAAAAGAAAATGCGTAAACTATTTTTGCAGCAATATTTGGACCGATTCAATAGGGAATCGACCGATTTTGTGCGGTGATTTTTCATCGTGGATGAGACATGGGTCCACCACTACAGGCCCGAAATGAAACAGCAGGTGAAGCAGCAGGTGGAAGCCGGTGGTTCAGCGCCAAAGAAAGGGAAGTCGATCGCATCTACCGTATCCATAAATGGCCAGTGTGTTTTGGGATGTGAATGGTGCCCTATTGATTAATTACCTTGAAAAAGACGGAGAAACTACAGGCAAATGTTTCTCCAGCCTTCTTGGCTAGATGGATAGCAAAATTTGCTAGAAGAGACCTAGCTTGAAGAAGAAAAAAAATCATCTTTCACCAAGGCAACGCACCTGCTCACAAGGTCCGTTGGCGATGGGAAAACAACGTGATTTGGGGGACAATTTGCTCGGTTATCCCCCCTATTCTTCTGATTTAACACCCGCAGACTTCCATCTGTTCCCAAAATTGGAGGGATTTGTTTCTCGGATGCGCTTCGCGTTCAATGAAGAAGTTGAGAGGGCCGTAGGCGGATACTAATTTTCGCAACCTTCCAGACGTCCGGGAGGGAATACCGATGTTGAAGAAACGCTGGACCAAGTCTGTGGAAGTCAAGGGAGGTTATGTAGAAAAATGAAATAATATTAACTGAAAATCGAAGTTTAAATGTATCTTTGTCAGGCCGAGAACTTACCATCTTATCCTCGTAGACAAGGTCAAATTTGGATGTTTCCGAAAATTTTTTGAAATCGAAAAAAACATTTCTTGGCAAAAAATCTTTTTTCTCACACAGATAAGAGATGATAGAACATAGCATCAGCCTCTGCCATTTTCTGTTTTTTTTTATTTTTCCTTTTTTATTTACTAATAGCTTCCATTAATGCCCTGCTTATACGGAGCGCACTTGAGCAAATAAGTGGAACATTCTTTAACCAAAGTGAAATTCAAGCTATGCCGTAACCGTATTACGTTCCCTGTATTTTTGACAGCAGTTGTTAAACAAAACCCGGGCCTCCCGGGCCATGGAAGTTTTATTCGCCGCTTTGCGCTTGTTCTTCAGTTTTAAGCACAGCTCTGTATGCAGCGTGTTTAAGATCTTGACGCAATTCGTCGTTCACAGAAGAGCACCCGCTCTGACTTGCGTGTGCACATGTGGGAAGCCGAGCGAAGCGCTTGGAAACACTCACTTCACTTGGCTGCAGCATCTCCGCGCAGTCTCGGGGCAGCACGGGGAGGAGAGAGAGCCAGGCCTCGGCCCCCTCACCCCTGAACGCTGCCCCCGCCTCCTTTCTCCATGGGAACTTTTTCACCCAGACTGGAGTGGATGCATAAAGTTGTGTCTGGTTAACTTTTCCCTTCACGGTGGCCGGACAGAAGTTGTGTGTCGACGGCGACGACCCCTCTCTCTGCCCGACGTCCTTCTTCGACGGGTCCACCCACCTCCGAGTGGAGAAGTTGAGAGCAGAGTGGATGAAGAAGAGAAGAAACCGAGTCGCTTGTCCCCGCAACCCCCCCCACACCCACACTACCCCGTCTAGTGGGGCGGGGGTGTCCGAGGATTGGAGTTGGGTTCGAAACGCGGGGAAACTTTCCGTGGGCGGATATTGCAAACAATCTGCGGCATCCTTGGTAATTCACTCGCGAGGAGTCGTTTCCCCGAGGGACATTCGCGGCCTGTAGGCGCACGGGAGTGTCGAGGACCTGTCTAATGAACGGAAATCCGCGAGTCATATCACACTTCCATCTTCCCTCATTGCACTACATATATTATCACGCTCCATGAACATGGAAGAGGTGCTTACCGAGTAGTAACGTGAGCGTTGCTTCAATAATCTTTCAGGGTACGTAATTGAAAGATATTTTAAACCAGATCAAGTTAAGTAAATTTAAGGTTAAGTCATTTTAACGCGGAAACACTGTTTTAAATAAGAATGGGAATTAAGAAATTCCTGGGTAAAAATAAATTTACCTTACATTTAGGATAAAATGACATTAATACCCTCGCATATGAATAGAACGTTCGCAGTCATATTGTACGAAGATTGCCTTTCATATTTTGAGCCTTACAACCATGTCTTAACAACATATTTTTAACCTGTTTCGTAGGAATAACTGGACTTGTGGCAATCGTACCGTGAGAACATTGTAGAACCGTGATTTCTGAATGGTACGCGATCATTTGTTTGCCGGAAGTGATTGGTGAAATACGGAAAAAGTAGCGGCAACGAAGGATCATTCTTCTTCATGACAATGCAAGCTCTCACATATCGGCTGAAACAACTACCTATTTGACTGGCCAAATCGTCCCAATTGATGGGTCATTCTTCGTACAACCCTGATTTAGCGCCAAATGACTTCTTTTTATTCCCGTTTATCAAGAAAAAATTGCGTGGCCAACGTTTTTCGGCGCCTGAAGAAGCCGTTGTTGCATTAAAAAACCATGTTTTGGAGGCACCTCAATCGGAGTGGAAAAAGTGTTACGAAAATTGTTTCGAGCGAATGCAAAAGTGTATTGATTATCGTGGAGAATACTTCGAAAGAAAACACAGCCATTTCAAAGAATAAATTACTGTCTTTTCATTATAGGGCCAGGAACATAACTAGCAATCCATGTATCCTTGAACGATAGGCTGACCGGAGCGCCTCAATTCGCAGGTAATTCTAAGTTTTCCAGCCAGCATGCTCCTGTTTCTTTTTCAAGGAATCCGTGTGTGAACTATTTGTGTTTTTTCTGTTTTACAGTCCATGTTAATCGCTTTAGGTAGTAAGACAAAAGGCATACATTTTTTCGAATTGTTATTTACTGGTCAGGTTCTTTTCATAAAGAGTAGGTTCCGAAAGAGATGCATAAAAACGCAGAGGAGAAAACATTTAAAATGTCAAATACATCTACGTACGAGGTGTGTTCAAAAGTTAACGGGAATTTAAATTTTTCGGACAATAATATTTATGTATTCATATACACTGATGCTGCCACCTTCAGAGTAGTCCCCATTGGAGAATATGCACTAGGGCCAGCGCTTCTTCCGATCCCCGAAACACTTCTCAAACTCGATCTTTGAGATAGCCTTCCGTTCTTTCAGCGATGCGCTTTAAATGTCATCTACGGCTGTAAAACGACGGCCCTTCAAGATTCTCTTTATTCTCGTACACACAACGTCCCACAAACCCCATTAGGGCGTGTGACGGGGAGAAGTCATAAGGAGACAGAAAAAATCGATGCAAAGCATAATGATTGACAGTGGGATGTTGAAGACTGTGATAGAGGGGGCAATGTTAGTAAAGCGAGGAAGGGGCAAGAATAGGATAGGGACATTGGATGGAATGAAGAGAGGAAGGAAGTATAAGGAGTTGGATGGTTGTTATTGGGAACTGCTGATGTTAAATATGGATGTCATTTCATGTTTTCTAGGATGAGCAATGAAAAGTATTGTTGTACCGTTTCTTGTCTTTGTCCATTCAAATCCTCGATTCAGCGGTAGAATAATAATGATTTTATTTGTTTGCACCTTTCTTTTGAAGCCGAGATGGTTCGAGTGAGGCTACACCATCTTGGCTGCTCACTTATTTAAGTAGCTCCTGCGATTGGGATAACTAAATGACCGGCGGGCAGGGATAAATAAATGATAGGCGGAGTTCCCTGATTCTAATTGGGAGCCCACTTGATTAGGTCACCGATGGATTTTCCTTCACTTCCCTTAACGGGTCTCATATTTTGAATTCAGTCTGCAACGGAATTATGATCATTAGAGTCCCAGAAATAGTTTGAACGAGCATTTTTTTCAGTGGCTCCGGAACTGCGGTGAAAACGTGCCTCGAATGCTTTTACATGACAATCTCGGATAAAAAATAGATTTTGAAATGGTACTTATGCAGAAAAATATCTCAATGAATTTTTTAAATCGCTTTAATTGAGAAAAAATAATTTTTCGAAGTTGTCACCGTTTTGAGATAATTTTAAATTATATTGTTCCCTTGGTGGTTGTCTGTCTGTGGCAAATTAAAATTTGATTTAAATGATCACTGCGACCAATAATGTTATCAACTTTGATATTGATAATTTGCGTTTCTTAAAAATCGTATAAAGGGAAAAATAGTTAATTATCTTTATTATGCTTCACGGATTCATTTTAATGCGCATTTACATTATGTTTTGACTGAGATTTTAATTAAGGAAATCGGTGAAAATTTTTTCTTTAAGGAAACCTATCAATTTCGGTTTATTTATCGCACGAAGTCATTTATCAGGGTTATCACTCCTAGATATTGTTTAACACTATAATGAAATATGATTATTTTCTCGAGACTTGGAGATTCTGAATACGATGTGCGCTCCTTTACCATGATTCACTTGATTTCTTCGCAAAATGTACAATTTATTTTACATTTATTACCAGAATTGACGGGATGGAAAGTTTACATTCTTTGTTTTCGCATCTTCAATTGTTTATCATATTTAACTTTTTTAATAAATTCAACTGTCCGGTACGAGGTGCTCATTCATCTACGCCTATATTTCTACATTCTAATGGTCCTTTCCTGATACTAGCTCTGGCAACCGCCACGGGGGCTTTTGGTAGGGATTGCAGAGAAATTATCTTTCAGTTTGTGAGTGCAGCTACACACGTATGAGTTCGAATTAGGAATTTCTGATGACCAATGAGGTTTTCCCACTACAATGAAGTTTCTCATCACAGCTCTATTGGGAAATCTCGTGGTTTGCGAGGGAATAAATAGTATTGTTACTGAAAAGGGTATATTCTCCTCTTTAAAGTGTAGGGGGCGAAAATAATCCGATATCGATAACATTTGTCAAATTTTTCATATCCACAAGAGTTATGAAGCATGATGTGATCGATTCAATGGGTAATTCCATTTGCGAAGATTTCATGCAGCACCTTATTCAACACAAAAGTTGAAGGAAATCTTTGGATGATGAAAGTTTCTTATAACAAAGCCTTTACAAAACTGCAATTCATTTTAATAAATATGAATTGTTCCATTGGATATTGAACAGAATCGGGCATCACTCAGCGAAAAGCGCTCCGTGAAATAATAAAGGAAAAGAAGAATCGGAAGCTCGTACCGCCGTTTATCGATTGCTGATTGTCGTTTCACGTCGGAGCCACACTAATTGAATTTAGTCAATTCCCAGCAGCCACCGCCGTTCGAGGGCTGAGATTATTTGCCCGTTCATGCCGCTGGAAAATCTATAGGTACTGTGGAGCAAAAATAATGGGTCGGATTAATCATTTAGTACCCTCCCTCTTGTTGCTCGAGAATCCTCTTGATAACCCATCGGTGCATTATGACGGGACCGACCACAACGACCGAGACAGACGTTTTCACCAGTTAATCAGATGGGAGCTAATTGTTTTTGAATGACTTTTGATCAATTATTTCACTCGAGGTTTGAAGGAGAGAAAGTTTCATGAATTGTGGTACTGCGTACCTTGCGAATTATTAATTAATTTAATTTATATTCCTCACTAAATTATAACTCTGACCTTTTTGTAGTTATTTCGGTGAATGACATTAATTTGAAACAGCTCAGCTTGCTTTGGATATTATTCCAACAATGGAGCATTATACTTTATAAAGAATTGATCAGGTACATTTAACAAGGTTTAGCAAAGGTTACGTAAACGTTTGACTGGTTTAGGCTTGTGTAATTGGACAACCATTATTATGGGCTATTAGCGTATTCTGTTGCTGTAGTAATAACATTAGTAGATGGCAACATGGCCAAAAATATATATCCTACCTTTAATTTTTTCGTTAATATTTGAGTCGCAATAGTTATCCATTACATCATTTTTTGTTGAGTATAGGATTTTATGTTGGCGTGACTATAGATATCTTCTTTAATTTAATTCACTGCAACCCTTTTAGAAATTGGGACTTTCGCAAAATGCTACAGCCTTGAAGACTAATTTTTATTTACAAATTGAGTATGGTACATGGATTTGATCAACATGAGGAGTACGACTTAACATGACCATATTCTGTAAACATCGACAAGCGGGGAAAAACGTCCAGTGTAGTATTTATAAATTGCTCATAGTGGTTGGGCTGGAAATTTTCAAAAATCTATGGAAATTACTTTTTGTTGCTTTACGTAAATAACCGTTTGCTATTCCGTGGGCTGCTGCTCAGTCTCCTGTCCATGACTAAGTGCGTATCTGCTGGATACTAGACGCGTTCGTTTTGAACACCACAGTCTGAACAAAGTGAACTTTTACCCAGGTCTGGTCTGGTTTTTCTTTAAATATTCATGAAACTGATGTTGGGTGTTCCCCAATTCATATCCCCTCTCTATATCTTCGTGAGATATAGATGCATAGTTTTCTTCTTAGCAATATCTGCCCACCATAGCAATGCAGAAAAGCACCCCAAAGAATGGAAATATCCAAATAGCTCTCTATAAGCTTCTCTTGGTAAGCTTATCATTGTTTCTGTGCAAATATCTTATTCTACGTTACCCAAGCTTATCATGGCAAAGCTGAAACGCTTATTTCCACCTTCAGAGTGTTCTTGACGTACGTGCTTCCGTGCCGTGTGTCTATCTACTTTATGAAAGGTGTTCCCATTTCACGTGGGTATTCTTAAATGTCAATTTTTAAAGGTGTCTGAGCAATATTTTCACACACAAAGGTACATCTACGCGAAACCGCAATTCTCTGTCCATTTAGATTTTTTAGAACGCACGGCCATGATGCACTCGAAGTAGTTTTTCATGTAAACAGTCCAGCATCAAATTCTAAGCCCACTGTCGTCGTGAATTCCTGTCGGAATCACAAGTCGTTGCTTCTTGCGGGATTAATCCGCCTTCGGGGCAATCGTCTTCGCTTCGCTAGCGTCTCCTCGAGCTTGGTCGAGGGAATTTTAAATGGATAAGTAAATGGGTTTCTTTATATCCCGCATATAATCTCAATCATCGGAGACCAAGAGCGAAAAAGCCCACGAAAAAATAAAAAAATGAAGAGAAAAAACTAAAACAGCGGTCAGGTTAAGAGGAAGGAACGTTTCAGTCAAAGGAGTAAAATTGGTAATAGGTCCGAAAGATATAACATTGGAAGGAAAAAGAGAATGTTTTGATGCTTTGTACAACTTTTTGGGAGTATGAAACCAAGACAATGATTTGGCATTATGGCACTAGCAACGTTAAGCCAATAATCCGGAGAGAATAAGTGAGACCTGTTCCGAGATTTTTAGGATGGTGTTGATGGAACAAGTTAAGAAATGTATATCTTTAATTCATGTTTCATCGAAAATATTTTAAATTAAGACACTAATGATGGCAAGAACTACACTTAAACGTTGCTAGTCAGTTATTTTTAGTTTAATGAGAAGCAATCTCGGGTAACGGAATTTTTTCCAAATATATTGTCCGACTGAAATTCCGAAAAATTAAATTTACTATGAGGGAAAGAAGAGCAGGTTTCATTTTTAAATTTGGAAAGCCATATTTCACGTAATTGAAAATTGTGCTATTGGATTTTATCATTTGAAAACAACGCCGACACCAGGGTATTTAAAAATGGAAAAAATAGGAGATTCAAAATAATGGTCGCTCCACCAACGCTACGCCTGACTAAGCATGTGCCTGATAAAGCACGTCGGATAATATTATTCCTCTTGTTTCGCCATAAAATGAGATTTATTTATCTCTTCCCATCACCACGGTAACGGCTACTCTACCGTGGGCCAAAGTCGTTTCTTCCCCATCCATCGAAATAACAGAATGGGAATCAATTAGCTCAAATTGCTTTGCACTTTCGGAACATGCGCGAACGTATGTATCGACATTGGGGTACTCAATATTTTTTGAGTTGTGGGCTTCATGCAGTTCTTCACACATGAAGGGAAAATAGACGGGTCTCGCGGCATTTGGGCCAGGCATACCCGAGGACACACCCCTACCAATAACCACCTCATTCCCACGACTACTACTAATTAAACATGCGTGTGCTCATTTCATGAAATTGGCCTCTAGAAATTTCCTTGTTTGTGTTCCGTCGTGGCCATACAGGGTCGCACCCAAAAGTGGTAAAACTGATTTTCTCTGGCGCGAACGGAGCGGTGGAGGGGGGTCTGCCTGGCAGAGTAAGCTGGAGGGGGCTCTTAGCAACAGACCGACATCAACCTCAGTTGCCTGCGGGCTGTCGTTGAGTGAGGACACCGTTTTTAGTGAAGCAAGGTTTTTGTCCGCGTCGAAAAACAAAATGAATCTGAATTTAGAGCAACGTTATTCCGTGAAGTTTTGTGCGAAACTCGGGAAGACGGCAACTGGGACCCTTCGATATGATCAAGCATGCTTATGGGGACACTGAATTAAGCCGTTCCATAGTGGCACAAGTTGTTTAAAGAGGGTAGGGAGCTCGTTGAAGACGACCATCGCTCCGGACGGCCGTCGACGGCAAGAACCAACACGAATGTGGACAGAGTGAGGACACTGCTGAACACAGACCGACGCTTAACCAGTGAAGAAATTGCAGACCAGTTGGGTCTGTCTGCATTCAACGTCCAACGCATTATTTCACAGGATTTGGCCATGCGCAAGGTGTGCGCCAAGGTGGTGCCGAAAATTCTGAATTGGCGCGCTCGTCGTCAGACAGCTCGTGGCCAAATACGGCGTTGCCACGTTGCCGCACCCGCCCTATTCTCCCGATATGGCACCACCGGACTTCTTTTTCTTCCCCCTGATGAAAAGACAGCTCAAGGGACGACGTTTTGACTCGATAAAGGCCGTTCAAGAGGCTTCGATGAGGGTCGTCAACGGCATCCCCAAAGAAAATTTCCAACGGGCGTACGGGGAATGGAAGCAACGTTATACTAAATGGATAGCAGCTCAAGGAGCATACTTTGAAGATTATTAAGTCGACGTAAGTATATCGTCAATAAAATTCTTGTAAAAAAATCAGTCCTACCACTTTTGGGTGCGAGCCTGTATGTCCTCGCCGAAATAGATATGATTTGAGACATTGAATAACTAACTGAGCACTTGAAGGAATTAATATGATTTTATAGGTTTTCTATTGGAGGTTCTGGCTGGAGTCAGGCCTATTACATCGAGAAATGTTTAAGGAATCAGCTCATTAAATGGGTAAATAATATGTGTAATTGATATTCATCTACTTGAATACACTTCCATTACTTTCATCATTAATGACCATGTAGTCGATTAAGAGGTACTCGGAAATACCTTTACACATCTTTTACGGTCTCAGAAATTGGAATAAGACTAATATAATTGCAGTAAAATTTGCATTTCTACTGTGAGTGTGAGTATTTCTATTTGAATATTCATTCCAATACAAGGATGGAAGAGAATAGACCGAAATACATGTAATACGCACTATCCTCTATTGGGAAAGTATTATAATTATACCGATAAAAATCATTCGATACAAATCCCTATTCTATTGTGAAGTGTATGTTGTTTTTATTTGCTATATAGTATTTCAAAGAGAAGTGTCATACGTACCAGTACAAGGCCAAATCGTACCTTTGTTCTACTATAACATGTTAGAACTTAACCTTAAAAGTGAAGACGTATCTGTCAATTTCAAATTTATATTTTCCAGGTAATGCCTATGCTTCACCTATCAAATTCATTAATTTCGTCACGGTCTATGTGTGTTCTAATTTTCGTTTTTATTTTCTTTGAATTTTATCCGCTTCTATCGAAATTTGTGCAAGGCCTACCTTACATACGATACTTCAAACCTTCGTACATAGTCTTCCCATGAAAATAAATATTTATTAAAGGCATTTCATCATAAAAATAAATGTAATTCATATAGTTGTAATATAGTAGAATTACGACGATAATAAGACAAAGTAAGAAACGAATTAAAGACACTTTGAATAAGATGGGGGAGAAAGTATTAATGTCAATCGTGAGAGAGGGCAGCTTATCAAACTTGAAAAAGAAACGAAAATATAAGAGTATGAAAGAATTACAGAGCAAGAGAATGATTAAAAAGTACGAAGGTAATGGGAGACATCAAGTCTGAGTTAAAATTGAGAGTTTGTTGGAGAACGGTAATTGTTGGAGATATTTTACGTATCAACATTCAGGAAGACCCGATGGAGAACCCGAGGAGAACTCGAGAAACCCTCACAAAGATTATTATTGACCGGAAAGGAAACGGATCATTCTTCACTCAGATTTATGGTGCCAGTCGTTGATAATTTGATTATATACTTTCGCACAACACCCCGCATCCGCAGTAGCGGTACGCCGAGCTGAGTCTTACAAATTTAGCATAGCAAAATGAGGGTAATACCCATCTCTTATCTTTACATTAGATTTTCCTGCAACCCGTCCAATATAATCTGGGTTCTTCGAGACCGAATCGCAAATTCTTCTGATGTGAAGTTTTAATGTTAGGATGTCACCCAATATTTGACCTGTTTTCAGTGACTTGACTGGTTGCTACTTATTATTACGAATTTAAATAATTCTCTTAATTTACATCTTTTCCACTTTTCTTTTTTTCTCCAAGGTTTCGGTGCCGTACATTTTCTGGCATTTAACTCTAAGCCCCATTCCTTACATCATTGAAAATTTTCGTCATCGCTAGAGAGAAAACCACTCGCAATTATTTCTCTGAAAATCACAATGTCATCTAACAAAAATATAAGTTTTCCGTAAGAGGCCCCTAAAAATACTTCTCAATTTCTCGTGAGGAAATTTGACGACGGGATTCTTTAAGTCTAAAACTATAGCATCCACTGTTCCGTTTTATTTTTCCAATTTTTGGATGTCGCGATTAAAAAACATTAATAGTGACTCCCATTATTTACATTTCCTAAACTCGTGCTGGTCACGGATGTGTGTTACTACTGCAGAGAGGGGCTGCTAAAAATGATCTTTGTTAAAAAAATATTGCTAAAAATGATCTTTTCTAATATTTTGTGGATCACCGACGATCGTTTAAAGACTAAATTTCCAATTCCTAGAGCCGTCATCTTACAGGGAAGTTATTCAGTCGCGAAGTATTAAACTCTATTTTATGTGTCATAAAATTGGTTTATAATAAGTTAAGTAATTAAGTTAATTTGTTAACTTTATCCGCAAAGCTTTTTAGAATAGAATTTGTTTTCTTCGGCGTAACTTTATAGAATTAGCGTAACATAATGAAATGAAATGAAATTATTGACTTTGTAATTCCACACACTTTATTTAAAACACGATGTCCCAGGTTTCCACGTTGAACGTCATCATCAGACCTGACGATGACGTTAAACGCCGAAAGCAATTAAAGAAAGAAAGAAATTAAAAGAGATTCGAAAGAAATTAAATAGGTACGTTAAAAATATGATTGGACCTATAAATTAACCGAAAAACAACACCAAGATGGATGGTGACGGGAAAGTTTCCTTGCAGCCTTCTTTCGATCCAGTTGACTTGTGCGCTTGCGCTAGAAGCCGTTCCCGGGAGGATGTTCCTCCGTGGCGCTGCGGTCTTCTTCCTCCTCTTCCGGATGACGATTCCCTTCTCCTTCTCGTTGACTCCTCCCTTGACCTTTACCGAATGAAAACACTTCAATTATCCCCACAGAGGCCTCATTGAAAGGGTTGCACGCTCTTCTTCCAGTGTGTGTATGGTATGTGTGCCTTTGCAGGACGTCCTGCTTGACCTTGGCCCGAGGGGATTTCGAGGAGCGCTGAGTGGATCTCTCTCGCATTTAAGCCTTTCCTCGGCCATCATTGCTGCGGTACTTGACGGAGAAGGAGGGATTATTATTTTATAATCGGTTGACAACCGTATGGTTCCGGATATGAGCGAGAATAAAGTGCTACGGTTGCGTGATGGAGAAAGTTACGCGCGTTGTCCATATTTCTATGGAGCATCGAGACGCTAAATAGTTAATCTTCATATTGAAAAAAATTTCAAATTGATATTAAGGCATTATTGCAAACATTTTCCTAATAAATCTTTCCTATCAAGCCTTAGATAATGAAAAATATAATTATGTGGGCGTCGTGCAGATTAATCAATCGATAATTCCACAATCAGAGTTTAAAAAGAAAATTTCATTGATTGCAGAGACACTGCATTAGGAGGACTCAATATTAATATGAATGTAAATGGCCTGTAATTAGGGTGGGCCCTGTAAGCTCAATGGTTGTCTGCTAATCCGGAGGTCCAAGGGCACCAAGGACTTTGCTCAGAAGAGATGTGATTTTCCGTGGTGATGCACGCAAGCGAAATTTGTGGTCCCATCTGTTGCGGATATATTGATAAACAACTTTTTCTGTGACTGAAACTCTATAAAGAAAATCATTTTAGCCACCATCTGAGAAAGACACCTGAGCAGTGACCATGAGCTCCAGGGTGGGCCGGATAGTGACGAATGTACGGCTCGTGGGTCAATATGGACAGGCCATAGCGTGAAAGCGTTCATTAATCAGCAGAGTTAATTTCCTCATTCGGGAGCAGAGTCAAGCCGAAGTTAGAATTGATGGCCTCTCTTGTTGGTGGGCCTATTGGAACTCAATTCGATGAAGGAATACCGTAAGAAAAATATTCCAAATTCATTCATGTCAGTATTTCAATTTCTTTATAAATGAAATTAAAACAGACAAAGGATCGGAAATTTCCGATGTTTGACTTGAGAAATGTGATGAAAATACGCAACTTGGAGTCAAACTACCCGAAATGTATGTGAAATTGCAGCCCTGAAAAGTACTTAAATGTACACCTGGACAATTATTATTACTCTACACAAGATTTGAAAGAGTTACGGCGCTTCGGAATTAGAATCACTAATATAATTAGTATACCGCCCACAAAATTAGTTAAATCTGTACCTATTATGAAATGCATTTTACTTAATTGAGCTTCTCGTTCTATCTACCCCATCATTCCGTTTCAATGTGTGTTAATTACGCTCTGCTTTTCTTATCCAACCTCCACCTACTTTTCAATATCCAATTCCCTTTAAGAATCCATTCATTAATTTTTCCTGCTTACACCTTTTTCCTCCTCTTTTCACCTACCACGGCTATCACCTCAGTTTTTTCTTTGCTGTCATTTCTATTCTTCTACTATCCCTGTCACTTCTATTTTTCCCCCTATTCTCCTTGCACCTTAAAAATTTCCAATGCATGCTAATTTTCTCCTTAAGTAATAAAGATGTTTGAATACAGCATTACGCTTCATATCAAAGTCTATTCCCACATTCCCTTTACTCAAGAAACTTCAGATAACTCAATTTAATTTCTATTTCCCTTGATATTGTATCCATTGAAATAAAATCATTATTCTTTTTAGACTACCATTTGAAGCAGTCTTTTGAATGGACGTAGACGCCATCTTCGCTACTTTCTTAGCTCCATATAACAAGACACCCTATCGCCCCATGCTCTAATAATAAACTGTTGTTCAATTCCACACGCTCCCTACTTCCCTCCATTTTGTACAGCCTGCCTTCCTCTTCCTTCCACTGCCTAGTCAGCCTAACGTCCTCCCCTCTATTTTGGTTTTCAATGTTCCATCAGTTAACCACACACACAATGTGCGTACGTTACGTGCATCCTCTGGAGTTCTTCCAGCAAACTCCTCTCCCCCCGCCATGCCTAGCACTTCGTTGTTTATTTTCCTTCCCATCCACTTTACCTTTTCCATCCTTCTCCACGCCCACATTTTAAAAACCTCCAAATTGACGTCTGCCACCTTTTCTTAAATACCATGTTTCCACGCCGTACAAAACCACGCTGCATGTCAAAGTCTTGTCTCAACATTCTTGCTCAACGTCCCTGTTATCTAATTACACCTCCTCGTGGAATATCCTTTGCCTGACGCAATTCTTCTTCTTGCCCCGCGTACTTTAATAATTTCGGTCCACAGAACTCCCAAGATAAGTAAATAAATACGCAAATAAGAACTGTTCCACCAGCCCAATTATTGTCCTTTCTTTTAAACTCTTGTTTAGCCCTCCATCTCGAAAAGCTAATCTTTGTTTTCCTTAGCATCAACATACTTTCAAAATAAGGAAATATTTTACTAACTCTGTCCTCCTACATTTAAGTTCATGAATATACTTTTTTTTCGTAAATTCTTAGTTCATTCTTTCATCATCTGGTCGGCCATACAGGTTTGTCATGCGAGAGCTAACTCTTTTTCTTCATGGAAAACCAGTGCTCCGCAGACAGGACAATACATTTATTCATTGTTCAGTCTTTGGAACAAAGCGATGAACGAATTGTTGAAGTTAACCTTTAAGATATTTTCGACGCCATCAAGACAATTTTTGTTTACGACTAATTTTGAAATAAAAGTACAAAATCAATGCAAATGTACTGATCTTCTTGCAATATTTAAGAGCTTTCTGAAATGCACCAAAGTAGAGCAAAAGATGACAGGCTCGCTCTGATTGATACCATGCTAATTCAATGATCAAGTCATAAACTTGCATGTTTATAAGAACTTATAAATTGGAAAAAACATTACAAATAATGTGATATGATGATAATTCTATCGAAATTTGAGAACTGGAATATTCCCCAATGCTTAGCTCATGGAGAGTTTCCTCTCGTGATGGTGTTTACGCGTTTACCCGGGCACCCTATATGCAATACTAGTATTATGAGATGATGAATACATTCCTAGCATGTCGTAAAGCAAAGAGTCGTCGTGCCCTGCGTAACACCGTTCCTCGTGGCCGATTTCCCCGACACCGGGGACGAGGAGCCTCAGTTCCCGCACCCTCTTCCAACTCCCAACGCAACCTCACGGGCTCACACAGCGCGCGGCGGCTCCAGTTGCACAATTGCAGAAATGCCAACCATCCGTGGGGAAGGGGCGAAGCGGGATGGAACGGGGATTTTTAGGTGGGGCGGCGGAGGTATTCGCGCTCATTAAAAGCCGGAGAGCTCAAACACTTGGTCAGCGATAGCGCGCATTGGATTTCGGCGACCATGCATCTCTTCGATCCTCCCCCGCCCTCCCCTTCCTCATCCCCCGGCCCCGGGTGAAACGAGACCTCCTTCCAACCCGGTGACTCCTCCCCTCCCATCCCCCCCACCCACACCCTCTCCCCGGGAAACGTGCTCGCACTCTCGCACACAATGACGTGGCATCCAATCACGGCCGACAAACACCCAGGGCCGCTCGCTGGACAGACTGAAACTGCCCGGTTTTCGTGCTGCCCCGCTCGGGCCGTTGCCCGCCGATTCTCCGGCCGAAGCAATTCACGCCGCCTTTAATGGCACCACTCACTCCCACCCCCTAAACCTATTTCGGCCCACATCCCGGGCTGTGCTGCATTTTACCGAGAGGTGCACGGAAAAATGTGGGCTCTATGCTTTAAATCCTTTTATTCACAGAAGCATGCGCCTGCGCTCCCCCGGAGCAGAAGCCATCCCGTATCTGGAACTGCGTGCGTTAGGTCCAGGCGGTCCGTGGGCATTGAGTGGGGAAATGTTTCGGCGAGAAAATCGCACGTGTGCACAATTTTTAAACGGTCAGGCCACGTGAGAGGAGAGCTGGATCTCGTTAACCCTGCTCGTCATTTAAAGAGAGTTTTTTGAGATTATGGTAAGCAATGAATGCAGAAGGGGAAGAACTTCTCGAAAAGTGCTAATCAAACGTTCCGACACCGCATTGAAATACATTTAATTCGAAAATTACCCAGAGAACTCTGTGGAAAACTGATGTTCTGGATTCGACCGCTAGTCATCTGGCGTGCAGTGTAAAATTTAAGCACATTTAGAAATAAACACTGATTATGACGGCAAATGAAGCTGCATCATCAAATCATTCATCGTTTATCTATTCTCTTGCGTAGACTGCAGGTGACTCCCTCCAGAATTGACATTGATTATCACACTCAAAGGGACGAAGAAATGAATCTTAACGGTGGATATTCTAAATTATTCAGTTGTAATGCAGCGCGAAATTATTAAACTTGTTAATCATAGATGATCTTTCAAGTATCGTCACTCTTTATTTCGAATAAATTGGAAACATTGTGGTGACTTAGGATTCGTCTGTTAAAAAAAGGAGATCAAAATCATTGCAAACCCTAATGTATATGTGAGTTTAAGAGAATATAATTTCCTTAGATCCCTATATTTTTGCAAGTAATATAGGGCTTAAAACTTTTTCTAAAATCTTCCAGCAGTAAAGGATTGGCGAACAAAAGATAAAAATCCTAGCCAATTAGAAACGATAAAAGGGAGCACCTGTTGCAAGGTAAAGAGTGTTTGACTTAATCGTTGTAGAAGTATAAAAGGAAAAGAAAGTCAAACAATGGCGATGAAAACAATCAGCTAACAAAACAATTTTTAACTCTCATTTAATTATTTTGAGCTGAATATCTTATATGCATCAAACCGTCGTAACTTCGCTATATGGACGATTTTTGTTTTATATTAGTTTCAAAGACGCTTTTTTCCGTACTGATTCCTCACAAACAATTATATTTAACCAAAACTATTCTTTCCCCAAGTTATCACTTAACGAATAATTTAACCGTTATTTAGCCAGGAATTTTAAAGGCGCCAAAATTTTGTCTTTATATCAATAATTGTAAGTGAAATGGAAATATATTTTTAGGAACACGTTTCCAATTGAGCCTTTAAATGACTCTGAAATCTATTGGTATCCCTTTAATGAAATAACACTTCAATTTGAAGGCGTATTTTCAAATGAAATATTTAGCCCTGCTGAGCCACCGATATGGATTACAAAAGTGGAAATGGACTGTGAAAAGCTGTGGATTACTTCGCCAAAATGAAATCTTCACTGCTAGTGAAATCTTGATGCCTCTATTTAAAATGTAGAGATAGATATGTCACAGTAGTATCATTTTACTTTCTTTTGATCTCTGTACTTAACTCTTTTCGCACGACTGAATTAATCAGATGAAATCTCCGATAGTAAAAATGAATTAATTCAGTTTCATTAAAATTAAAAATTAAATTAATCAATATAATCTATTTGCCTGAAAACAGATACAATATTCGTAATACAATTCAAAGTACATTTATTTAAACAACTTCAACCACTAGACGGATTTCTAAACAAAAAGATGTCCCAAGGATGTCTTAGGAAAATTTTCTGCGATACAATATGAAATTGGTTCTGCCCCCTCGAAATACATTTACAAATAATGGAGGAGATATATTTCTCTTCTCGATATTAATTAGTTACAGTGCACATAATTATATAGCAGATGTAAACACTGTATGGACGAAAGATATATTTTGATATAGATTATCACATATGAGATTTGAATATCTGAGTCACTCTGAAGTTTCTATGCTCATTTATACTCTCTGGAACCTAAAGAGTTAAACTAAGTATGGACATTGATTTTAACTTATTAAGAGGAAAATAATTGATTTGATGAGTAATACTTGTGTTCAAGTATCAGGTGTTTTCATTCGTCATATATTTTACAAGATCCCCCACAGCAAAAACATGCTGTGAAAATAAGCGGTGGAGTGGGAAGGAACAAACTCCTTAGATATAAATCAAATATTTTTTAGCGTGTCCCATTTTTAATGCAATATAGAACGAATGCGCACACATTATTACCTGTGACGTGAACGACGTTGAAATAGGTGTTTATGTACAAACGTCTCTATTAATTCTCCTTTATGTATGCCACGAGAAAGAAATTTGCAAACATTCCTCCTTGCCGGTACTTGCGCGATAGAAACGGCAGTGCTTTTGCCTGCGGCAGTGGCCCTATTCCCCTCGGATGAATGGTTACTGGGATAAGAGCGGCGATTATCGATGGTTGCAGCGCCCACGAGCGTAATTCTTGGAGGAAATTTATGCTCCAGTTTACGGCACCCTTGGGTTCCCTCTTCCTTACCCCCACTTCTCCCTCTCTCTCGCTCTCTGGGCGTGTAATAGAGCGATACCTTTCCTCTAGAGATCGATCGCGGCGCTATTCGAAGGCGTGCCCAAACTGTTGGAAAAATAAAGCCCTCTTCCTCTAAACACTCTTTTGGAACACGGGGTGAAATTTGTTTTCGATTCTCAATACACGAATATAACATTTTAACCTGATTTTCTTGGTGGATTATGGGAAAATATCAAGGATCAATTCATTTTTCCCATCGGATTCATGAAAGGAGGTACTTTAGCGAGGGGATAATGAACGTAGATTTTTCACGAGGATGTCGATAGCGTAATCGGATGGCCCTCCCAGGAAAACCCTCGCGAAATCCGCCATTCATCTTTCCGCCTCTCATCCCTCTCTCACCTCAGTTCGGTACCAAAACCCCCAACTCCCAACATTCTGCAAAGGTTTCTAGGTATGTCAGGATCCCAATCCTCGAAGCTCACTGAGGTGCATTTATAGATTAGAGCACATCATTCCGCATTGTACCCAGAAAGCCACAGCTTAGGCGTTTGGCAAGGATTGATTCCGCACCGGACATGCGACGTCAACATTATTTTGCTTAGCTGATAGTCACCAATCATGTAAAATATCTTAAATGATGTAAGCTACATGTGAAAGCATCACTGTATCTGAGCGTACAAATCTCATAGATTGTGAAACGAGCTACATGTAACAATAAAAACAATAAAATAAGGATCAGATAAAATAATACCACAAAAAAGCTAAAGAACTAACCCCTTAAAAGCAGTTATTTCTTATCCCTTTTTGTTCGTGAAAAAAATAGCACCTAAAATCTTTCGGTTCTTCTTAATCCCTATAATTTAATTGATATGACATCTCCTACCGTGCTTACGTTGATGGGGCTAATAATGTAAGTTCCTAATCATCGCTAGAGACACCTGCTTCATTTTTATGCAAGAGAACATTTTATGTAACTTTCGCTCCGTAATTTCCAATCTAATTTTAGTAAAAATATAGAAAGACTATCAAGTCTGTCATAGCATTTTTCTACAAATGTAGCTCCATATGGCTTCACAAGATACAATTCGGATATTAAACCTGCTTCGTGAGGACCCCATAGACTGGCAGAATCATTTCAATAGATGAGGCCTCATCAACCCCAGAACATTATCTCTCTTTCACCCTCCCGTCGCATTCCGCAAAACTCGCTATATTTCAAATAAGAGAGTAATGCCTTTTTAAGTGTGTTTAATCTATAATTATTCTTTCGACAATTCTAATTTATTCTGACAGACTTAATTTCAATCCTGGTGTGCTATTGCCATGAGGCGACTTTGACTGGGATGATAAAAAAGAAAAAGAAGCTAATTTTTTCTCCTAGTCTAATTATTATTAGGTAATCTACCGGTTAGGGTAGGTTTTTGGATGGACACAACTATCAAATAAATATTTTGTAACTCCAAACAAAACCCAATCCAGCAACCCAAACTACATTAGGTCCCTCTTCATCTCTGTGTACTTCCTTCCTCCCTTCATCCCGTCCAACATCCCTATCCTGTTCCTACCTTTTCCTCGCTTGCCCAACATTCTCCCCTCTATTACCTTCTTCAACATTCCACTACCGCTCAATAAGCCTTTCATTCATTTTTCCTGCCTCCATAGGATTTCTCTCAACAAACCCCTCTCCTCACCCACCATCTCCAGTACTTCCTCATTTGTTTTCCTTTCGGTCCATTTCACCTTCTCCATTCTTCTCCACACCCACATTTCAAAAGCCTCCAATCTACGTATATCCTCCTGCTTCAGCGACCACGTTTCCGCACCGTACATGGCTACGCTCCATATCAGAGTTCTTACGAGTCTTGTCTTAACATCCCTACTCAACTTCCCCGTCATCAACTCCCTCCTCCTTCAGAAAGCCTCCTTGCCTAGCGCAATTCTTCTCCTTACGTCCCTACCACTTTGACCGTATTGGTCCAAAACACTTCCGAGATATGTAAACTGCTCTACATGCTCTATTTTTTCCCCGGCTATTTTAATATTTAGCTTAGCCTTTTTCTTTGTGGAAAATCGCATAACCTTTGTTTTTTTTCCTAGTCTAATATTGACTCATAATTGAAATATATTCATTCACATCTACAACCGCAATTCTCCAAGTCGCCTCAAGAGCGTGTGTTAAGGCAAGAGATTTAGATCCAGAATACTTAGTTTATCCATCAGCGCCATACCCTACAAGCCGCTGGAAGAGCGCGTGGCTGGGGATGTTAAGTCACCAGCCATGCATGTACAATCGCTGTCATATTACCTCTACACAAATTTTAGTTTGTTCATGTTCTCGACAAATCCTAATCACACGAAAGAAAGTACTTACATGCAACATTATTCATTAACAGGATAATTAAAATTTTCTTCCAAAGAACACAGATACATTCCACGCATTCTTAAAATGGCCTAACCAAAGCGAAGTAATATACCCCTCCCTTACTTTTTCATTGCATTTTCCTAAAATCAGCCAATCTTTAAGGCTGACCCGCATTTTCTTGTAATGTTAACTCAATGAAAGATGTTACGCAAGTACGTCTGGCTATCGTCACATATTTGACCTTTAAGCTTACGTAGTTAAAATATAACAGGAAGTGCAAGGTCCCTATAACACTTCCCTGTGAAACTCATAAAGTTACGTCAACTTCTAAAGAACTGAATCCGTTGACGACTGATTTTTGTATACAAATAGAAAAATATTCCTTACTCCAATCTGTTGTTTCTCGTCAAATTCAATGCGATCGATATTCATTCAATGAGTCCTTGGAAAAAATATAAAAACAAATTATTTCGGGCGTGTTTTTATTATTTTTCAACAAAATAAAAAATTCTGGCGAACACGATGGTTGATGCAAACATTGGATCTTTATCTCCATAGTTGTCGCCATTGCATCCGTACACGCACATCGCCTTGATGGAAAAGACTTTTTTCTTTACGAAATGGGAACGTTTTTTCTTGATTTCTTTGCTCAACCGGTGTAATAACTTGCGCTGAGAGCAAACGTGGCACTCATCTTTCCGAGATTTTTTCACTCAAATTTATTCGTAAAAAATGGAAAAAAAACTGTGCCTTGTGACTTAAACTATTGAACGAGCATTAATTCTTCGATCTCTCAAAATCATATGGAGGATATTTTCAATCATTTCGGAGGATATCATTTCCACTGTACGTCCCGAGCGATGTTCATTTGCAGGTGGACGACCACGTCTAAACTCATTTACCCAATTCTAAACAGTCGAAAACACAGGAGTAGATGTGCCATGAACTTCATCCAACTCGTTTTTGATTATTGATGGTGGATATAGCTGAAGATGGATATAGCTTACACTTTAACAGGAGTTCAGAGGGATATAAGGAGTACTAAAAGCAAGTCTTTTCCGATAATGCAAACGCGTATCTCGGATTTTCTAAGGAGCTCTTGAACGACCCTCTCAATTAGTTTCGGTCTTAATTTCTCCCAAGGGTTCTTGTCGAAGGATTTCTTTTAGTATAAGAATGCAGCACGCGCTGGAGTATTTCCTTCCCCCAGTTTCAAAATACAATAAATAAAAAGATCCAGTTGTAGTGCTCATGATCGTTTTTCCCTTAAGACATCCTGGTTACGGCAGATTCCGTTCCCGCTGTCAAGAAGTAAGTGTAATTTTTTTCTGTGAAATGTTTCTAAATTTTTCAGGATATTGTTGGTTAATAATTTGGTGTATAATTGCTGGGGTCTTCTCCATTGCCACATTTGTGGAGGTGGGTTATATGAGCTAACTTTTAATCACAACATATTGAACCATCTTCTAACAGCCCTTAAAGCACCCAATTTAAAATAAGGTGCAAATTAAGGGTAGATATACGAGTATATTTCTCCCCATGCATATTTACCGCATATCTCCAGTTCCTTCCATTGAGTACGCGTCGTAATCTTCCTTTCTTCGTTTGATATATAAGTACTGATCCCTGATAGTTATCTGGACTGCTATTTTTACATTTTAGGGACTAATTATTTGAACAGATTGGAAGATTTATTACTCTTATTTTGTATAAATAATATTTGGAAACGAGTTCAGGGGGTATTTTGCAAATTTACCGATTGAAGAAACCGGTTTTCCTCCCATAAATCAAGTTGATGGTTGATTTCAGGCGTTAGACTTAATGCTTATAGCCACAAGCAATGTTGAGAAAATTAATTGACATTGATTTGGTCTAATTGACGGTGGTGGTCTGTAATCTATAAATAATGATTCTGAATAAGTACCAGGTCTGTGATTTTTCTCTTGGAGTCATATCTAAGAACTCGATTCGACTAACTCTTATCCCTCAACCAACCTGTTTACCTGCCGATGGCGTGATCGCGCGTGAGAAAACGTTGTCCAGAACTGTATTGCATTACATACCACGCGTTTAGAATTATTATTCATATGGGCTCAATTGCAGAGTTACACGTACAATGGTTTCCGACAGCATTACTAACCCACTATTACTGTTAAAAATAACAATTCTGGGTCGTTTTTATAAATAATTTCTAATTTCGCTTCGTCTCGAACGTTAAGAATATTTATAAATAATATATGCCGTAATTTGGTAACTATCATTATGGAGTAACGCCGTAATTTGATACGTATCATAATGGAGTAACTTTTAAAGAGCATTGTAGAAAAATGAACTTGTAAAAGCAAACTGCTCATTTGAACTACTTCAGCCTGAATTGGTTAAAACTCAAAGCACCCGATGGAGGCGATGTATTCAAATATCACAGATCACATTCATGAGTTCATCATTATTGGCTCGTGATAATGATCTTATATTGATGCGCGGAGAAGTCCTTGAAGACAAACTGTTTCATTATTCCCTTAATTTCTTCCAAATTTGGCACTTACTTCCCCTCTTAATGGTTTTTCGTTTCTCACTCTTGTTCATATTTCTCTTTAGCTCATCTTCTGCGGTGACTCCATTTGGAAAAATTAATACGCTTTTTAAATTTAAATTTTGAAATAATACATAATTCTTGGGATCTCTCTAAGTGGTGAGAATTTAGAAAACAGTATTATGAAGGACTTCGCGCGCTAAACCTCAGGAATTACATCTGAGATTTTGAGTTAAAAGGAACTCAGCGGCATCTCAGCTTATTGAGATTCAGTCACCAGTCTTCCATTCTCCGCCTTCCCATTCGGGTCCTTTGGTTCATCTCATGTCATCCGGCGACCTCTTTTGATGAACCGCTTCCTACTGGGGACGCTTTCTTGGATGAGATTTCCACTATGAAACAATTATTTTTTCCCTTCCCAACTTTAATGGTGCCTTCTTGGGTATGTGGCATAAGCAAGGGAAAATACTCCTCCCTCCAAACATCTATAAATTAGCACGGATGAAAGACATTTTGCGCGATAACCATATTTCCATTTAGGAGTTTCGCAAACCCTCAGCAGTATGGGGTGGAAAACTATAGACCCCAGACACCTTTTAAGCATTTGGCAGTTTCTTTTATTCTGCAAAAGGATGTCCCATTATCTTAAAGAGGAATACCAAGGTGAGTTGGGAATGTTATGAAGTTCATTTTGATCCCCAGATAAGAAATGTGCAACTACTCAGTCTGGAAAACTGAACACTAAAAATTTCATTGCATTATAAATAGTATAATAATTTCGATTATTACCTCACAGTAATTCCAGATTATCACGTAGCATGAGCATGTTGATGGTTTTCAGTTGGCCCGGGAAGGATTTGGCTGAGTCCTTTGAATGTTCTAGAAAACAGACTGAAACTGACTGCAGACGTGTTTTTTATCCCTTCTACACTTTCTCTCTGCGTAGTTGTACGTGCTCGTCTTCTCATCTTCTCTCTCTTCACTCTCTCTCCCCTTATCTCTCTTCTCTCTCTCTCCCCTTATCTCTCTTCTCTCTCTCTCCCCTTATCTCTCTCCCCTTATCTCTCTTCTCTCTCTCTCCCCTTATCTCTCTTCTCTCTCTCCCCCCTTATCTCTCTCTCCCCTTGTCTCTCTTCTCCCCTCTCTACATCTCCCCCTCTTCCCCCTTCTTTCTCCCACCCTACCTTCTCTCCACCTACTCTCTCTCTTCCCCTACTCCCCTCTCATCCCTAAACGTTCCCTTCCTCTCCCTTCCTCTGCTCTCCCTCCCCCTCCAATATCTCTCCTCCCCTCCCCTTCCCCACCTTTAACCCTCTCCCTTTTCCCTTTTGACTCACCTCTCTCTCTCCTTTCCCCTTCTCATCACTTCCTCCTCCCTCTCCCCTGTCTCCTTCCTCTCCTCCTTTCTCTACCCGCCCTGCCTCTCTTTCCACACCCGACTCTCTCTCTCTCACTCTGCTCCTCTACCTCTCTCCTCCTCCCCTCTTCCCCTCCGCTCTCCCCCGCTTCCTCACTCCCCTGTTCACTCCGCTTCGCACAATTCCTTAGACATCCGATTGCTCAACGGGTTGGATAGAAAAGTGAGGACGATGTGAATTATTTATCATGTATCAGAACCGTTCCAAAGGGCTAAATTTGCGGACCTAATTGTTACAAAGATGTCTGTTCCTGATCTAAAGGGATGTTTGTTCAAAGCCTAAATGCTCTCTCTAGATAATCTCTATGCAAAATGTAAGAACTTTCATTTGCTTGCCAACTAAATCATAAAAGCGATTAAAGTGGTCGAGTGAATGTAGCTTATCGCTTTCCTCTGAAATTACAACTGCCCGAGGACCCATAACGTGATTAGCTATGTTCACTTTCACCCATCAAACGTACTTTCACCACCGTTTGAGCGTAGTAATCAACCCAAAAGTTTAGCTTTGTAGATTAGAGTGGACCTCTCGTTTTACTAAACCTGGCGGCTTATTATTTTCAAACCAGTTTGGGAAGCGAGTTTATGGGAGTTGAAATATAAAAAAGGACTTAGTTGGTGGGAAGAGGGAGTTTTTCAAAGACATTACTGAAATATAAATCCCATATTTTTTTTCTATTGAAAATCTCTACCTACTGATCCACGACGCCTCGGTTCACATGTTTTGTTTTATGAAGAATTAGCGCGCCAGGGTCAATTTAATATCTGGAATAACTCTATCCTAGTATTAGGTGCTAATTTGAATGGGATAATAGCTGCAGAACCTTTTATTGTTAATAGCAAGCTTTTGTGATGCAATTCCCATCTCAATCGGGTATTTTTATTTCAGTTAAAAACGGATTTTCTTAGACAGACGGAATGCTTATATGCCTGTAGTAAGAGCACCCAATTGGTATTTCTAGCTATGGGTCCAAATACGATCATGAATATGTAGGAATCGTAATTATATCCGTCTCATTTAAAATATATGCTATGTAACCTTATGGAGATGGTTGGTGTAACTATGTAGCTGTTTGAACATTAAAAAATGCAAAAAAGTAAACAAAAAAAAGTTGAAACTCATCTACCAAGAGTTTTGCATTAACGCTTGTAGCTTTTATGATGATCTTTGTTAATTCATGCCCTTCTTTATGATTCCCATGAGTATCCTCGGTCCGGGGGGGACCGGATAAGCCCCCCACCTCATCACCATCTACCTATCATTGCATTTCAATCCTCCATCACCATAAAATGCTTTCCTGCAAGTACACACGCGATTATATCTTCAAACTGATCGTACATCCAATCGACTTCTTCCTTCTTATGATTGCCTGGTTGAAAAATTACCCGTTTCGTTGGTTCCGCTTTCACTTTTACCAATTCTATTGTATCAGTCGCTCGTTCTATATTTATAACGCTTCTTTCCACCTTTTTGTTTATTGTTATAGCCTCATTTCGATGGCTTTCCTCCCCTCCGCTGTATGTTACACCATAGCTATCACTCCAGTAATACCCGCTAATCTTCCACCTTGCCTCACACAGCCCTAAATCTACTATATTCCCTCTTTCGCTTTTAATTCTCTCATTTTCCTGCCCTTAACATTGTCCCAACGTTTCAGGTGCGTATTCAAACTAACTCAGCCCTTTTCTGCGTCTTCTTTGTTGCTACAGTACAGAAAACGCAGGAAAAAAGACGCTTTTGCTTTGCAAAGAGTTTTGTGAGAAGACGACTCTTCTCCTCCCCCGCTGCCGAGCACGATGCATGGCCGGTTGGGCCGAGTCTTGTAGTGCCAAGGCTCATTTTCTTTAAACTCTCCATCACTGAAATGATGAGAATAATAGTTAAGGTGTTTTTCCGTTGCCCTCCTCAATAGTATTTTTAACGTGCCATCATCACACAATGACCTCCCTACTGGGGTCAGACGCCTTTGCAGCCGCCTCACTGAGGAACAGATGCTGAGGGGGCACTTGTCTGGCTTCTGCTCTCCAGCCTATTTGGCATGGGTGACCCTACCAGGAGCATATCATTGCATTCGTCAGCTCAACTCTTGATGTCATCTGAACGTACAAGCCATCCGCCATGTCAAGGTTGCAGTAAAAAAACTTGGGTGTTACCATTGTCGTCGGATACATGGGGAAAACTCATCCGCACTATTTTCGTATTGGTCCTAAAGAAGCTGATATTCATCAAACCTATGCTTGGCAAATGTTGGGATGAAAAAGTGGATATTAGTTATTTTAGTTTATAAGGAGTCCTCATATAACACAGAACGAGGACATATGATTCTATATTTCTATATGTATATATAATACAGAAAATATTACAGACTTAAACGAGGTGCATAGAATATTTACCGCGTTAGATTCTTAAAAAATTTGCTCAAATCACAACTTTACCACAAGATCTTGGATGGAAATCTTTAGATATGAAGAGACTCGGAACTTGGTTAAACCCATTTCAGGTATATCAATCATGTGATTTCACATCCGAAATGAAAGATATGATTTAGCACCGCTATTACATAGACAGGGCAGAAAATTTCCACAAAATAAGATAGAAAGACTGCTAAACGGATATACGCGTGCTTTTTTTCCGGCGCATTATTCTTGGCAAACCAAGTAAAAAACACTGCGACAGAAATGGATAAAAATAGGTGCAAAAAGTTTGAAATATGTAAGTTACATTCTCCCTCAACCATATTCGTGGCTGGCGTCCTAATACCCCCCGCCATACGCCCAAGTGTCGGGTGGCGGGGTTACGTGGAGATAAAAGTGTAGAGTAAATGTATTTGGGAATTGTGCGCCCTGTATGAGTAGAACCCTATCTTGCAATTAGTGACTGCGTTGCTTGGAACGCGGTCTATTTAATCGCTTTAATGAATTGTCTTCTTTGTGTATTCAATGCTTGGAAATTGCACGGATGGCGCCCCCTTTCGAATCTCGGGGTGCCATGTGCATCGCATGGAAGTACAATGGCAGGTGGCGTGCTAAAGCTCCCTGTCACTCGTCCTTTCGGAGTATTGCAAATATTTAGGTGACAATTTTAGATATTGCATACATGGTGTTGAATCATACCCTGCCACACATCCTGGTGGTACTTTTCAGGGCTCCGTGTATTATATGTTAGATTCATGATATCCTGAAATTGGGTTAAGTATTAAACAAGTCGATGCTGTATTTTTAGCTTTCAAAAAAGCCTTTGGCAAGGTCTCAAGCGAATATTAAATACACTAGGCTATGCATTTGTGGAATAAATAAGAAAGTGAACAGCTGGATTAAGGACTTCTTATGTTACCGTAAACAAAATTTTTCGTCGAAGGGGCTAACTCATTAGAGGCGGACGAAACTGCAAGAGTGCCCTGGGAAATCTCATAAAGCCGCTACTATTCCTGATATACAGGTGTATTAACGAACTAAGTTTCCACGTTTTCAGCAAACTCACACTATTTGCGGACTACACAGTGATTTAGAGAGAACTAAGGGCACCAGCAGTTTACGGGCTAATCTCTAATCTTTCAGCCCAGATATCGGTGTGCTTTAAGGATTTGGGTTTTACTTGTGACACATCATTTGGAAAAATGAAAATTTCGTGTTGGCGCACGTAAAATAAAGAGTCAATCCAGAGAACAAGGGCAATGTAAATATTCAAGTCTAGTTAATGAATCAATGAATTTCAGATGATACAGGGATTAATTCATTCACTATCATTGAAACAAATAAAATGAAAATTTCTCCCGCTGAAAAACTTTTATTATTGAACAATGTAAGTGTTCACAATATTGACTGATCTTCGGCAGTTCTTATTCCGTGATCCTAGCTTGCTTAGTGAGTGTAATACGGCGCATATTTGAACTAATAGTATCTCACATATCACACGTAGAGCCATACATTGAGATACTACTGCATTTGTGTACGCCACTAACTTCTTAACTTGGAATAGACTGCTTATGAAATGCCAACATTTAGGATTCCTTCTTAATCAATCATTGATTTAAAGCAATGAGCAAAGTATTGAGCCTGCATGCTGACCGACACATCATAGGGTGTGAACCCTTCTCTAATGATGTACCCGTATTTACTTTGCGATTTTCCCGATGCAATATTGTCGCGGAATCCGATATTAATATCAAATTTCCCTAATTTTGCAATATCTCATGGAAAAATAATAGTTTTACCAGAAGAATCTGCACGGCAAATAGATGTGCAAAGAAAGCCGAAATTTTACATAGAAATATAGTAGTTCATGCGAGACTTGTTGGAGAATAGTAGCAATAGTATGACGTAGGCGTAAATTCATAGAATTTCTAAGAACAGACACGGCATGGACAAAATCAGCACCGAATTCTGTCGCAAGTTTCCTCCCACTACTGAGGTTGTGTTTCGGACTAGTAAGTGAAAGAAGACCTTGGCGATTGGCATTGGCATTGACCCTAAGTGCGGAAATATAATCTATTCCACTTCCAGGCTGACTTGAATGGCCGACTTAAATTCACTACGCGGCAGGGCTATAAGGCGGTGAGCCAGATATTTTTATTGTCATCGATCCTTGAGGACCTTCTGCTGCCCCTCCAGCTGCGACCTCCTTGGAGATGGGACGAGGCCAATGCCCGGTCGCTTTGCGGGAGTAGGACCGAGAGGGCAAAAAGGGAGGAAGAGAGACGAGGATGCGGCAGTCAAAAGCTTTTTTTTCTAATTGACGTCCTGTGACGTGGAGAGATTGCGCGATATTGTCGCCGGCTCGCGACGAACGGGGAACAAATGAATGACGAGGAGGGCTAGGAGGGGTCGCGCGGGACGGAAAACAATGGGCGTCGGCAGCGCAATGGAAAGCCAGCGTACGTATTTCTGCACGCGTGCGTTCGTGTAGTCCGTGTCTCGTTGATACGTTAAGCATCCCTCCGTTTAAAGGGGGAAGTGGCGGGTTGCTGAACATGGAGTTTGCGCGTGGTCAATCAAGTGAACGCCCAACAATTAAAGGGAGAAGTTACAAAGTACGTCGAACCTAGCACCCCCGCCGCCGTAATTGGCGCAACGATCCGATTATTCGGTTTTCAATCAAATTTTTGACCGTACTTACAGTAATTTAGAGCTTTACCACCTATCGACAAGCCCCGCCATCGCGGATTGAGTTTCGACTCGTCCAATTTCCGTCGCTAGCTTTTGGTTTGACATGACGGTTAACATATTATTCCAATATCTGCAGGTGACGGTAACATTTGAGACAGCGAATGATTTTGACCGCGTATCACTCAGTGAATCAATTTAGCATGCCCGCCATTATCGGCTGCAATATTTCAAAATGTGAAATAATTGAATTGTATGAAAATTACGCGTATTTATAGAATTTAATTAATTGGACAATTATTATATTTAAAAGAAATCACAATATCCAATATCTCGATTAATTTAACATAATTATTACGATTTTCATCATAACAATATTAATATTTAACATTCAAAATTCAAAGAGAAGTGTAGATGATGTGAGGGCAACCAGGAAAGGGATGTTGATCGAGTAAGGGAGAATAGGCTTAAAGAAGATGGAGACATTGACCGATTTTACAAAAGCACGAAGAGGAAACAGCTGGACGTATGATGGTTCGATTTTAATTATTTCCACTGTACATCCATTTAGAGTTTCGGTGAAATTTTTAGCATGGAATAAGCGTCGATGAGATATGCGTTAAATGAAAGATAAGTCTGTGAAGAAGTAATGTTTACCAATATCTAACTCTAGCGAACTTACGATTATCTTGGGAGTAATATGATTTTCCCCAGAAGAGCATGGATTCGTATTTTATTTTTAACAATCAAGTACTTTCCATCTCATCAGTCTATTTTGACTTACAGGTACATTGTATTCATTTTTGAGCATTTGACCTGAACTCCCACCACTTTCCATTTATGCAATCATTTATCCCTTATTTTTTCTCAGATACCACCAGCTTCATTAATAGGGGTCATGATCCAAATTGTTTCTTTGGAGTTGACAGATGCCTATACCTAACCAATATGGTGCACTATTCAGGACTGCCTTGTTAATAGTTGTACACCTACATCTACATCTATTTAATACCCCGCAAACCGCCGCAAGGGCGTGTGGCGGGGGATGTTACGGCCTCAACCGTAACTAAGAAAAAACTCGCATGCAAAAGCCACAAATTTACACGACAAGCCACAAACGAAACATTGCATTCATTCATGCAAAAACCCACACACAGTCAAACACACAAACTACCAACTAACATACACATTCACCTACAAATACACCTGATCTCTTTGCAATGTTTAATGTTGCTTCGACTTGTAAATTAAATGTTTTTAATATTTATAAAGTGACTTCGGTTTCTTACTATTATGATTTTGAATGTTCGGGGAAAGAATGAGTATTTGCATTTATCTGTACTGGAATCTATCTCCCTTATTTTATCTTTGTGGTCTGATCAACCTGAATAGTGTGGGGCTATTATAATTCCTTCAGTGTCATCGTTAAACTCGCTGGTTCTGAATCTCTCTAAAAGTCTGTCTCGCTTGTTATCTTCGTATTTCAAGGGGCTCCCAACGTAAATCCCCTAAAAAACATATTACGCTTGTGTTCTTATTATAAATATTTTTAACGAATCTGACGGATTTTCTCTGGACTTTATCTAATTCTTTTGGCCAGATTTTCTCTCAAGGATCCCAAATACTCGCGGCATATTCCAAATGAGGTCTAACTAGAGCAAAATAACACCTCTCTTTAACTTTCTCAATGCATTTCTCCACCACCCGTTTAATGAAGCCCAGTTTCTTTAAAGGGGATTCGCATATTGTCCTGATAAGTTCTCCCCATGAAAGGCGTGGTGTTAGAACTACCCCCAAATATTTTACTTGTTTGGCCGTAGTTAGTACTGAGCCCTCTATTTTGTAGTTTGTCCGGTTCGCCACTTCCTTTGTTCCAAAATTTCAAAACTGCGCATTTTTCTATATTCAGCATTAATCCCCATTTCTTGCACCAATCCGAGATTGTGTCTAAGTCTCTAGAGAGTAGCTCCCGATCTAGTTGGCTCCTTATTTTCCTGTATGTATACCACCGTTTCATCAGCAAATAACCTGAGATTGCTACTAACGTGTGCGTTTAAGTCATTAATGTATATTAAGAACAAAAGAGGCCCTATTACACTTCTCTGGGGGACGCCCAATGTTACATCTCTTTCCTTTGAGCACAACCCATCGATGTATTCTAGCAGGTATTTAATCCGGAACAGGTGCTTTGTTTACTTTGAAACTACGAAACAGATGTTCTATTCCCTTCTTGGTCAGTGTTATATCGCTCATGTGTTCCCCGGGTGGGTGTGGAAGACCGTTTGATGCGTTTGTGTCTTTATTGTAGACGCTCTGGAAAAGCTTGTTTAAAATATTTGCCTTTTCACGATGCCTGTAATAATTTCTCCGTTTTCCGTCTTCAAAGAATGTACAGTTGGACGTTAACCCTGTATTTCCCTAACATAGGACCAGAATGACTTTGGATTTTCCTCAAGATATTCGCTTAGCATTTTAGATTTAAAAGAGCGTAGAGCTGTGCGCATGATACTTTTTGTTTTACTACGACATTCTATAAGTTTCTGTTTTGATGTATTCACATAAACGATATTGTCACTTTGGAAACTTTTTACAATTTGACTGTAGTCTTCTTTGTCTTCTTAATGCCGATCTGACTTCCCCGTTGTAAGTACCATATTGGTTCCTTACTGTCGCATTTAAGTTTGAATGGGGTGTACGTCTCCATTCCTTCGCGTATAATATTTATTAAATATTGTCAAGGGTTCTCTGTATCGGTTGTCAGTGTTTTTGTCTTGTATTCTGGTAATTATTTTTTATATTCTCGTATTCCGTTAAAATTTGCTTTGTTGAATAAATATATTTCACGCTTTTTTCGTTTATTTTCTCGAACTTAGTTTTTAATCCTACCTAAATAGCCTTATGGTCACTGACTCCTTCCATTATTTAAATTCTTGTTACGATTTCGGGTAGTGTGCTGCCATATTTTATTTAATCATATAGTTACGTTTGGAACTTAATTATAGGGAAATGAAAAGATCTTATTTACCGTATTTTTTTCAATGTTGCCTTAGCAAAGTTGGTGCGTCCACAATAATCTAACTAATTATTGGTGGCGGTGCTTTTGATTTCAGTTTCCTGAATGTGTAAGGGTATTTAAATTTAGAATAAAATTATCGAACTGAAATAAATTAAAAGAAATCAGACACATCATTTAGGAGGTGTTCAAACTCTCGAATCTTAAATAAATTAGTTATTGAAATAAAATTATTTAATTAACACCACAAGACAATAATATTATACATAAAACCGTAAATAATCTGATAAATAGTAATTTTATATTATACATGGTATTTCATCGAACGTGTACTTTCCTTCTTTAGGATAATTGAGATCGTCCAATAAAGTTTCTTCACTCCTACTCCTTTACGAATATTAATTGTACAAAAATAAAGGCATGCATATAGATACTATCCTTCAGGGTGGTAAATAAAGGGAGGTGCGCCCCGCTTCACCCTGCCTGCCCAGCGGGGTGACAGAGGGGATGGGAGACCGGAGGAGGCAGGTTCGGCTAATGAAACTTGCCGGTTGCACAAACCCAGCAAGCTACGAAATGATATCAATGGATGGCAAACAAATAATAATCGAACGTCGCGGGAATACGCTGGACCAAACCTTATGAGGCGTGTTTGCGCCAGCCAGGCGTTAAATTCCGCGGCGCAGGGCACGGCGATGGGTTAGGACACCACCGGTTCCGTGTTTGCCCGCCGGCTCAAGGGAGGAGGAGTAAATAAGTCTCCCTCGGCGTATGCATGCGTAATCTAACCGAAAGCGTGGCAGTGCGGAATCCAACTCATTTCCTGTCCTAAAGATGTAAAGAAAGAAAAATAAGGATCTCCTTCAACGTCTCCCCTCCTCCTTCCATTCACCCCTTCCATCTCTCCCTCCCTCCCTTTACCGCCACCGTCAGCACTTGCTTTATCTCCCGCCCGCCCACACGCTCTTTTCCACCCTCTCCTCGCCTTTCACGCTTTCATCTCCTCATTTGTTTCTCCATTCCCTCTCTCCTCCTTCACTGGCCATCGCCTCGTAGCAGCACTGCTTCTTCTGCGTCCGTTCGATTCATTAATTCATGCCGTTGCCGTTTCAGCGCTTTTCTCGCGTTATAGACCTATTTTGCTTTCGCCTAACGCCCTCCTACTCTCTTAAATGTCGTCGTACCAGTTAATTATACTACTTCTCTTTCTGGATTTCCAAAGCCAAATAATTCATCATTTACCAGATCTGTACGACAAATTCAAGAAATCAACATAAATCTGATCAACTTGTACTAAAAAAACTATTTTATTTAATAATTTCAATCATACCGTATTTTCTTAGTTGAAAGCAATTATTTCAGCATTTCCATTTTGATTATCATTATTTTCAATTTCACATGGACTTAATAGAACTTTTGTTTTAGCTTACGTTTAATATTGATAATTGTGCCCAACAAAGGAAATTTTCGTATGGGGCATGGTTCTAGCGCTAATTTTTACTTTTTAGCCAAAAGATTGCCTCATAACGTACCTCTGGAGTCAATAAATTTTTAGTTCATAAAATGACATTTCAAATGTACGTTTCTCAAGCAGGCCATCATAAATGCGGGTTAATTATAGAGGTTTCGCAAATGATTGAATTTTTTTCCCTTGTGTCACTGTTAAATTTTATGGTCGCCCACTTCGTCACTCACTGCAAAATCGGATACGGCGAGACAATTTTAGAACTGCATGTCGAAAAAGAGAAAGTTGCAACTTTTTTTTCCACGAATCACTTTAGTTTACCATTAACCATCGATTCAGCTGTAACAGATGTCACACCCCAGTGAAATAGTTGTTGGATATCGAGGGTCCTGAAGATTTGAAGGTTAATTTATTTTGAAGGATTAAGGTTTAACGTCAGAGAAATGAAATTCCATGGGTACACCAAATCTGGTTTAACGAAATATGTGCCGTGAAAGAGTAATGAACGCGATTCATGTTTGGTCGCGGCATCGCCATTTGTAAACTGAACAAATTTTATTGCGAATGTGCCTGTAACTGTCGCGGTAAACATGGCGGATGCTATGCGAGAGACGGAGTTTAAAATGTAATAGGTGTGTATGTGTGTGTATATGGTAATATATACGTGTATATGTATATATATATATGTATATATATATATATATATATATAATATATTATATATATATATATATATATATATATATTATATAAATATATATATATACACTTTTTTGGAAAACCCACAAACGTGTAATGTAAATTCACTGATAGTCATAACAAACACAGAAACCAAAACACACAAAAGAGGGAAAACTCACTGGTTCTCGAATTTTCGGTGGTCCAACCACCTTTCTCAAGAGGAATTCGAGAACCAGTGAGTTTTCCCTCTTTTGTGTGTTTTGGTTTCTGTGTTTGTTATGACTATCAGTGAATTTATATATATATATATATATATATATATATATATATATATATATATATATATATATATATATATATACACATAATATATCGATGGAGCGCAGTTTATTTTTTTCCACGAACGAGTTGGCTCACGATGAATGATTAAGATCCGTTTTTTTAGTCCGTCGAACATTTTTCCAGCTATTTGCACGCTCGCTCATCCCGAGTCCTTTTCCGCGCACCTCCCCGTCGGACGATGCCCTCGTCTCATAATGCTTCCCCGGGGATGAGTTTATCCGACGCCCCCTACAGCCCCACCGCCATTCTTATCCGGCCACTACGATTGGAATCTCGCCGTGGGGGTCAATCGTCTCCGACGATCGCGACAATGCCTCCCACGCGCGCCAGGCTGCAATATGCGCGCCCATTCCCTATCTCTCTCGCATCCTTTTGTCTCTCCTCCCCCATCCCCTCTTTGCCTTCCCCTCCCCGCCCCACCCCCGCTCGTTTCCTTTCCCTCTCTATGGACAGTTACCCTTCCTCCTCCTTCCCGGGATGATCCTAAAAGGGGGAGGAAGTGGAAGAGACAGTCGAGTCTGTTATTTCCCTCCCTCCTCACGACTTCAGCTTTTATGATTCCCACTTGCTATCTCCACCATCTTGTTTTCCACCCTTCAATTTACCTCTTCTTCGCGCGTATTTTTTTCTCACCTTTAAGTTTTGAAGGAAGTTACGTGTTCAATCACCCACCCACTTACTCGTCTTTCACCCATTGAGCAACTATATTAATCTCATGTTTGTGCCGTGGCATCAATTCTTCGCTCATGTTTAACAGCTATTGGTCGATTCCGAATGAAAGGCAGCTCAATCATGTCTATGCACGTGCTATTTATTGGGTAAGTATGTCTTTTAACGGTTTTGGGAAGAATTTCATCAGTTAGTTGTGCCTATATAAGAAAAGTATTTGTTTCATAAATTTACCTTCACATGACAGAAAGAAGGAACTATTTCTTCCTAAAAATATTAAAGTATATCTGATCAACGTTTCCGATGCTCTACTCCCAAAAAGTTAATTTAATTACTGTTTACAGCACAAAAATTAGATTCCGTCACTTCAAATCAATATTCCTAGGAGATAGAAATTATATCCTTCTTTGATGTCTTCATTTTTCACATATAATTATAGTATTTCACTCATGCCCTTTGTTTAACTCAAAACTTTTCTTGCTTAGCTAATTTGTGTTAGAATTTGAAATTTGACTTTAATTGCCATCAATAAGTGCATTTATTATTCCAATGATCCATTTTGAACCCTTTTCAGATTCCGGCTAGAGATCCACTTGAATTTTAATGAGTTCACCCATTTAGTGATACCGACGCAGAGCGTAGCTGCGTTGATTCATTCTCCAAGATTTTCTCAAATACTCAGGGCCTTGTTATTACGCACCAAATAATTATTTAAAAAATAGATATAATTCATTTAATAGAATTGCAAATGTATTTACCTAGACTTGCTAAACTTGCTAATCTTCTATACAATATTGGTAAAGCGCAGGTAAAGCGAACGTATTAAGGGACCATAATCTTAGAGAGTGGGCAACACAGAATCAAATTTAATATCCACGCATTTTTCGTAGGAAAAGCTCTTTAGATTTACGTTAAAAAGCGTCATTTCAGGAAAGTATTTATTATATAAAATTTATTTTGTTTAGATTTCAGGCAATATTCACCTAAATGTTCTTTGACTCGATGAAAAAAACCTTCACCAAAGGGTGTTGTTATACTAGGACGATGGTGATAGCCAAATACCTTCGTCATAGCTGTAGTCCTATAGATTCATCGTATCTTAAAATAATATAAAAATACATGTATATTATATATTATATAACATGTGATGAACCTTTAGAATGTATAAATTAGAAAATCTTTAAAAAAAAAATATATATATATATATTTCAAC
>CM073770.1:10146155-10330578 GCA_037158775.1 Hetaerina titia | reverse complement strand
AAGGAAATATCCGTTGATGATGTATTTTTTAGATTTTAAGCAAGTCTTCGATGAGAGCCCTCACGGGAAATTGATGCAAAAAGCTAATTTACTACACTATTTTAAAGAAAAAGACTAGCTGTATTAGGGTCTTATTACCTAACCGACAAAAAAGTGTATTTTTCTACATCTACAACTGTATCAATACCCTGCGAGCCACCAAAAAGGGTGTGTGGCAGGGGGTGCAGCACCAGGAGGAAAGGGTAAGGGATGATGGGGTTGGGGTTTTTAAAATAGATGGAGGAAGGTTGGAGGAACCTACAAAAAATATACATATTTATATCAGATGATGCCTCGCACGATACGAAAACATAACTAAATCAATTCCCAGAACCGGAAAAAATTAAATTAACTTGAATGGTAGAATCTGTTGATTGAGTTAAACGTAACAATTATCGCATTATGTAAATAGGCAGTGTGGTTCACGGGAGTTGTACCCTGAGCCAATATGTATTCAAGTGTATGCGCGAGCTTACATTGATGCATGTATGACTGAAACCATAAATCTCCTCGCCGCATGCCTCTGCGGCAGCCTGAGTGTTAGTGTGTGGATTTAGACGCACTCTTCTTTCCAAACATTAGCCGCCTAAGGTCCCACATTTGCAGAAAACTTGCATTACTTGTAGAAGACGGTGAAATGCAGAGAAATAGTGACACCGGCAGAATGATGTCGTCTCTGAAACGATGTAAAAACTCGATTTAAATCCATGTGCAAAAACTTTAATTAAGAAATTCGATAGCTTTCAGAATAAACTCGCAAGGATTAAAAAAAACTGTTCGAGACTAGATTAAGTGGCACGGGTATGCTGGAGGGATTCGTTTGGTAGCCTCTTGGAAGAGAAGACAGGAGGACGTCAGTGTTTTGGAGAGGTGGAGGACAACTTAGTTTTATTGCTACGCAGTGGTAGTTAATTTGGCATCAAATTATACCTCTACATCGACACGAATACCCCTAGATCTACGAAAAAGGTGGATCGAGGGGTATTTGTGGTCCGGCAAGGGGTGTAAGCACCAGATGGGAAAGATATGGGATGAGAAAGAGAGAGGATGTTTAAGTGATCAGGGAAAGAGGAAATATAATCCGCTTGAAACCTATATAAAGGACGTTCAAGGTGGTTACGAGTGGACAGGATGGACCAAGGCACGCACTTTGGTGTATTTCACCACCTGGGTAAAATTAAAGGGATCAACACCGTCCAAGACAAATTCAAATAGCCCATATTTTTTATAGTTACGGCCGCGTGAATTAATTATCTTTTCGCGAATAAGCTAAAAATGAAAAATTTTGAAAGTACGGGTATATTTAACCCACAGGTTAGTCCTCGGCAAAATGCCAAACATTTTTATTGATAATCAAATGATAAACTTTGAATAGACTTTCACCAAAGACACCATAATGCCTGCTTCATGTCGACTGCTAATTTATATTTCATTTTCCATCATCCCGTTCCATTTCCACTTGATATTTGCACTCCCTGCCAATTTTACCTGCTCTTTTTATTCTCTCTTTTTTGCAATGCATTATGCACGGTTTATGATGGGATCGAACAGAAACTAAATAACCAACTCCGCCTTTTGGAAAACGTACAAAGTAGCCGATGTAGTATAGATAACCTCCCGAAGTAGTACGGATAATGACATCCATTGAGGCATCAGCAGCATCTTTCCACGCCAAGCTTCCTACGAGAACATAGGCAACTAACCCTCATCTATTGTGCGTACACGCACTAGCACTCAGCCAGGCCATCCCGCCGACCTCCCCCGGCCAGTCCTCTAGTCATTCCCCCTGATGTATCGCCCGATTCGGACGGGGCATCAGCGAGGGGTTGGGGGTGCGGGAGGTCACGGGGGATGACGGGCCCCTCCCGTGGCCTTATGGAGTGCCCCCGTCCCTCCGATGACCGCGCATCATTAGTCATGGAGTTCTCTCCGCACGGCGATGCTTTCTCTCGATCCGGCTTCCTCATCCTTACCTTCACCGGACGCGGAAACCCATGCTTGGCCTCCGTGGAAGTACATGCCGGGAGGGTAACAAGGAAACGATCGTGAAACGTCCTCGGCTCCGTGTTGTTCGTCCTGACTCTGCCGGATTAGTCTTCATTTGGGACAAAAGGGAGAAAAAAGAAATAGTGTCCAGCGTTTTGAAGGCCATTCATAATTCACGTAAGTTAAGTGCAACCAGTGACAGCGACCGTCCTGTCTGACTTGCATTTAACATCCCTTGTTACTTTTGGCTTCTCCGTCCACGATTTTTGAAATCCATGTCTGCAAGAGATATTAGTCTTGGAATATAGTTGAGATGGAAAAGGTTTACAGTAAATATTATATAATATGTATGATAAAGAATTCTGCAGGAGACAGGAGTTAGTCATCACAAACACATGGTTTAGACATCACAAAAGGCGTAGGTATACATGGAAAATGCCAGGTGACTCAGAAAGGTATCAGTCAGATTATATTATGGTTAGGCACAGGTTTAGGAACAGTGTGATAAATTCGCACAGTATCCCAGGAGCGGATGCGCACTCTGACCACAATTTAGTTGTTATGAAATGTAACATCCGTTTCAAGAAGATAAGGCAAGGGCGGCGGGTTAGGAAAACGAACGTAGAAGCATTAAATGGTTTAACGAGGAAGGAGTATCAGCAGGCTGTACTATCGATCAAAAATGGGAATGTATCAAGCAAGGGATATCGGAAGCAGCAAAAGACACTATAGGAACCATTAACGGGAAAAGAATAAGGAAACCATGGGTCACGGATGAGATGATTGCAAAGATGGATGAGAGAAGAAGATGGAAGAATGTAAACACAGAGTTAGGCAAAATGAAGTACAGAGAGTTAAACAATAAATTGAGAAGGGCCACAAATAAAGCAAAAGAAGAATGGTGGAAAACGCAATGCGAGGATATGGAAAGTTTACAGAAGAAGGGTGAAATGTTCTCTATACAGCAAGGTTAAGTTATTATCGGGAAGTAAGAAGACAAGATCTGTGCTAACAGTTAAAGATAAGTGGGGTAAGATAATAGTTGAACCAGAAAAAATCCAAGAGAGATGGAAGGAAAATATAGAAACACTGTATGGTAAACAACTTAGGCCGACAAGGTCAGTCATAGAAAAGGAACATGACGTAGAAGATGATAGCTTAGGTCCAGGCATACTCGACGATGAAATAGAAAGGGCATTAAAGGAGATGAAAGTAAATAAGGCCGTGGGGTGGACAACATACCTGTAGAACTGTTGAAATGTTTAGGAAAATGTGGGAAGACGGCCCTTTATGGACTGATTCGTTGTATCTATGAGGAAGGAATCTGGCCGGAAGATTTTGTGAGATCGGTGTTAGTTCCTAAAATAGGCAAAGGCTACGTCATGTGAGGATTACAGAAAAAAAAGTTTGATATCCCACGCAGCTAAAGTTATTCTCAGGATCATCAACAAAAGGATAGAGAGTAAGGCAAATGATTACTTAGGGGATGATCAGTTTGGGTTTAGGAAAGGAAGAGGTACGCGTGATGCCATTGCAGTATTGAGATCACTAATTGAGAGGAATATAGAATACAACCAGGACGTTCTTGCCTGTTTTGTAGATTTCGAAAAAGCGTTCGATAGATTGAATTGGGAAAAA
This sequence comes from Hetaerina titia, assembly GCA_037158775.1. Lineage (NCBI taxonomy): Eukaryota > Metazoa > Arthropoda > Insecta > Odonata > Calopterygidae > Hetaerina > Hetaerina titia. The sequence continues at coordinate 10,326,915 of CM073770.1, read as the reverse complement.
CTAAAGCGTGTATTGCAGAAAATAGGAATGGATTGGAGGGACAGGAGACAGATCCGCAACCTGTACATGTCTCAGACTGCTCAGTTGCGAGTGGGGAACGGAGAGTCCGGATGGGCAGTGTTAGGAAGAGGTAAGGTGTAAGGCAGGGTTGCCCATTGTCACCGGTACTGTTCAACGTATATGTAGAGGAAATGATTAAAGAGGCATGGGAAGAACTGGTGGTAGGAATGAAAGTCGGAGGGGAATTCGTAAGATCGGTTAGGTTTGCTGATGACCAAGCATTAGTTGCTCAGTCAGCCAAGGGGTTGCAAGCATTGTTGAGTGAATTGGAGGTTCAGTGCGATAAATATGGGATGAGAATCAATATTAATAAAACAAAGGTTATGCGATTTTCCAGAAAGAAAAAGGCTAAGCTAAATATTAAAATAGGCGGGGAAAAAATAGATCAGGTAGAACAGTTTACATATCTCGGAAGTGTTTTGGGCCAATACGGTCAATGTGGTAGGGACGTACGGAGAAGAATTGCGCTAGGCAAGGAGGCTTTCTCAAGGAGGAGGGAGTTGATGACGGTGACGTTGAGTAGGGATTTTAAGAAAAGACTCGTAAAAACTCTGATATGGAGCGTAGCTATGTACGGTGCGGAAACGTGGTCACTAGAGGAAGTACTAGAGATGGTGGGTGAGGAGAGGGGTTTGTTGAGAGAAATCCTATGGAGGCAGGAAAAATGGATGAAAGGCGTATTGAGCGGTAGGGGAATGTTGAAGAGGGTAATAGAGGGGAGAATGTTGCGCAAGCGAGGTAAGGGCAGGAACAGGATAGGGATGTTGGATGGGATGATGGGAGGAAAGAAGTACACCGAGATGAAGAGGGACCTGATATAGATTAGTTTGCTAGGTGGGGAGTCACAAAATGTTTATTTGGCAGTTGTGTTTTCATCCAAAAACCTACCTTAAACGGTAATAATAATGTATGCTAAAGTGGTATAAACACACAGTATTCAACCCGAAGGTCGGTTGGGTAGGTGATGGTAGAGTTCACCCAATACTAATCCCGACAGCGTGTGAAAGTCACTCATCAGGGAAAGGGGGGCCAGTTCCTTTCACAGTGCCGGTTTTGCTTTTCCAGTAATATCTGGTATCCGAAAAATCACTTAGCTTGTGTGGGGCTGCAGGTGCCCAGACTGCCTTCCCCTTGAGTCGAACCCGGGATCTCCCGATTGGACTCCTCCCGCGGGGTGGAGCGTTTGACTACTGACCGGAGGGCCCGGGAAACCATAACCGGCATAGGGAAAGGCACTGGTCCACCTACCCTGCCGTGTCTAAAAAAATATCTTTATTCACATAGACCGATAGTTGAAAGATCCAAATCGTTTTGTGTACACTTCTTATTTGAGAAGATGCAACTCTATTGAACGATTTCTTGTTATGTTGTACGTTGTTGTCATTCGACGGAAATTCTATAATTAATTTCAACCATATCTGGACCATAATATGAATCTTTATAATAATTTCTTATCACACATGCCAAGATGGAATGCCTTTTTCCTTTAAGTGCCACTATTACTTCTTCTTTCAAACGAACTTCTTTCAAAGTTGCCGTTTGAGTTCTCCGGTTGAATAATAAGCTTTTTCGCATTTTTTTGCCTAAGGAATGAAATGCCCTCGGGAGAATATTCATGTTCCAGTACTGAGCGCGATACCAGCGCCTTGTCACCATTGAACAAGATTTACTCTTGCGAATTGAGGTTTGCGATTGCTATAAACGGCTTGTATCGCAGAGTCCTACAGCACAGTGACGGGCGAATGGGAAGTATTTCTGAATATTTGTTTCAACATTTTATCTTCACCTTATTTATTCGAAGTTACTCCAGTGTTTGGAGTCTGCTTTTATTCCCTTGAGACGATAGTTTTCGACTTCATTACAAAATCTTTGTTCCAATACATTCTCGGCTCTTTTCCTAACAGGAAATGACTTTTTAGGAGCAAAACAGTTTTTTCAGTACCAAAAATCAGTTCCTAAGAGATAGGCTTTTTTTCTGTGAGGTTTCTCATTTTAAAACCACAAATATAATTTTAAGCATAATTTACTACTATGAGTATTATGTATCAAGCCCACGGATATGGAAAACCAGGGAACGACTGAGACAGCCACAATGCCAAACGGGGGGATATTTATTTTTAATTGACATATATATATATATATATATATATATATATATATTAGGTAATCTACCGGTTAAGGTAGGTTTTTGGATGGACACAATTATCAAATAAACATTTTGTGACTCCCCACCTAGCAAACTAATCTATTTCAGGTCCCTCTTCATCTCGGTGTACTTCTTTCCTCCCTTCATCCCATCCAACAACCCTATCCTGTTCCTACCCTTTCCTCGCTTGCCCAACATTCTCCCCTCTATTACCCTCTTCAACATTCCACTACCGCTCAATACGCCTTTCATCCATTTTTCCTGCCTCCATAGGATTTCTCTCAACAAACCCCTCTACTCCCCCACCATTTCTAGTACTTCCTCATTTGTTTTCCTTTCGGTCCATTTCACCTTCTCCATTCTTCTCCACACCCACATTTCAAAAGCCTCCAATCTACGTCTATCCTCCTGCTTCAGCGACCACGTTTCCGCGCCGTACATGGCTACGCTCCATATCAGAGTTTTTACGAGTCTTGTCTTAACATCCCTACTCAACGTCCCCGTCATCAACTCCCTCCTCCTTGAGAAAGCCTCCTTGCCTAGTGCAATTCTTCTCCTTACGTCCCTACCACTTTGACCGTATTGGTCCAAAACACTTCCGAGATATGTAAACTGTTCTACCTGCTATATTTTTCCCCGCCTATTTTAATATTTAGCATAGCCTTTTTCTTTCTGGAAAATCGCATAACCTTTGTTTTATTAATATTGATTCTCATCCCATGTCTATCGCACCGAACCTACAATTCACTCAACAATGCTTGCAACCCCTTGGCTGACTGAGCAACTAATGCTTGGTTATCAGCAAACCTAACCGATTTTACGAATTCCCCTCCGACTTTCATTCCTACCTCCAGTTCTTCCCATGCCTCTTTAATCATTTCCTCTACATATACGTTGAACAGTACCGGTGACAATGGGCAACCCTGCCTTACACCTCTTCCTAACACTGCCCATCCGGACTCTCCGTTCCCCACTCGCACCTGAGCAGTCTGAGACATGTATAGGTTGCGGATCAGTCTCCTGTCCCTCCAATCCATTCCTATTTTCTGCAATACACGCATTAATTTTTCCCAATTCACTCTATCAAACGCTTTTTCGAAATCTACAAAACAGGCAAAAACGTCCTGATTGTATTCTATACTCCTCTCGACTAGTGATCTCATTACTGCAATGGCATCACGCGTACCTCTTCCTTTCCTGAACCCAAACTGATCATCCTCTAAGTAATCATTTGCCTTACTCTCTATCCTTTTATTGATGATCCTGAGAATAACTTTAGCTGCGTGGGATATCAAACTTATTGTTCTGTAATCCTCTCATGACGAAGCCTTTGCCTTTTTTGGAATAGGAACTAACAATGATCTCACAAAATCTTCCGGCCAGATTCCTTCCTCATAGATACAACGAATCAGTCCATATATGGCCTTCTTCCCACCTTTCTCTAACCTTTTCAACATTTCTACAGGAATATTGTCCACCCCTACAGCTTTATTTGCTTTCATCTCCTTAAATGCCCTTTCTATTTCATCGTCGAGTATGCCTGGACCTAAGCTATCTTCTTTTACGTCATGTTTCTTTTCTATGTCAAACCTTGTCGGCCTAAGTTCTTTACCATACAGTGTTTCTATATATTCCTTCCATCTCTCTTGGATTTTTCCTGGTTCAACTATTATCTTACCCCATTTATGTTTAACTGTTAGCACAGATCTTGCCTTCTTACTTCCCGATAATAACTTAACCTTGCTGTATAGAGCACCAATTTCACCCTTCTTCTGTAAACTTTCCATATCCTCGCATTGCGTTTTCCACCATTCTTCTTTTGCTTTATTTGTGGCCCTTCTCAATTTATTGTTTAACTCTTTGTACTTCATTTTGCCTAACTCTGTGTTTACATTTTTCCATCTTCTTCTCTCATCCATCTTTGCAATCATCTCATCCGTTACCCATGGTTTCCTTATCCTTTTCCCGTTAGCGGTTCCTATAGTGTCTTTAGCGGCTTCCAATATCCCTTTCTTGATACATTCCCATTTTTCCTCGATAGTACTCAGTTCTTTACCGTCATCCACCATTTTCTCTACAGCCGCTGATACTCCTTCCTCGTTAATCCATTTACTGCTTCTAAATTCCATTTCCTAACCCGCCGCCCTTGCCTTATCTTCTTGAAACGAACATTACATTTCATAACAACTAAATTGTGGTCAGAGTTCGCATCCGCTCCTGGGAAACTGTGCGAATTTATCACACTGTTCCTAAACCTGTGCCTAACCATAATATAATCTAACTGATACCTTTCTGAGTCACCTGGCATTTTCCATGTATACCTACGCCTTTTGTGGTGTCTAAACCATGTGTTAGTGATGACTAACCCCTGTCTCCTGCAGAATTCAATTGCTTTCTCCCCGCGTTCATTCCTCGTGCCTAACCCATAGTCCCCCACCTCACCACCATCTCTTCCTTCACCTACCGTCGCATTCCAATCCCCCATCACTATCAAATGTTTCCCTGCAGGAACACTCGTATTGATATCCTCTAAGTCATCATACATCCTATCGACTTCTTCCTCCTTGTGGTTGCTCGGTGGCATGTATACCTCGACCGCGTTACAGTAATATTCAGGTAAAATGATTCTGGTGTGTATTCACCCCCTTCCGCACACCCTGGCGGTGGTTTGCAGGGTATATATATATATACATGTATTCACCCCCTTCCGCACACCCTGGCGGTGGTTTGCAGGGTATATATATATATATATATATATATATATATATATATATATATATATATATATATATATACCCTGCAAACCACCGCCAGGGTGTGCGGAAGGGGGTGAATACACACCAGAATCATTTTACCTGAATATTGCCGTAACGCGGTCGAGCAATTTTACTATGATCTTCTATCGTTCGTGGAAAAAATGACATCTTAAATCTATCTGTTCTACACTTAATCTCTCTAATTGTATTGACATGATCTCTCCTACCGCACTACAATGGGGGTAAAAATACATTTTCAGTATCACTGCTAAAGAGATGTCCTTCCAATTTATGCAAGAGATTTAATCTGTAATTTAATATTCTCAGATCCTCAGTCTAACTGCTCTCATATTTTGGATACGCCACTAAGTTTATCATAACAACGTTTCACAAATCTAGCTCCTCTATGCTGCACCCGATCCAATTTTGCATTCAATCCAGCTTCGCAAGGAACCCATATATTTCCACGATATCCTAAATGAGACCTAAGCAACTACATATAACATTTTACTTTGACTTTTTCATCACATTTTCCTAATACTCTTCTAATAAATCCTATTTTTTGCCAACTTGTCCGAATATTCCCCGGATGTGTTTCACTCAGGAGAGATCTTGAGTGAGTATAGAGCCTAGGTACGGCTATTTAATTGAGCCTAAAAACACGAGCGGAGAAACATAAACGCTGTTTTAGAAATTGTGACCTCGCCCCATTCCACTTACGCCAAGCATCTGAGGGAAGAAAAGCATGGGAGCGATGTCAACCCGGAACTGATACACCAAATGGACAGAGGAAGGAGGATGGACAAGTTGAAAGAGTTGGAAATAAGAAAAAAATTGAAAAAGGGTCATTTGGTCAACGATTTATTGTTTAAATATCTCTCTCCAATCCTGGAAACATCTCTTTCCTTCACGGAAAGACCTAACTACACCTTTCCTCCCTTCCACAGCTTGACTACTTTGTACCTGATGATGACGCCTATACGTTGGCACTAGTAGCATCAAAATAAAGAACAGTGGAAAAATACATTATGTTCTTCATTTAACGAAGATGAAATTCCAAAAGGTTGAGTCAGAAACCATCGAATACATAGCCATTTATCTCTGTTATAAGTTGATTTAGGTGCATGTACATTCAAATCACTATGTGAACATATCAAAGAGTAGTGGTTGTGTGCTCTTCGGTCTTAGTTGACTTATTTGTTTAATGAAAATCAATGTTAAATTTACAGCACTTTTTGCTGAGGATTCCGTTCACCTCTGATTGCTGTAAATGATTCTTCTTTCTCTATATGTATAAACTGGCCCTTTGGTGGGTTATTTTGCCATTATGTGCAATCCTACCCACATATGTCACCATTATTGAATAATTTTATAGGAAAGTCATGCACCCAGCTATAAAAGAAACGGTGTGTTAAGAACTCAGTTTCAGGCGTAATTTGATGGAAATCTTTCCTGATGGAATAAGACACTTTGTTTCTCAGCATAAGGTATTTTTATCACGACCTAGGTTTCGTTATTGGAAGATTCTACGCTTTAACAAAACTTAGGACGTAATAAAAATACTCCACGTGGAAAATCAAAAGTCTTTTTTCATCAACTGGTACTTAATTCTTGCAAATATATGGATACGTGCCAGATGACTGTAGGGACTACTAACATAGATGTTCTCTCGAAGTACGATGATCATAAGCAAACTCTGCATCAAGCAAAACAAAAGTTTATTCGTAGTCTTCAACGACTTTAGTCCTTAAATTGGACAGTGAATGTGATTGGACAGGAATTCACCGAGAGAGAATTGGGAAAATTATTATGTAAGAAACCCGGCTAAAATTGCAATTAATGTCTCAATCTTATAAATATATTTAGCAAGTTCTCGTTAAAATATTTAGTTAACGCGTGCTGTCGACACGATGTAACAGCATAATTGATATATTTACGAGTATTACCGATTTCGATATTGCTATTTTATATCAAGTGGTTTAAACCACCAAAGATTTGATGCCTAGTGAGTTTCTTTTTTTTTTGTTTTTAAGTGTTTTGGTCTTTGTCTACTAGTGCTAATTCCATTTACATTATAAATGTGTATATATAATTTAAATGGAAATGTGTATATAGGGAGAGAAAGAGAGAGAGAAGGGCGAACGGTCAAACTTTCTAAAATGTGAGTGCCCTTTTACGTGTCATCTGTTTTATTTTTGTGTTCTCTTGTTCCGTCCAAATATCACGAGTTAAAATACTCGTATATATACATACACAAATATATTTTATGATGTTTTGATACTATATCTGCTATAATCGTGTCCAGTTGTCAGATTTTCTAACATGGCGATGAATGTTACCACTTATAATTGATGCACAAGCAATGAACTGCAAAAGTGTTTTTTGATAACAAGAGAGAGGTTGCCTTTAAAAATAACATTTCTATATACTAATAATGAACGAAAAATAAAGTTTGCAATTCCAAATTCATAATTATTTGACACGACTTGGTTTCGCTGCAGTTCACCTTCATTAGATGAAGATACCGTTGGTTTCAAGCTCCGTACATGCATGTCAATTAGTAGAAGAGAATGTGGCACTAGGTCGGTACTTGATGTAGAAATGCGCAGTTTTTGGTCTTTCCTAGTTATTATGGAAAAAATTAAGGTGAAGGTGAAGCCGGAAACAGAGCAATCGTGAGAGCACTCAATGTCATCGAAAATATACGAATAGATTAAGAACGTGATTACTAGGATAATCTAAAGCAATTCATTTAGATAAGATAAATATTCGATTTCAATATATGGTGAATATTTTATCCCAAAAAAATGATTAGAAACTATAAGCACGAGCCATTGACAGGAGATTGTGTTCCCTAAAAAGTTAATTAAACTTTGTTAAGAAATTATGTTTACCAAACTGGAGACTCTGCCCGCACGCAGATGTGAATAAGTTAACACATTGCAATTTTTGTTCAAATCTATGTATAAGATGCATTAGATATCCTTCGTGATGAGTTGATTGACAAAACTTCATCGCCGGTTGTGTTTAAAATAAAACTAGAGAAATATAAAAGCCAAACCAAAAAAGTTACTTATCACAAAGATTACTTTAAATACTTTCGTTAAAAGCAGCTATCCACGCAAGTTAAACCTCGTAGGATTGCAAGTTTCTTTCACAAGGATTTCATTGCGAAAATGTATAAAATATGAACAGGATATATATGAAGGACCCATTATGGAGAGACGTGCTACTCAAATTTAACCTAAAATGTTTTCCGCGATCTTGCAGATGATGGCTCAAAGCACTTTGGTTACAAGCAAGGAAAGTCCGGAGAAAATATCAAACTAGGGACTCCTTAAAAGATGGTAATGGAATTATAATCAAGAGTGCAAGGAAAAATGAAATATTTCCAAGAGGTTCTTCTAATTTGCGTTTGCAAATTACGTTAACTGCAAAAACTTAGTCGGAGTGAAAACTCAGATTGGTAGCGAATATAGCGGTTAATGCATAAAATATAATCAACTTTTTAAGACTGGTGAAACCCTTTCAAACTCTGGGGTCGGAAAATATATCATCCATGTCACTTAAATAATGAGCTTTTAATGTTTAAAGAAGACTTTTTCGAATGCCCGTTTGGAAGTCTGTTTGAAGATGTATCATGTTCAAAAGTTTACCGGAAAGTCTAAAAAGATTCGTCGTTAAAATCATATCCTAATATTGCATTATTAGAAATTAATTAATTTTTATCATTCAGTTGTGCTAGGAAAAAGGCTTTATCGTGACGTCGGAAGGCAGCGTTAATAAGGATTGCAAAATGTGATCGAAGATATCTTCGTCTGCTCTCTTTGTTTTCAGATTCTCCTAGAAGTTGGGCCCTTTGAGCGTGTGTGTGTGCGTTTATTGAGTGCTAGCGTGCGTGAATGGTATGTGCTCGTCTTTCGTGGGTAGTCACAGAGTGTGGCCTTGTAGAACATCCTGGTACCTTTAACGGGGTCTTCCTTACAGCCTCGTGAAGGATTATATTTCCACCTGGAATCATTGACAGGGTCTCAAAGCCTCGTGAAGGATTCCAGACAGGATAGTGTGTGTGCGGTCCCTGGCGTGGATTAATTTCCCGTAAACCACTTCAGAGGGCATTCTTGGTTGAGAGGTTGTGGTTGGTCCCCTACGTGGTTCCCGCGAAAACCAAAACAGCAATTTGGTCTGACGATAGTTGCGACTGTTTATTACGGCTATTGGAGTTTTTCCCCCCTTAGGTGTGAAAAATATTAAAAATCACGCTAAAATCTCCAATTTTTGCACTATCAAAGTATTAAGTTTTAAATTACTCACATAACCTTATAAAAATTTTGATTCGATGATATCGTCAAATGTGATGAATATAATAACGTTTGCATTGAAAGAGTGACACTATTATCTGTCTTTTTATTTAAAGCCCTCACTTTTTGCTGGAGTCTTTCTCACTTTTTTCTGCGCTTTTTTCTCCAGTCATATAAGTGTGATTTAAATTTAAAATACTCCTCCGAGGATACTTGTACATTTGACCTTTCAACTCTCTTACTCAGGTCATTGCTACAGAATCTTATGGAAAGACGATTCTATAATGTGACAGTGGTTCTCTTTTATCGTAAGATCTAAGACAAAATCTTCTTACTATTTTTTTTAATTTTCCCACAATTTTTTTTGGTTCAGCCTATTTTATTGCTCTAAGATTTCATGTAATATGAAATAGTTCTACAAACTAGAGGATAATATTTTTTCCAACATTTTAGCTACAGTCATACAGATAATTTTAACTTTATCCCCAGGGCCATTCAACTTCCAAGTAACTTAAGTTCAACAAGGTTTGGTGGAAAGTTATAAGGAAGCATTCATCCGCTCGAGATTTTAGAAGCCCGAAATCTCCAGAGAAAATAAGCAAGTGGTCCACGTGAAACTCCTCATTGATAATGTTAATGATTCCCTAGACTCTTCCTGTGAAAATTTCGGAATCAAACGCCAAGTTGATTCTCCAGGAACAAGGCACCTTTCTCACAAAACATGAAAGAGTATCCTCGTTACACCTTTCTCATCGTCACTCTAACTCTAATAACGAGAGGACCTTTGGGGGGATTTGCGTATATTCCGTTGAATCTTGAGATGGAGATAGGTTATGTGGTCAGTTATATGACGGAAATGGTTTTTCACGGAAATTGGCAAAATTTAAAATCTTTTCGTTTTTTACGAGCCGCACCACGCAAGATCTCACGCCATATCCGTAAAAACATTTGTCAGCCAACACTCCGATCCACAATTGTCAATTAGGGCTGTAACCTGGTAGTAACACATTCGTTCGTGCGACCCAGCGAAGATAACCGCGGTGAATACTTTCAGCTGCGGTTGGCGTATACATTAAAGTTTAACTGTAAAAGAAAATATTTCCTTTCTATCTCGAAAAATGTAAGCTCTGAATCACACGAGCATAAACCTAACTTATGCTCTGATGTGACGTAGTTTTCGCGATTATCGGAATCTCTTATTCATACGCGTATATCGGAAGAGAGATATCGAAAGCTGGAAAATAAACTATAAGAATATTTTCTAGGAAAAGGTCAAGGAAATCATCTATTACGGGCGAGAGGGTTATAAAGATAGGTGAATTAAGGAAATTGAAGACTATAATTATAGATAATAACAATTAGCATGAGCTAATATTTATATAAATATGCACGGCTGGTGCCCTAATATTCACCGCAAAACAACCTTACGGGACACTGTCGAGTATTGTGGAGATTTGGGTAACTGTTATTTGAGGTTATAAATAGTTTTGCCAATGAAATGGCAATTTTCGTTCAAAGAAGATTTTATTCGCTAACAATTAAAAAGAAAAAAAAAATATTTAGCGTTAGAAGTAGTCTCTAATGCTAGGTTATGTTCTTGGTGGAGCCTGGAACTGCATATTACTGTAAAATTCAGACATAGGGAAAATGACTCAAAATGTCCAAATATGTACAAAATATTACGTACTTTTTTCAGGAAAAAATATTTTGCTCCGCGTGTTTCCTTCCTTCTTTCCCCCCAATCCTTTTCATCTCAATTCCTTGCCTTCCTCTCGCCCTTCCCTCTTTCACAACCTCAACATTCTCTCGTCGATCAGAGCGCTCTGCATTTTACTTCCCCGCCTACTTTGAACCTCTCGCAGCAGTCCTCATTTCTATCCCATCATCCATAGTTTTGCTTTCCTCCCCACTCATTTTACCCTTTTCCTTCTTACTCACCTCTCAAATGCCTCTAATCTGCATTTATTCTCTTGCTTAAACAACCATGAAGATATTCAAAACTACGCTCCTCATTAAACTTTTCACCAGTATTTTCTTTATTCCAATATTTATTTAAGATGATTCTCATCGATGCCCGCCTATTTGTGTATTTTTTTACCGAATGCAATAACCGCGGATATTGTATAAATTTCTGGATAATGATTTAATGAAGGAATCACCATCGTCATCAGATGGTTAAATAGAGGAAAGGGAAATCGGAGCAAGCATTTCAGTTTTTAATATATTGTATCTAATGGGCATTAAATTTCTCTCATATAAATTATTATTTGATTTAACCGCTAATGCAGTCCGTTCCGTTAGGGAGTTTACATCCCGTTGTTACATGAGCCACAGAATTGAAAAGCAAGAAGTAATTGCTTTCCTGCAGCTCGCATTTAAAAGCAAACCAAGTCCCTTAAATATGGTTGCCTGCTTCTCATTACGCTAAAATAATCCCTTAACATTCGTCCATATCCTCTCTCTGCACGGGGAAAGCGAAAAATGCTTGTTTCGGCCTAATAAATATCCAGCCTGCTAACTCAACTCTGTGTAACTGCAATTCCCCGTGCTCCCCATGCTTCCTTGAGACCCCGGGGCAATCACACGGCCCGCTCCGCAGCGCCGCCTCCCGAAGGTGGGAGAAGGTATGTGACTAGGTACAATTAGGTAGTCGCCTTTTTCAATCTCTTAGTAAGCGGCTTCACGCGCTCAGAACTGCTCTCCTGACTGCCCACGGCCGTTTGTGCCCACAGCGGTCCTTTTATTGGCATACGCAATCAAGTTTCCACGCTCTACAACTTTGGATAGCCCCGACCCCCTTCTCCAAACTCTCGCTCCCACACCCGAGCGCTTGCCGTCCCCTGGCTCGCCCCCTCGACTTCGCCCAACCATCTCCATTGCGCATCAAAGCTTGCGCAAACAGTAGACTGTGTCGGGATAAGAGCGTGGGACAGGCATTTATCTTCCGGATCCATATCTTACCGACGATAAACAAGTAGGGTTCACTACCTTCAATTTTGACGAAAGTCGGATCAAATGAAGGATAATTCGGTGCTTTTATATCGTATTCCTCCCAATCGATAGTCCCAAAGGACTCTCGAAACGTTTGCACGGAGACTCGTGGGAGGATGTTTATATTTGCTCCGTCTGTCATGTTTCCCGTTCCCTCCTTTGCCATATCAATTTTTTCCAATCAATCTCCCCATACCACTTGTGTTCCCTTGAGTTCTCCGTCCAAGAACAGCTTTTCCTCCGCGTAAAGCTAGTCGAGACGCATTATTGATTGGACCGAGCCGTTAGAAGTATCAGCTCCCTAGCCTCGAAGGCCAACAGGTTTAGTTTGAAGGAGACGAAGTGCACTACTTGGTGCTATGCTTATCCATAATTATAATTAGGAGAAAATTAGTGTGGCACACCGTCAAACCAGTGAGATTCCCGAGCGAGAGCTCCAGAATAACTCGACATTCACCCGAGCAACAGCCCCAAGTTTCTGCAGCGGGAGACTTTAATACGCTTTGTACACATGCAAGGCAAACAAAAAATTCAATTATGGATTGAATTTCGTTATTTCACCTTTTCTAGGTAAATATGAGGGCAGTCAAGAAAGTAACATACGTTTCGGTCTAGCGTGGTGATGAGTAGGGCTAGAGCCAACATCATGGTGTCTAAACGTCTCTACACTCAGTAATCATCCCGCTGTGATACCGTGCAGACTGTGGCTCTACTACATTGCTGTTAAAATTTGCGCTGCAATAGGATATTTCGCGAGTAGTGAAGTGCGATGTGTGATTAGATTTTTACTGGCAATAAACTGCATGCCACTTGATTTTCATCGGCACTTTGTGAGGTGTACGGAAACGAAATAATATCAGAAGGCGAGTGGCGCATTTAATTAAAAAATGCCGCACCGATGCTCATGGCGAGGAACACATGGTCGACCTAGCCTTGTGACAGATGAACTGACGAATGGACAGTTCTTGGATATCAAGAAAATTTTGTCCGTTTGCTCTTAAAATAACAACGCTACAGACGCAAAACGCTGTCTCACTCTTAGTCGGTGTGCAGCACCAATCTCCAAATGAATGCCAGCAGCTTTGAAGTTCATTGCCTTTTCACTAAACTAAATGTATTGCTCACTTTGACTAGCTACTGTAAACAAATGACAGGCGGAGCGGCCTTCCAAACATTTCAGTTGGTAGCGCACTGCACTAATGTGTGCCTGTCAATACAGCAAATATACGGTTCCCTCCACTACTTCGCTCATTCATAAAGCTGAGAATTTTTTGCCTTTTGCCGTTAGTGATCGTCCATTGTGTAAAGATGTGATGTGGCCAAATCATCTGTGAAACCTGGAGATGTAGCTTCACTGTCAGAAATTTTCTCAAGCAGATCCACGCCTTCAATAACAGGACATCCTATGGAATCCGAACCACTGATGTCACAAATTATAGAGATGATTTTTGCTTGCTCCCTACCTCAGAAGCGGCGTTGGCACCGACGCCTGACACCGAGAAAAGCATGATTCATGTGTCTTGAGTAACAAAGACCTATTTCAAATGATTCTGCTCAGAAGACTGGGTCTACGTGAATAAGAAAGAAAGGTTGGGCTGCTGTAAGGATTCTCCCGCCAAAGCAGCGTTAGAAGTCGAGGCATATATGGGCAAGCAGCCAGAAAAAAATAGCTGGCAGTCTAAGGCACGCACAAAAAGTAACACTGCAATGTTAAAGATGTATCGCAAAGTAGTGGATATCTCTGAAGAAGAAGACAACTAAATATGTGTTGAACCTACGGAGCCTTACTCCGGCCACAGGTTACCAACCAAGCGGCTCTAGTGAACCAAATCTCACAGACCGGCTCATGAGCACTGTGCCAGATATGACATTTATAATGTATGCACAAATTGTAACACCGATGATGCTTTAGAGACTTCCTTATCAGAGTAGAATTGACAGAAATGCATCATTAAATTGATATTATCAAAACAAAATTAGAAAATGACAATATATGTAGTGTTCTCCTCCTTTTTAAGCATATGCAACAACCTACCCCATGCAGTGATACTCGTGCACTATGTGGTGATAACTTTACAATACGCACATAGACAATAAATTCAGCTCTGTTAATAATTTTAGACCACGCCAGGAAAAAACATTAACTTCAGAATAAACTTCAGCAAATAAAATCACTTTGGCTATGAAGTCACTTAAGTATTTCCAATCCATTAGGCAGAAAAATATGGAAAACATGTCACAACTTTCCCTGGTTTCCCCTGAAATCTTCCTCATACAATTTCATTTCATTATTCATTCATTTCATTACCTTATAAACCTTAAAATGTTCCTTTTCAACCCTTCAAAATTTTCAAATCTTCAAAATTTCTTATTGGTTAACTTGCGAATTATTCTGTGGATTTCTCCAAAGCACAAGAGATGGTTAGATATTGATTAAACTTTGGAGGCGTTTAGCATTGAAGCTCGTCTGATGAAGATCCCAACGAATTTTATCGTCATATTCTCTAGATGCACTAAAATATCTTATGATCTAACTATGAAAATAAATAAGCAATATATTCCATGGCATTAAAATTCAAATGACATTAATTCTATTTAAGCTTTAGTGATCTACTTGATGTATAGGAAACGATATAATTTAGGATCTTCGTTGACGTAATCCAAGTTAGGTGATTTCACGGGTAGCAGAAGTATTGGGGCAACCACAAGCGACACGGCGTTAGCAAATGACCCTTCTGCCGCTGACATGCCTACGACAGAGTGTGAAATTTGGGCACCGCCGTAAATTCTAGGACCTTGCGCTCTTCACCGTTCCATTTCGAAATTTATCTTCGGGGTGATGACTTCAGTGGATACGTCAGCTCTATAATTCATTCAGTCTACCAAATTCTACCGACTCAATTGACATAGTTTTTTCGTCCTTTCGGTGAACTCATTTGTGGTAATTCGACATAGGCCATTGTTAATAGTCCTCTCCCCATTCAAAGCCTCTTCAGGGCGTCTTATAAAATTTCGCATGAGATATTCGACGAATGTGAATGCTTAGGCACTCCCAGTGCTGGGATACCACATGGAAAATTTTGACGCCTTAGTCCCACTAGAGGCTTCTACAGCTGAGAAACTGTATCTAAGGTCCTTCAGATCAGCGAGAAAATCTCAGAGCAAGAAGTTCGATTATCATAAAGATAAAACTTATGCTAGAATATTTTGAGTTAATTTAGTACCCTGTAAGCCACCGCTAGGGGTGTGGCAGGGGATGAACACACACTAGACAAATTTTTACCGAAACATGACCCTACCGCGGTCGGGCAAACTTATTCTGATCCCCTATCGTTCGTGGAAAAAATGAAATCTTAAATCTATTTGTCCTGCAGTTACATTTCCTAACCCTGGTACAAAAGAAAACATCTCGGTAGCATATCGGATAGATAATTTAACTAAATAAGGTCCAGGGCTCGAATTCGCGTGATACGTTTGAACACCTCTTCATTGTAATTCACCCGTTCGATTTTTTGGACAGTAGAACATCATAAGATTGGTCATGGGAATACTCTGTTCCCCGAAAAAAAGCAATTCTACGACTCATAGCAGAACATTGTTAAACTGAAGGAAATTTGGCCAACATCATGACTTTTCTGTAGAAAGGAGCCCCTGACTGCACGATGATATTCCATGTAGTGAACTCGTTTACATTCTGGAAATTTGGCATGGACTTCCTCGTCATTGTGAAAATAGTAAAATAGATGTACATGTATGCATTGGCTGTGACGTTATTTCCGCTGCCAGTTTGAATGTTTCTTTTTTCGAACGAATGTATTTTTGAATGATGTTTCTTTTTTTAACTCCCTAGATGGGTTCCACTATTATAACATTTTTACTCCCTCCTTTTTAGTGTACTCGAGAAATCTTTTGGCTGCTGAAATTAACGCTGCTTCGGCACTTAGTTTTCCGCTAGCATGAATATGGATTTGCACGTCTTTTTCGGGTATTTTTAGCGAATGCTTTTTTCCTTTTCCTCTCTTATCCCTTACCCATGCCATCTGGTGCTTGCACCCGTTTCCTCACGCCTTTTTGGCGGATCGCGGGGTATTCACCTACATGAAGATGCACTATCATCTGCTCGGCTGCTAGATGGACTGCTACTCATTCTTTTACTTTGGCGTACAAACAGCGGCATCACACAGCAAGTAGTCACGCGCACCGCTTCCCCTTAACCATTGCACTGCGCGAAGAAAGGCGTAGCTGATCTTGTTTTGGGAGTTGTGTTGTAGCGTCGGGTGCAAGGAGGGTCAGCGGGAACATGGATGCTATTGCCATTGGAGCCCATCGGCATAAGAAAGAAGACACAACGGTTTTTTAAGAAGCTTTAGGAATAATGCTATATGTAAATAAAAATTATGGCGTTTTTCGGTGTTCATGTTTTCAATTTTCACTTATGTCTCGTTCCGTCCGAAATATCAGAGGAATTACCTTTTGTTCGGAAGCAGAGTCAACAAGGCATCGGAGGGGAAACAGATTTTATCTTTGAGCTCATGTGGGGTGCACGCATTATTTATCGTCCTATTTTCTTTTGATTTCGCTCTGATATCCATTATTAGCTTAATTTGCATTTGAAGAAGTGGTATCGGGCGGCTTTATCTAAGTTTGATCGAGAGCTCACATTCCGTCGAGTATCCGTGAGTATAGGTTTCTCTTGTGTTGCTACCTGATTTGAAGAGAGACTTCTATGTTACACTATCCCACGAGAAAGATACCTTTTATGACCGTCTTCTCAAAGATGTTTTTTCTCTCCTTGATATCTTATCAAGATAAATGGAAGTCAGAACTCATTAGTTCTTCAGGTTTTTGTATCAAGGTATACGGAAGCTCTTTTCATTTGTGAACCTAATGCCGTAGTCCTCGGGCGGCATTCCATTTTCGTGAGTGAGGACTGGAAGCATGGAACAGAGTCGTCGGCCATTCCTCAACATCAAAAACGCCATATAAAATGTATTTCAGGGGAAATGGGCGTTAACCTTCCGCTTGGAAGGTAATTCCATCATAATCGAAGGTAAAACATGTTTCAATGTAGCGCCGAAACTCTTTACGACTAACTCGGGTGCCTTCGGCCTCCTTGCGGGGCATTTATAGACCATATTTAGTTTTGTTTTATGATTAGTGATCCGATCTGGGAGAAAAAGTTAGCCAATGCTTGATTTTAGGTGGATACATTTCAGCGTCATACAATTCTGATAAGTATCATAGGGTGTTGGTTCAGTTTACGTGGGTAAATTACTAAAATTGCACAACCACATCACCTCTGTCCCCGTCTGTTCTCATAGATATAATTGCAAATACTGGAAATGCAATTAGTGTTATGTAGCATAGTAGTTTATTTAATGAAAAAACCATCCCTTCGAAGATATGATTGCAGTTTAAGCGAACCATTACTCAATGGAAACGAATACCCCCTAAAGATTCAATTGCGGAAATAGCAGTAGATAAATAACTTTTTAGCGCTCTCTCGGACACTTCAAGGAAAATATTTGAGCCGAAATTAAAATCTTCGAGTGGTAACTAATGAAGAGCTCGGTATCCCTCATTATCCAAGTAACATCTCAGATAAGACTAATAAAACTTTAGCTTCCTATGAGGTTTTTTGCCAGACTGACATAAAATAGTGAAACACATAGTCCTTAATTTCACAATTTGTTTACAGATGCCATTCAGTGTTCACTCTCCGTATGTAATCTTCCCATTCATAGGTGTAAAATAGATTTAGAGTTAATTTGCAATGCTATTAACTCAATCATTGACAGCCCTGAACTGTTTCCTCAGATCAATTTGAGATTACCTACTCAACCTATCCGCAATCAACCTTGATTCTATACGCCCATTTCTAGATTATTACTTACTTACGCTCCCTTCCTTCTGCCCCTCTTCTCTCTTGAATCCACTTCCTGGAACCATTCATCCTTTTTCTTTATCCTTGAAAGCCTTCACCACTCATCTTGTTCCATCTTTCCGATAAGTAATTAGAATCTTTATGTCGCCATTTGTTAATGTTTTCTTACCATCGTTCCTGTTGATACTTGTGTCTATAGTCTCTAAATCAATAATTTGTTATACATTTCACTAAACAGTGCCACTAATACTGTATGAGGAAATTTTTAAATACATTAAATACATAAATAAACAAAATAATTAACTTGCAATCAGGGGAAATTATTAAATGAAAGGGTAATTTAAAAATCAGTATATGAAAGCTGATTTGTGACCGATTCTCCATTACGTGTTATTACTCCTTAGGCATTTTCATCATTTCACATTAATTACTCGTTCAATTCTGTAGAATTTAGTTGGCTCGTCTGATTATTATAAAGAAGTTAATCATGATAATAAAATTAAGTGGGATAGCGTAGTGGTATTTCGATACGGACGGGATGTCTAAGAATTAATTCGGCGTGACTGTAGTCATTTCTATCTTTCCTGTGTGATTTCCGGTGCCACAAACTCCAGGGACACCTCAGGCGAGGCAAGGGAAAGGAATCCTCAAGTGTGAATTCCACACAATTCTGAGCTTAATATGAGGTGAGGTTATTCATGACTGCCAAAACGAACAAATTTATGGTTTATTGCCAACGTTTCTTAAAATTTTAAAAGTTAAATAAATCTAGATAAATATAAATGTAGAAAGATATGTATACCTTAAATTCAATTAATTATAACATATATAGGTAAACTTATATTATATAGTATACTTTAAACAACTTTATAAGCATCAAAAATTGATAACAGCTTAAATATTATGGAACTCATAATATTAAAAAAATAATCTTCAATGAACGTACTCTAATGAGGTTAAACTTTACTTTAAAATTTTCATAAGAGTACGGTCATGGAGAAGGAATTTTTGCCAATAGGTCAACCATTTAAAAACAAAGCCAACATCAACGCAAACGTAGCTTTTGGATCCCTCCTCATGTACGATACATAACGGTATATACTCTATTGAGCTTCGTTGACAAATGATATGTTTTTTACCAGTTAAATTATTTAGAAGAGTATCATAAACTCGTATATTAAAGTATTCACTTCTTCCCGGTGATACATCAGTGACTCTTCACTTTGAATAACATATCTATGTATTTGGATATCAATTCAATCAAGTTGGATCTGCCGTCCGTTGGGGAACGCGCTTGGTGTGATCCTGATCCTGACCTCAACTCCCGCTAAGGGTTGAAATATTATTTTGCCCGAACATGGATTTTCCTCGCTTTGGGTTTGCGATGCAATATGAGCGAAAGCATAGGATTCCTTTAAACTTCCATTATTTCTCCAAATAAGATTTGAAATTGTGCACATTCATTTATCTCCATTCATACAAAAATGTAATCCCTAGTTTTTTTATCCACTCCAGTATATCTTAATTATTGTTTTCTGTTGTGTGATCTGTATTGCATTCTCTATGTTGATTCGTCCAATATCAGTTCATTTCTTGACCATACGGTGACTATCTGAATAACAACACTTGTGTTAATTTGCATAGGCAGAAAAACACTCATTAGGGTAAAATAAATGAAGGGGTCATGTAAAAATCAGTTTAAGAAAGCTGATTCGTTACCGATTCTCTTTTCCTACATTGTTTTATTTCTGATATTTTTATAGTAGAATGTTTCACTCAGCAGTTACTACATATGTAGTCTTCATTATATTTATTTTATTTATTTATTTATTTGGTACCCTTATAGCCACCGCTAGGGTATGTGGCAGGTGATGAGTACACACCATAACAATTTGCCCCGAATATGACCCTACCACGGTCGGACAATGTTATTTTGATCCCTTATCGTGTATCGTGGAAAAAATGGTATCTTAAATATACTGGTTGGTATCTTATACACTTAATCTCTCTTATTTTATTTACATGATTTCACCTACCGTAGTACGATGGGGGTAAAATACATTTTCAACATCACTGCTAAAGAGACACCTATCCAATTTATTTAATCTGTAATTTAATCAACGCTCCATGGGTGATCCCATTTTAGCTGCCCTAATATTTTGGATACGCTACTAAGTTTATCATATCGTAACTAAGTTTTACAAATCTAGCTCCACTACGGTGCACGCTATCCAATACGGTATTAATCCAACTTCGTGAGAATCCCATATATGAGTACGTGCGGCATATTCTAAATGAGGCCTAACCAGCGAAAGATAACATTTCACGCTGACCATTTCATCACATTCACCTATATTTACTCTTCTAATAAATCCAAACTTTTTGTTCGCTTGTCCACATATTCCCCCTATGCGCTTCACCCAGGATAGATAGTGAGGTAACTTCTAGGTGTTTAATTGAGTCTACTCATCCTATTTCCGTGTTCCAAATGCAGGACCCGTTCGCGTGGGGATTTTCCAAAAATATCCTCTTTTCCAAAAATGTATTACTACGCTCTCTTTAAGTTGAATTCTAATAGCCAAGAGTCCCATCAGCATTGGTACATCATTAATGTCATCTGATAAAGCTGCTGAATCCTCATGATTACGCATATCAAGGTTAACCATTGCATCGTAGGCAAATAAAGGTATCTCAGGATCTCAGGTTTTCCCGGCGTATGGTATTCAAGAAGTTTTCTCGGGTTTCCCACCGGGACAGGTTGATGAAGTGTAGCGATGTTTCGAAGGCTGACTCTGCCATCGTCTTCAGGGTGCAGTTCAGAGCAAGAAAAACGTCTTCCTTCGAAACGTCGGTGCACTTCATCAACCTGACCCGGTGGGAAACCCGAAAAAACTTCTTGAAAGGTATCTCAGTAGTCACAACGGAGTCAATGCCATTGACGTAAAGCAGCAATAAAAGAGGTCCGATATACTCCCTAGGGAACATCTGAAGTAACTTCTATTGCATTAGAGGTAAGTCCATCTGTCACTACTCCTCCCACCCGACCATTCAAAAAGTCTGTTATCGAACCCCGGATAATATTCTCTATGCCATATGCTTCTAGCTTTGCGAGTATTTGATTATGAGGTAATATATCGAAGGTTTACTTAAAATCTAGAATAATCGTGCCCACTGGAACATTGCTCTCTCCCGAAGTACGAATATCGTTAAGAAAAAGCGCGTGTTGGAGCTCGTAGGATCTATCTTTTTTGAAACCGCTCTCATTTTTCATCAATAACTCCTGATTATCGAGGTGTCTCACGATCGAGATAGCAATTATATGTTTCATAGCCTTGCACGAAATGGATGTGAGGGATATGTATCTGTAATTGCTCGGTTCCTCCTTGTCTCCATTTTGAAATATATGTGTTACGTTAGCCGTTTTCCAATCTCCGTCAACCTTGTAATCTACCAGCGACTTCTTAAATATTATTTTTAGGCACGGCGCAATTTGCGAAGGTAGATATTGAAATATACGAGCGGGTATTTCATCGGACCCGGAGGATTTATTAGGCTTGGTATTTTTCAGCAAACCCTCTTTTCTGTTACATGAGGTTTCAATTTTGGTCATCGTTGGACCGATACGATTTGATAAGCTATCAGAGGTATTCTGTGGGGTATTGGTGAAGACGCTTTGAAAGAAGGAATTTAATAAGTTAGCATTTTTCAAACTCTTGGTTACTCTTTCACCCCTATCATTTTTGAGTGAATTAACAGTTCAATATTTTCCTTGTATATCTCTGACGCATCATCTTCTCTTTCATATTCATCCCTAACATTTTCTTTTCAATTCCCTCAACGCTTTCCAAAATTCGTTCTTGATATTTTCCCTAGATATATTGTAATCCTAAGTGATTTCAATTTTTTAATTGGTAGAGATGTCATTCCTAATATTTTTAATTTTTGTGTGACGTAGGCTTCTATATCGTCAATAGTTTTGCCCATATTGAGTTGATATCCCAGGGATTTAGCAAATACCCCACCAGCCACTGCTTGCGAGGTTTGTTGCATGGGGTGATTGCACAACGGACTACCCTTGATCCAGAAAACATTTCCCTCCTCGAGCAATGGGACAAATACTATTTTATTCTGACCCCATATCGTTCGTGTGAAAAGTGTTATCCTAAATCAATATATTCTGCTCTTAATCTCTCGAATTTAATTGACATGATATTTTCTTCCGTAGTACGATGGAACTAATGATAAAATTAAAACATCACTGCTAAAGAGACAACATTCCTTTTATGCGAGAGGAATAGAGAGGATGATCAAATAATCGCTACATTTAACGCATAAAAACCATACATTTATGACAGAGAACACTTACTATACTTTCATTGAACTTGAATTTTGTTTGATACAGCCCTTGAGTATTGTCCTTGCAATGTTTTAGTGTTTTTCACTTTATCTTAACTTTGCCTCTTGCCATTGCAATTCTCATTTTCCAATTGCCAATATGGAGAACTGAATTAAATGGACGCCTTATTAGTGCAGTTCTCCTTATTTCTCCGGAAGTGAATGAATCATTTTCACTACTTTTGTTTGCGGTGAAAACATTTATTCTGCTATTATTCTACACGATTTAATCGCTTTAAAGTGTTTTGTATAAAATGTATTGATTACACAATGGAGATTTTATTTAAGGGTATAATATTTTTATTTTCAATGAAAAATTTGAAAGGTTTTTCACGGATTTATGGCTGTTATTTTTCCGTATACGTATATAAAGGGAGGTTCCGTGAGTAAAAGTTGAATAATATTAACCTCTGTCGGGAACACAAATTCGTAATCCCCATAGGATTTCACTCAACGCATAATGACGGTTGTTCCTTGGAGGCTTAAGCCCAAGTGGAGAAGGTAGCGGTTACTTCTGCTCCACATGGAAACCGCAGCTCTTAAACGCGGAGCTGTCACGGGACGGATTAAGGCCGGAGGGAGGGAGACCTCAGGTTAATTCTCCTCCACTCGCGCGCTAGAGTAACATATGCATCACCACTCCCTTTCGTTCGTCGGGCTCTCCTCCTCTCCCCCACACCCCCCTCCCGCTTTGAATGTCACGGGGGCTTAAAGAGGCGGTGAGGTAAGTCTCAGACAATGCCCCCACTCCATCCCCCTCCCCCCGCGCGCGAGAGACACATCCGACCTATCTCTCTTTCACTTCGCGAAGACACTTCTCGCTCTTAAATTGTGCTGTTATTCGCGGTGTCGCCGAGCAGGAAGTGGCACGCGGCCACGCACCCCACCCCCCCCCCCCTTCTTCCTCCCGGGGCCGCCCCCTCCAGATGGCTGCCGCGTGTCCCTGGGCGCCTCGCTCACTCCTCGGCTGGGTGACTCATGGTAACTGGCGTCGTTCCCCGCCGCCACGCCCACCCCGCGGACGATCCTCCCCGCAAGGGATGACTATCCTCGACCCGCCCACCGCGAACCACGGCAACTTTTAGAGCTGAAAGAAAATTGGAACACGTCCTGTCGTCTGCCGCTTTTATTTTTATTTCATTACGTAACATAGTGAGTTGAAGGCCACGACAAATTTTTATTAGGCTTTCCGAAGAATATGGTTAAACTCCTGTAGGGAAGGTCTACCGCTTAAAATAACGTCAAGTAAAGAAAAATAAATTTAAATATGTTTAAATTTGTGCCCTGCAAGCTAGGGTGTATGGCAGGGAGTCAATACACACTAAACTAAATTTCACCCGAACATGACCCTACCGCGGACGGACGATGCCTATCGATTGTGGAAAAAATTGGATCTTAAGTCTTTCCGTTCTACAATTAATCTCTCTAATTATATTGACAAGATCTCTCCTAACGTAGTGCAATGGGGGTAATACGTAGTTTGGATACGCTGCTAAGTTTATCATAAACACGTTTTACAAATCTAGCTCCTCTACGCTGCACGCGACCCAATTCGGTAATTAATACAACTTCATGAGGATCCCATAGACTTGCAGCATATTCTAAATGAGGCCTAAACAGCAAAAGATAACATTTTCCATTGACTCCACAATTTCCCCGTATGCCCCAAGAAACGGCGGAAGATGCCGCTGCAGCAGTAACTTTTAACGGAGTCGTTCCTTATATGCATTTCAATGCAAATATTTCAGAGTGTAAAAATCATTCACCTTGAACGGGATCTCAGTCAAGGTGAATGATTTTTACACTCTGTAAATGTTGCATTGAGATTCCCCGTATTAGTTTCACCCAGGAGAGATCGTGGCAGATGGTAATGCGTAGGTATTTAATTAATCAGTATATTTTCGTCTATATATGTACCCTACAGGCCACCGCCAGGGTGTGTAGCAGACAGTGAATACCCAACAGAATAATTTTACCCGAACAGGGGCCTACCGCGGTCGATCAACATTATCATGGTCACTTATCGCTTGTGGAAAAATTAACATCTTAAATCTATATCTTCTACACTTATTCTCTCGAATTTTATTTACATGATCTCTCCTACCAAGGTATGATGGGGTAAAAATACATTTCCAACATGACTGCTTAAGAGACGACCTTCCAATTTATGCAAGAGCTTCAAACTGTAATTAAACTTATCAGTTTCTCAGCCTAACTCCTCTAATATTTTGGACACGCTACTACGTTTATCATAACAACGTTTCACAAATCTAGCTTCTCTACGCTGCACGCGAGCCAATTCGGCAATCGATCCAACTTCGCGAGGATCCCATATATTTGCAGCATATTTTAAATGAGGCCTAACAAGCGACAGATGACATTTCCCTTTGAACTTTTCATCACATTTACCAAGTACTCTTCTAATAAATCCTAATTTTTTGTTAGCTTGTCCACATATTCCACGCATGGATTTTGCCGAGGAGAGAGCCGGAGTGAGGGAAACTCCGAAGTATTTAATCGAATCTGCACATTCCATTTCGGTGTTCCCATTGCAGTGAATTTCTCTTTTTCCAAACTTTTATTACTACCCACTTTTTAAGTTGAATTCTAATTGCCAAGAGTCCCATCAGCATTGGTATAGCTTTAATGTCATCTGATAAAGCTGCTGAATCATCAGGATTACGCATATCAAGGTAAACCATTGCATCGTAGGGAAATAAAGGTATCTCAGTAGTGACAACAGAGTCAGTGCCATTGAGGTAAAGTAGCAATAAAAGAGGTCCGACACACTCCCTATGGAACATCTGAAGTAACTTCTATTTCATTAGAGCTAAATCCATCTGTCGCTACTCCTCCCATCCGACCATTCAAAAAGTCTGTTATCGAACCCCGGATAGTATTCTCTATGCCATATGCTTCTAGCTTTGCGAGTATTTGATTATGAGGTAATATATCGAAGGTTTACTTAATCGTTAACAAAAAGCGCGTGTTGGAGCTCGTAGGATCTATCTTTTTTGAAACCGCTCTCATTTTTCATCAATAACTCCTGATTATCGAGGTGTCTCACGATCGAGATAGCAATTATATGTTTCATAGCCTTGCACGAAATGGATGTGAGGGAAATTTGTCTGTAATTGCTTGGTACCTCTTTGTCTCCATTTTGAAATATATGTGTTACGTTAGCCGTTTTCCAATCTCTGTGAACCTTGTAATCTACCAGTGACTTCTTAAATATTATTTTTAGGTACGGCGCAATTTGTGAAGGTAGATATTTAAATATACGAGCGGGTATTTCATCGGACTCGGAGGATTTATTAGGCTTGATGTTTTTCAGCAAACCTTCTTTTCTGTTACATGAGATTTCAATTTCGGACATCGGTTAACTGGTACGATTTGGTAAACTGTCGGAGGCATTCGGTGAGACATTGGTGAAAACGCTTTTTATTATTATTATTGAAACCACGTTGCAATTAGGCATTTGTCCTTGTGGCAACGGTCAAGTTTGATCACTGGTCACTCTTACAACGCACATGTATACATACACACACACAACAAAAACAGATGAGACTAAATGCTGTTATATACAAAAAAGGAATTTAACAAGTTAGCCTTTGCCAAACTGATGCTCACTCTTTTGGATTTATTATTTTGAGTGAATTAACTGTTAACTTATTTCCCTTGACCTCTCTGACGTACGACCAAAATTCTTACGGATTTTCTGTCGCATTGTCTGCTAAACTTTTTCTTTTAGTGAGGAATAAAGCGCAGAATATACTAATTAATATTAATCCAATCCAGGTTTCATCTTTCGAAGTACGTTTTATGATGGAATGTCTGGGATGTCATTTTTCCCACGAAAGGTAAGGTATCATTTTCCGACCTCGGTAAGGTATGTATCTCCACCATCTTGCCACACACCCTTGCGGTGGCCTACGGTTATCTAAAATAAATAAACAAAATTAAAACGAAGGGAGTGAGCTTCCCTCACTCCATTATAAGGTGTATACAGGAGAAGTAGCGTCGTAGAAGTTAATTATGTTCGTAAAGGTCTCAAATGAATAATCACCCCACTAATGAGTATCGAAAACCTTTATTTGCTTGCAGAAGTATCTCCTGTACTGGTTCGTTTTCTTGTTTTTTAACTGTCATTTCGATAGACCTATTTACGCTTCTTTTGTAGTGCCTATCAAATGCGATAAAACTTGTATGTGAAGACCAAAGTATATGGTCAGCCCTTACTCTGCTCTAAACGAAAGGCATCCTTTATTTCATTTTCTTATTCTAAGGCCTTGCTCATATTAGTGGTCAGCCTCACTTGAACATTAAGATCTTATTTTTTTATAATCCAATTGGCTTTCGGTGACCATTGTGGAATTAGAGCATTAGCTAAAGCTTCCTTTCTGATGAAAATTTATGTTTTAGAATTTCCGTCACGCTATCTCAATTTCTCCACGTCATTGATCCATTAATCAACATGCTGAAAAGGTTTCTAGGTTTCTATACTAACCAAATTTTCTCACTTCTGGTATTCCCTTTCGAATGGCATACGATTCTTTTATGATTGACTCATGAACTTTCATTGAATCATTGCTGGTACACATAGCGTAATTAAAAATAAATGGGACGTCTCCTCAGCTTCCCTCTGTTGGATTGTGTTTTTGTCTCATGTGTCCTCGATAGCTATGCATGTCCGTAGCCTCACACCTACGAGTACTATGGTTGATTAATTCGAAGTATGAGCGTCTACGGACGTTTAGTGTGCATATAGAGGGATGAAAGTGCACAAATTTTTATTTTAGGTGAATACTATTCCCCTCTTTGTTTTGCTCATTCAATAATTATTTTTTAATAATTTCATTAACTGCCTACTTACTTATTAATTTATAGGCACGGCAGAGATGCAAAATGATCGAATCAATTAACCCCCCCGGCCAACCCCTTTTGGCGCGCAGCCCCTCCTTCGGTTCCCCTCGCTGGCCAGCCCCGCTCCACTCCACCCATTTCCACCCAACACTCTCACTTAGACTACCCCCTCCCTCGCACCCAACGTTGGCAACGCTCTCAAATAGGTGATTAGTAGTATTCTTAGTAGGCAGTGGCGCAGCGGCATTTTAGAATTGTGGTGTGCTTAGGGACTAAGCACTGCAGCTATTATGTACCAGGCAGTAAATGAAACCATTTTGAAATCGCTAAATTCTATTTATTTATTAATTTATATACACCGTGCAAGACACCGCCAGGGTGTGTGGCAGGGGGTGAATACACACCGGAATAATTTTACCCGAACATGACCCTACCGCGTTCGGACAATATTATTATGATCCCTTATCGTTAGTGGAAAAAATGGCATCTTAAATCTATCTGTTCTACACTTTATCTCAAAATTTTATTGACATATCTCATTACGTAGTATGAGACTCATAATACATTTTCAACATCACTGCTAAAGAGACGTCCTTCCAATTTATGCAATAGTTATAATCTGTTATTTAACCTTCCTCTGTGAGTGATTCTTAGCCTAACTCCTCTAACATTTTGGATACGCTACTAAGTTTATCATAACAGCGTTTTACAAATCTAGATCCTCTACGCTGTGATCAATCCAATTCGAGAATTCATCAAACTTCTTGAGGATCCCACATACTTGCAGCATATTCTAAATGAGGCCTAACCAACAACATTTATTATTGACCTTAACATTTATCTTTGACCTTTTCATCATCTTTACTAAGTACGTTTCCAATAAATCCCAATGTTTTGTCAGCTTGTCCGCATATTCCCCGTGTGTTTCACTCAGGAGAGATCGATTCTGACTCCCGTCATGCCATTCGACGCCCCTATATAGGAATAACATTGTCTAACCGCTGTGGTGGTAAAATTATTTTGGCCAATATTAGTCTGCTTTGTATTCCCTCCGTGCCACATAACCTAATGGTGGCTTCCATGGTACTTAAAAAATGCAAAAAGTCATTTCCTTCCTCTGCCTAGCTTACCTAACATTCCCTTGTTTATGAAAGCCTATTTTTCTCTAACGGTTTGGAATATATGCTCAGTTAAATACAGGACGGAGAAGAACCCGAAGCCATGACTTTTTTTTTAATTCTATAGGACTGTCGGTTTAAAACACTACAATGTCAATTGTCCCCCACGATAGTCAGGGGCGATACCGTGAAAGTGTTTTTTGTTACTGTGTTTCACATTTTAATATATTAACTTTTCTCCAACCAACTTTTGTACTGCTGCTTCAAAAATACGAAAGAAGAACCAATTAAACAATAATGTGGCGAAATAATGAATATAATCCCGAATATATAATATTTCTAGGTTCAAAGAAAAGATCTGGGTATCAAAAAAACAGTCGTTCAGTCATGATTAGACTATAGATGAACAAAATTTTCACATGCTAGCTACTGCGTCCGCTCGAAATATTTTTATACCTTTTGAGAAAACCATTTGATCTCGTAACTATAGGATTCATTCAAATTAAACTCTCCATTCAACGAAATCAGAGTTAGAAATTGCACTTTTCCTTAGTATTTGAAGCTCCAAGGTTGGCCGTTAATGGAATCTCCTTTGGAGTAATCGCCAAAATAAGGGCGATTATTTACGTGTAGAAATGGATGAAAACGAAACCATTTTCTTTTCTCCACTTTTTGAAAAGAAATTTTTCGTTCCTCTTTATACGTCTCGCTATACTTTTGAAGCGATGACGAATGAAACGGAGCGATGGGGTATCAAGACGGTTTGTGGATTTGCAGTAGCGAAAGGCTTCATAAAGCAGTTGATTCGTGTTCGATAATTCGTTTCGTTGGGTAATTGCGCACCTAGCTTCGTGGGTCAAGCTTATGAAAGAAGGGAAATTTTACATCGGCCAATTACTTGACTTCTCTCGGCTGTCCTTTTGAACAAGATGATCCTCCTTGCACCCCTCCGTCCTCCCACTAATCTCAATAATACTCCGCTCCGTACAGAAAATGAATTCGAGCTGCCTCGTAATCTGCAACGCACTTTTCTCTCCATATCGATGCATTTGTGCTTAATTGTCTTCAAATCTCCCTCAAATTACTCCCCTCATCCATAATTCTTCCTCTGAATAGCCATCGAATATATTGAATCCAAGGCTGTTTTCTTATACCCTCTCACGGTCGTTGTCCACCAGAGTTTGAATGCTTAATGCTAGTGAATGAGGATGCCTTATTGCCGTGTAACGTGTTGAGCAGTATATTTATTATGAAACCATTGAGGCACCTGACCCATGGTTGTAATTGCTAGTTGTTCCAAACCACATTCAGAGCATGATTTCGAGGCTATATATTGAATGCATATTCTTTGTTTTGACGGTTTTATCGTAATGAAAGAATTAACGAGACCAATAATTGTTTAACATTAAAATAAACTCAAACTTCTCTATGGCATAGAGTTTTAATGACAATAAGTCTCTTGGCTAATTAGTAACGCACAAAAGGGATGTGGGCCCATTCTTCTTCCTTGTTAAACCTTCAGTTGCCTAAAAAGGTTTTGGTGACGTGGACACATGATAGGATTTAATCCAGAGCCTCAACTAAAGACCGCTACCCTTAATTCAGTGGCCAATCGTTCCTAGACTACCCTGCTCTTTTGCTACCCGTGCAAATCATAGTTTATTAGAGTGGCGCTCGAGGTCTTAACCGGACTTGATTTGTACCGGACTTCTTTTAGAATGAAAATAGAGGGGAAACATTGACTTCCCTTCAATATTTCCTCCTTTTCCCGACCACCTAGTATCTCAGTACCCATGCCCAGTAAATTACTTTCTTTTTCAAATTAATGTTTTATTATAAATTAATGGAATTAATATTTAACGCAAATCATTTATATTTGTTATTCAACCCTTGGAGGAAATGAGACCGGATGGAGTTTCGGGCGGTTAAAGTTGAGACCGGATGCAAAGGAATCTATTGTGCCATGAATTATTCTTTGGATAATCACGATGTTATGATAAAAATAGCGCTCAGAGAGAAAATACTGTAGTAGGAGAAACAAGGTAATAATGTTTAGGAAAGTTTCCTCATTGTCACTTGGAAACATTATGCATAACAAGCCCTGAATATTCCTGAATATTTTTTTCAATTAAACTTTTTGGATACCTTTACATTTTATACTCACAATTTCGTTTCGTTTGGCTACTGATAACTATGACTGTGTTTCATAAGCTTCGCCCAGTGCTGACGGAGGCGTTGCGAATGCCTTTTTAAATGCCATCGCCGGGCACCTCTCCCGCAGTTTTGACTTAAATTTGTCTCATTTTGAAACATTTACTTTGAAACCTCTTCCTTCCGTCCCTTTGTCACGCTTCCTTTTTCAACTAAAAGGAAATGTATAATTGATATTATCTGCGAATAAAATGGAGACCTTATGAATTTATCACCGGAAGTATCACCATAACATAACAATGAAAGGAAAATAATTGATCGGAAAAAACTGAACCAACATAGCAAATTACCGAATATGGTCTGTAGGAGGTCGAAAGCTATTGTTACTTTAATCACTAAAAAATATAACCAGAGACAACTCTTTTCGTTGATATATTTATAGTGATTGACATTAAACATCTTACAATAATATTCTATAGTAAATGAACGAGATTATTTGGCCAAAACTCATCCAGTTCGTCATTTAGAACCATGCGAGGAAACGTATTATTATTACTTTTTACAACTTTTTGTGGTTAGTTAATGTCTTGGTGTGTTTAGAAGATAAAAAGTAGAGTTTGGACATGTCGTATGGTGATTGAAACATTAAGCTGATTTTTACGAAACAATTTAAGTATTAATTGAATCGTAATGCGTGCAGCTGCCTTAATGAAGCAAAGGTATTCCAAGAGTTAGTTTTAACTCTGGAGGAGTTTCAATGGTTCAACCAAATAGTGCACGAAACTCATTCATTATATGCGCTCTAGCCCTCACAATAATCAAGGATCACCGTGTAAGTGCTTAGACATCTTGATAGCTCTAATTACACGCGACCTCGTGTAATTCACTTTTCCTTTCGTTGCATCAGATACCAAAATTGATGCTTTACACGAAATCATATTTATCGCTTTTCCACGATATTTTGTGAACAAAATATTCTTAGCCTTCAAGAGAACAATGTTACCGACAAATATTTTCTAACTACATACGCTTCTAAATTTTCCATTCCATTCCTTAAATCCATAATTTGTCCATATAATGAAACACGAGCAGGTTGTAAAATTCAATTATTTAAATTCAATTAATTCGTTCATTTTAAATATTTTTTTATTTTTAAGAAATATTTTCAATGCCTTTCTATTTTTCGTAGCCAGTAGGGATTGATATTAACAGTATTCCAAAAACCAAGATGTATTTTTTATTGTCCCTGAGACAAGCTAGTATTCACCCATCCTCAAACGTTTCACTAAATACCCTAACTTACAGAAATATATATTGCGTCAATCTACAGCTCCTCAAACTTTTCGTTTTGTTTATGTGGCCCTGTTCTTGATCTGATCTTGATCTGCTTACTAAACATTCATGGTTAAAGTACAACCTTCGAAATCCAATGGCATCTCAAAGTATGTTCTATCCACCGTGCCTGCTTCCTTGAATATCTCCCAATAACCTTCTCCTTTCCTCTAATTAGCCACTTATTTTTGTTTTCCTTCCTATCCATATGTGAATATATATTATTATATTTTCAATTTGTAGGAATTTTTGGTGACGCCGATATTCCCCCCTGAAGGAGTGTAGTTTCTTCCTTTCCATGAATGTATGCATATATATAATAATAAAAAGTCCGCCCTATCGACCATTCATTCGATCCAATTATATTCAAACAGTAGAGGCTATGGCATCTTTTACATTGTAAAACTTTACTTTGGTTGACTTCAATTGATATCTTCGATTATTCTTCTTCACTGAAAGGCATCATTCTTGGACCTAATGTTGTGAAGTAAAAGCAAGTTTTGTGTAGTTTCATCTTAGAAAATAAAAGTTTTAAGTTAGTTCTATAAAATGTGCGTTTACAAACTCTTTTGTTGAGTTTTTTTATTTCCGATTGCATTTCCAGGCAAAAATAATCCAAATAATTAGCTGAAAATTGGACAGCTGGCTCCACAATTCAATTTGAAAACCTGTGTACGAGAGCCATAATACGCAGCAAGTCATTGAGGGGGAATGACTCTTAGTATCACGATCGTGTAGATACAGTCCTTTTAAATCAAAATCTTCCGGCTATCTAAAAATCTAAAAAATTAAAAAATTCCGGCAGTGAAAAATGTGTTTTCGTGGTATCCCGAACCCAACTCGGGTGCCATGTGGAGGGCACTTGAACCAGTCTCTCGTCTGAATGCTCAAAATGATCTCGCTCGTCGGTCAATTTTTCTGATAAATATTACTATTAAGTTTGCAAAAAGAAACAAATAATTCACTCGGAAGAAATGAGGCGTCGGATTACGCCTTAAAGCGGATCTCTCGAAATCAGGTTCATCGAATCGCTGCGTGTCGGCTGCATCGATTAGATTTTCTAATATGCAGACTTCCTGTAAGTAATATCATTGATATCCTGCAAGACCACCCCTACCCTCAGTTCGGTCGATAGGTCTAATTCGCTCGTTCTGCTCCGCATTCACCGATCCGCTTATCATTCCACGGAATCCATCGGAGAAAATTAGGTGGTTAACTGCACCAAACATACCTGCACCAACCTTCGGGTTGATTATCGTGGCCCTCTCTCCCCCACCAACCTTGACGTCCCCGCACCCTCCAGTTCCACCATCCCCCACCGCTCGCACTTCTTTCCCTCCCGCAGAGCACTGCTCCTCCTGGTCCCATAACCGACTTCTAAATCCAACGTCCGTGTTTTACCAGGGTGTTTTCTCATGCTTATTTAGCAAAACTCATTTCACAATGTCGAAAACGTTAATACTGGGCAAAACAAATCTCTTTACGGACGCGGTATGTGAACTGGCATATTCAGTCACAAAAAAATATTACAGTTTAAATATTATTGTGCCTAGCTACAGAATGCCATTAGACTGAAACTTAAGAAAAACGTGGGCAAGACTGAGAGTACGAAGAGTAAGTAGGTGAAAAAGGGCAGAAGAAATCCACCGACAGGAAAATGCTTGGCGAGAATAATGGCCTCGAATTTTATGGAGAGAACTGCACATATTTTAATACCCGACGCATGTTTATCAATATATATATATATATATATATATATATTTGAGGATTTATAATTTTTAATGGAAATCATGGTAATATATTTCGTTTCTCCCGAAGCTAGAAAGAAATCGGTGCCCATTCCATTTCCGTTCCCATTATTCTCAACCATTTAAATTCCGTCCCAAAGCGTAATTCTCAACGTCGATATATTTTCAAACAGAAATCCTCTAGGCAAACGGAATGCACAAGGTACAAGAATATCAGAACCAGTGGTTGCTAAGAGACAAGTGTCTCTTAGCAACCACTTAGTCTCTTAGCAAGGCGAGCCCCTCGGTTTACCAGGGGATCCGCGCCCCCCTCCCTCGGGGTGAGTACCTCCCTCTCGCCACAGTCCCGTCGGGCATTCCCATCCTTCCCTCCTCATTCGCGAGCAGATCGGATGATCCGACAGTGTTGTATCGACCCAAAAGAGCCAAAAATGTTTTCAAGAACTCCTCCGCCGCTTGGAGACGAGCTGCTGCCGTGTTTTCACTCTCCATCTTTCCAAATCCCGATTCATCCTTAGATGCCATTCTCATCCCCAGCACCATTTCTCATCCGCTCTGCAAATAACCCATCCTTCTCTACGACCTTCTGTGCATTTATCCAATAATTCTCCCCAGTCCGATCCTAGCCCCCTGAAACAATCCCTCCCTACATGTCTTTTGTAGACCACGACTCGTAATAGTATTATGTACCACGTAAAACTTTTGATCCTTAGTCCAGCGATGGACTTGTCCGGTCAAGTCCAGGTAAGTATCACGGCCGTCGTCATCAGAATCTGATGACGACGGCCGTACCGTCGAAACGTAAATATCCACTGTAAGTGTCCTTCTTTTATGTTTCTGTGTGTGTAATATTATATATATATATATATATATATATATATATATATATATACACATATCCGCGCGCAGTCCCTAACCTGTACGTTAATACTTATTGTAATGTATTCTAATGTATTCTACTGTTTCAGGCTTCACTTCGTGGAAGTATTTAATATCCATACCAAAAAAAGGAAAGAAATATTTGTACTTTTCCACAGATCTGTGGAAAAGTACAAATATTTCTTTCCTTTTTCTTATTGTAATGAACTATGTCCTGGGGAATTTCGGCTACAAGCATTCTGGTCCCTTATCGTTCTTGGAAAAAATGACATTTTAAACCTGTCAGTCTTGCAGTCTATCTCTCTAATCTTATATTCGTGATCCCTTCGACCGAAATACGTTGTGGTTCGTATTATATCTTTGATGTCATCGGAAAAGGGCCCATCTTTAAATGTTTTAAATAAGTTTAATCTATATTGTAAACGCCGCTGTGTAAGAGAATCCCAACCTAAATTGTCTAGCAAAGTGGATACGCTGCTGCGTTGGTCATAACAATGTTTGACAAATCTAGCCCCCCTCTGCGGAGCTCGATCTAATTCCGAAATCAAATTTATATTTTGAGGATCCCATATACTGGCAGCATACTCTAGGTGGGGCCTGACCAAGGCAAGGAAACATCGTTCTTTCACTTTTTCGTCGCATTTACCTAGCACACTTTTCACAAATCCCAGTTTTTTATTAGCACGATCTCTCGTATGTGTTTTCCCCATGACAGATCATGAGTAATTGTTACACCCAAGTATTTAAAGGAATCTGTCCTCATGATTTTGGTTTACTTCACTTTATAACTATAAGGGAGGTAATTAATCTCTTTCCAAAAATGTATTACTACGCATTTTTTTTTATTTAATTCCAATTGCCATGTATCGCACCAATTTTGAATTGCATCTAGGTCGTTGGCTAACACGACTCTGTCTTCGTGACTTCGAATTTCCGAGGGTCGGCTGAAAAATAATCCACACATGCTAAAAGACCTCCAGAAGCATTCCCTGTGGAATGTGGAAGTAACATTCCCCCTCAACACGCATGCGCAGGTTTGAGGTCGTTTCATTCATCCAGTGTATTTTGAGAAGCGGAAGTATGGAGACGTGTTCTAGTACTATGTCAACGCGAGTTAAACAGCGTGACTCCACAGCGTAAACACTGCCACAGACGATAAACATCGCAAACTAGTCGAGGATTAGATTAAAAAAGACCGGCGAATCACTCCAAAGCGTATCATAAACCATATTAATATTAATTAGTATACGATTGTTTATAAACCAGGTGGACACTTTACCAGGTAAAATAATTTTGCATGAGTCGGAAATTAGGTCGTTGGCGCAAGAAGTAGAGATGTAATTTGGAGGTTTATGGGAAAATTAATGCGCAAAAATGGCAAAATTATTGAATAGCAATGTCTCAGGAGACAAAATTCAATGAAATACGTAGCTTAAGAGTCAATATTTGGTCACGGTGTGCGGGACCGAGGTGAGATTTCCTGTCCAGGTGTAGTTCTTCGTTCCTAGAGTTCCTCTCGTATTCCATGAAAGAGTGTGTCGAGGATACGTTTGACAACGTGGAGTAAGTTTTAAAGGGGATATATGAGATTCTTTCATCACCGTGGCATCCTCTAGCCAAGAGGTCGGTGCGAGTGGCTCCCGTATTTCGAACAAATGAAGAGAGTGCGCCCTATCTCATTCTATTTTTCTTTCATCGCCACACCAAAGTGAAGTTTCGAAGAGTTAAAAGATTCAAAGTGTGTGACAAAGTGGAAGTACTCGCCCTTTCAAAGGGAAAGGGAAAATTTTCTGGCGTTTCGAGCAAGGTTTCTCGCTTTTGACGCTCTTTGAGACCTCGCTTTTCCTGAGTGACGTTCCCCCAACACATTCCTGGAATGTCGTCACCCTCGTGAAGAAGGTAGTACTTCACTGTGGTTTCGACCTTGTAATAATGCAGGCAATTATTATTTCAAATGAACTCTAAAGAAATAAATCCCCGAGATAAATGTACTCAACATTTTTGTAAGAATTATTCAAAGAAAAATCTACTAACAGCGTATTCGATATCTGAGGCTTTCCGCTTTCATTACAACTGTTCCTTTTCCATTCTGGCCCATTATAGAATGCTACCATAAATTCAAATCTAGGAAAACCCTGGATTTCTCTCAGTCTCCCCTTTTGGATTCAATAAAAACATCATCAAGACCCTTGTAACTCATTATCTTTTTCTAATTCGATCATTACTGGCACTCATTACTCACCCACGCACTTACCCATCCTAGTTATATACTTCAATGCAGACATCATGCACACACGATCACTCAAACACACACACAAACACATATACACACACGCGCGCACACACACACACACATATATAAATAAATAAATAAATACATATATATATTATTTTTATAGGGCCTTAAATAATATATAAATATTGCAAAAATATGTTATTTGACCGTGTATTCTTTTGAGTGAGAATTCTGTTAATCATTAATGTGTATTAAGTTTGCTAAGTTTGCAACGTAGCAATGACTAAAGTAATTGCAAATGCTCTATAATCCTCTGAAAATTGGAGCCGTCATATTATTGCACAGAAATCATTTTAATCGGCTATTGTTACAGTATCATTTGTCAGTAAGCCTTGGTCATTGACGGAGAGATTTCCATCATCACACTAAGCGTATAGAAATGTTCGACCGGAGGTACGTGAAACTTTCGCGTCCTTTGTTATTCCGCGGCAGATACATGAATACGATCGTATGTTGGAAGGATGAACTTCATAGATTAGGGAAAGGTTTTCTTGAGGACTTTTAAAAATGCCGTTTGGGTTGTGAGCGTCTCTTTGGGGTTGCTATAGAAAAATTGGGTTCTATGCTGGATTCGTAGTAGTATTTATTTGTTTCGTTTCGTGAAAGAGAATACAAGCAAATGCAGCTTCATAAATAAGATAGATGTTTGATCGACAGTGTACTTAAATGACTTCCTGCTCTTATCTTCATGAGATACATCTACTGTGCCCAAAAACCCCTTTAACTCTCAAAAATGCCTATGATAATCTAGAAAAAAAATGAACTTTGCAAGTAAGTAGAAGAAATGGTATAAAGACAAACACTATTGTTTTTATTCTATCTTCCATTTACTCTGTAACCGGTAAAGTGCCACTGACGAATTAATTCCACGGGTCCCTATTCAGCGCTGGCAAATTGTTTTTTGCCTCGTTTGGTGAAGGAATCTTCGAAAAGATCGTCCATTTACTGTTAAAATGTTTTTGCTTTCATCGTATAAAATAAAGGGCACTGAAACTTACAGCGCGGTAATGGAATATTTTTTTCTCCCTTTTAAAATAATGGCAGCCCAGCTGATTCCTTGAAAAATTTGACAATTCTGAGAAATAGCTATGTGGCGTGCCGTAGCCTTAAGGTCGCATAGCCGTTATTTTCCTCATTTTTCAGCATGTTAACCGCGGGGAACGCTGTAGAAATATCCATTAATCGAAACGAAATACAATATAGTATGTCTATCGTAGCCTCTCGTTCGTGTTTAAAGCTGAAGGAACATTTCTATACGTGAGTTAATGGAAAACAGGCAGTTATCGTGAGAGTTACGTGTCCCCGTAAATCGGCACTATCATACACGCTATCATTAATGCACCGAACGAATTCCCCCTTCGAAATATAATTTGGAAGAAATAAAATGGAACTAAAGGCCACCAATTTATGTAAACACTCTTCCACCGTACGGCGTCGAAGACTTTCATTTATACATGCACAAGGTTTGCGGCCCTGGGTTCGTTTTCAGAAAGAGACATATTTCATGGCGACATTCCCTCCTAGTTAGAATGTCCCTGGCAAAAAAGACAGCACTGCGGAAGGGGTCATGAACTGGAAGTAAACATCCACGGAAGGAATAATGCCCCTTAACGCAGTAAATACTTTCTGTCAGTTACCGTAAATTATTTCACGTTTAAGAGTAATTTTATAATGAATTCGTACAATTTTTTAAGAAACTAATTGTTTAATTCGAATGGGAATGGTCATATCAGACAATGGCTGTGCCCAGGAAAGTGGTATGAATAGCTTTTCTCTGAGTTCTATGAAAAATTGAAAAAGCTCATAAATCCGTGTTTGAATCGTCAGCTGCCATGCTACTCACGATCTTCTTTGCCCGTCGAAAACAGTTTTCCCTAATACTTCTTTCTCTACCGAACAGGTGAAGGTGGGCTCCAACCCTCGAGGCTCTGTTTCACCTTCTCCTTTCCTCTGCTGCAACTGGACCGTCGAGAAGAGGTCGGGTGACACGCGGTGAGTGATTAGGAGACGTGTAGTCTCATTTAAATACAAATTTCAATTTAGTTTTCAGATTAAAGGGTTGAGTGACATTTGGTAGATTCTCAGTTACGGGATGGAGTGATCCAGACACCCTCATCTATGGAAACAGTTTTTTTAACGGAACGATACGATTTAATTGTTGAAGAAATCCGTATTTTACCGTCTTAAATTACTTCGTTTCATGATTTTGACAAGACATTCAATGGAAGTGGAAGGAAATAGTTAAATTGTCGTTTCTACATATGCTGCGTATTATTATACAGTTTAAATATTTAAATTGAATATTTAGATGCTTTAATCAAAGTAAAGGCACATTTTTATGCCAATTCATGTAAATTTACGAGCTTTATTCAAATTCAGTGAGCATTAAAACCTCTCTTATTACCTTTTTTATCGATGAACTTTGTAAAAACAATCTCCCCTTTCGCCAGGAATGATGACATTTTAATAATCCATTTACATTAAACTTCTTTTGCTAAGCAAATTCTTAAAGGATGTGTAAGACAAATGCATTCCGCACAATATATTATGATATTCCGCGGTAAATTTTACAGGTACACATTGAAAAACTTATATTTTCTACGTAATCTACCCATTAGAGGTAAGTTTTGTGCTGTCATGAATGACTACGATATTATCTTTTTCATATTACGTTTATCTCCTCTAGTTTGCCCTAGATAATATTTTCCTTCAGTAATTTGTAATTACAGCTGATTCATGCCGTCTTAGTCCCCCACTCCGTTTACCTAACGTTACCTCTTCTGCCACCGCCTTAATCCAAATACCTCTCAATATTTTCTTCGGTCTCTTTTCCCATTGAAATATCAACAATTGTACCTATAAAACTACCTTTCTTCACCCAACAAATTAAACATATTCTATTAATAAAATGAATTGATAGATTGTGTTAAATTTAAAACAACGCAATGTTTTCCAACTTTTGGTTAAAAAAAAGAAAACATCGGAAAACAGCTGACAATTATTTACTTCAGCTAAAACTATAATTAAATATTGTTTAGCGGGTGCAACCTATGAAAATATTTTCTAAGCCTGTCTATTTGAGGAACACTTTTCATGTTCGAAATAGACTGTAATGCCAATGTAGAAATATTACCATAGAAGGATTTAAATTTAATTTGTGCAAAATGATTCACGTAAATGGTTTTGGATTGCTTTCCAAAAGCTCATGTGAACGTTTTATTTTCGACTCATGTATTCCAGCTGAAATGAAAAATACACAAAGAAATTCCATACCTGTTATTTTATAAGGATGGGCGACTTTCTACTTCCTTGTTGTTTTTCCGCTTGCCGTAACGAATGTCTTCGCTCTAATTGACTCTTTAGCAATCAGAAAGTTTGATTATCTTATTCATCGGTAAAAATTAATGAGGAAATGTTAATTTTTAATTCACTAATTTTTTCAATGCAAATTATTTTCAAGTTGTGAATCAAGCAGAATCGCAGTGTTCTATTTGGATATTTAAACTGTTTGTTTCATTATATTTGATCTTATGCTCATGACCTGGCCATCACATTTTTATCCTCGTGAAAAGAATCCAAAGAAGTCGTATTTGTGTGATAGAATAGGTTGGTGTATCTATTCCGAGAGCATCCATTTTTCGAACCATGAAATACTGATTGGAAGTTCGGTCGTCGATGTCGAATCGGATTACGTGGGTCCGAGGTGGAAAGATGTAATCACAAGAATTAAAAGCCTTTACACCAAATTAGAATAAACGTGCGGTTGAATACAATAAGGAAAACAAATTAAATCAATAAGTATTGGGAGTAAAATAACAACGTCAATTGAATGAATACAGGTACAAAATGTCAGCCCTCTGTGTGACTACTTGGGGTGAAGCTTGGGCGAAGGGCAAAGTATAAAAGCGAAGCATCTTCCATTGAGTGGACGTGTTTGCATAATATCTCAATTCCTGAGAGCACAGGTGAAGCAAATAGCAAATAAAATTTCAAATTCTGCTCCACGGCTGGAAATGATAAATTTAAGCATGGCATTAATGAAAAATTACATAAATTAGACATAAATTAGTCCATTCGTGTGTTAATTCAAATATTGTGTAATTTTCCTAAACTACTTAAATAAACCCAAGATTGTTTGGAGTTGAAGGATACTCTGAAAAAATTGTGATCAAAAGGACTTTTCGTAAGGCATGGACAGTGTTCCGTGTTGGGTCTTAATGAACTCGGACCTGAGAAACGGGATACGAGGGAGTATCGTAAACTTTTAATTATTTATTACCAATAATTTAATTTTCACTGAAATAATAGAGATACTTAATATTTACTATATTTACTATTCTTAAGACTTTCCTGCATGGTCACCATCCGCAGTTATGTATGTACGCTTCTACTAGCGTTTCTTGACCTTCCAAATACCATCGTTGCAGAACCTGACACAGTGCGTCAAAAATCATCTCTTGAATGACGTCATTTGTTTCCAAACCTCTGAACCCTGAATGTTTTTTTTTAATTCTGGGAATAAAAAAAATTCCCTTGGGGTGAGATCAACAGAATAGCGTGGATGTGGCAAAATTTCAAAGCCACATCGCTTTGATTGCCAGTCGTGCCGTGGATGAGATCGCATGTCGCACCGTGTTTTCTTCTGAAAAGGAGTCTAGTCGTGGAACCCATCGTACTGACACCTTTCACATTTTCAGTTCTAGGTGAATAATTTTCCTCACACTGCCGTATCTAAGAGCAGTCTTATTGTTGATCATTAAGATGGTTGCTCTTCGGTTTTAAAGGATCAAGTTCTCAGCTTTCTTCACTGTGACAGCATCGTCCGTGAGTGATGGTCTTCCACTTCCTTAATCATCTGTGGCGGACATGTGACCAGTTTGAAAATTCATTTTTCACCGGCTACCATTTTCATAAATAGCCATAATTTCATCATGGATTTGCCGAATAGTGTAGCACTGCGAGTTGCTTTAATCCACGACTCCCTGAAACAAAACAAATGAACATTAATTGCTGTAATTTACAAAATTATGCGCATAAGAATCAATTAATGTGCAAAATACATTTTATTCAAATATATCGGTTATTTCTTAGTAATAATTACTTTAAAAAGATACCCCCACGTGTCTTATTTGT
This sequence comes from Hetaerina titia, assembly GCA_037158775.1. Classification (NCBI taxonomy): domain Eukaryota; kingdom Metazoa; phylum Arthropoda; class Insecta; order Odonata; family Calopterygidae; genus Hetaerina; species Hetaerina titia. The sequence continues at coordinate 10,284,862 of CM073770.1, read as the reverse complement.
GAAAGCTAGCTAAACTGCCAATTCCTCTGCGAGCTAATGAAAGGGGAAGCAGGGAAAGCCAATTGACCAGCAGAACTGAGTATAGGCGAGGCATCTAGGACTATTTGCTATGTTGTTCAGGCCTTCGGTTTCGACTCCACGAGAAGAGTTCCTTTCCACTCAATCGGCGTTGAGGGAGGAAGGGCCGACGCTCCCTGCCCGTCGGTCATCCTAGCTCTTTGGGTACCTTACCGTGCTGAAGTGCTGCAATTGAGAGTGGGAGTGAGGACAATTTATTTGGAGAACCCTTTTCCACCTATGCTTCTTCCTTGCAGATGTCTTCATTCTTTTCATTATATTGTATGATCTTTGAAAATTTTCATTTATAGGCTACGGTGATTAATTGAAAAGATGTAATGGTCAGTCTTTGAGTTGCAAATTTAGGTGCCTCCAATTTTATTTGAACTTATCTCATTGTCGACTTAATGTTACAGAAAGTACCCAAGTCTCTTTAAAGATATAATTATGATACTATCATAAATGTCGTTTTTGTTTATGTTCTTTTGCGAAAAAAATCATTTCCTCAGAATGAAATATGTTTAAACAATTCAACATTAGTCATTTTTGCTAAGATATTTGAGAAATAACAACACGTTTTTAGAGTATAATGTTTCTGTCCGTTTTAGGAAATGAAATAAAATATGAAAACGCTCATCAAATTTGGTAGATTTTACAGAAATTAGTTTCCGTTCTAATACGTAGCTACCAGTCACGTGATTGGGATTTAAAGCGTAGCGTCCTATTTATCATATGACCTTGACCATTCTTCTTTTTTGCTCCAGCTAAGAATTGAGACTGAGGAAGAACAAAAAAAGCAAACAGTAGCCACCTATGTTTGGAGCATCAATAAAACGAGCTTCTCATTTGAAATTACCCGTCACGCCGAACCCCGAGGGATGGCGAGCAGGATGTATGCCTCTCTTGCTCGCTGCGAATGAGAGAGAGAAAGAAAAAATGATATCATAACTGTTTCCCAAATGTTGTTTCTCAATATTCCATTCTTCATTCGAGGACCATCCAGCGTTATGGCGTCACCAAATATTAGGATTTCATTTTATTGCTTTCTCCGGCCGCCGTACCGTCTTTCCTTCCGACAGGGGCGTTATTAATCTTTATGGGAAATTGTTTTTCCACCTTAAATATTCACCTTCAAGTATTTCCTCTTTCATTTTTTATTCTCTTACCCTCGCGGAATCCATTGACGCCCTCTCACTCCTCTTTTCAGTCCTTCCCCGCTTTAGCCCTTGAATTTAATTTCGTAAGAACCTCGTTCGTCAACATTTGAATTTCGCTTCCTGTTTCCTTCTCAATCTCGAGTCTTTCGAGATTTACCCATGAAATTACCTGTAAAATCATCAGCCTATCCGTTGAATCCACTTGCACTCTGAGATCTATCGGACGATGAAAACTTAAGCATGGAAAATTTTCGAAAAAGTTTTGTATTCTTTTTTGGCTAACCGTATGAGATATTTTCGAACATCAGGAGATATTTTCGCGCGAATTCACCGTTACCTCCGTTTGGATTTATGATAAACTCTTTCGAACTGATCATCGAACTAAGGGTTATTCCCGTCTTTGAATTTTTAAGGGAACATCTATCTCATTCTATTTCGATTTAAACCCTCTTCCTCCGTTTTTTCGCTAAATTTGTCATATTATTATTATTTTGGATATGTTTAACCTAGAAATGAATTAAATTGATTTGGGGAGTGACTTGGCTACTGGTGTTTATTAATTCAAGCATCGAATAAAATGAGAAGCATCAATTGACTTCTATTACTTTCTTAATTTGAGCCATAATCAGCAGTGGGAAATTATCTTTTGATTCATCAAATGATTGAATTTCACTTAATTTCTTAATCGTGCCCAGATATACCATTTGAAAAAGATTTTTCGGCAAAATCCATTCTAAGAACTATAACTTGATTTCGGACGGTCAGAATGTACGATGGAGATAGATTTTTGGCCAGGAACTTTTATCCTCCGTAGACGCGTTATGCTTATTACCAATATTATAAGTTAACTCTTTTGTACAAAAATTTTTAACAGCCTCGATTTGCTCAAATTTAACAAATTTTACAAGGCCCTCATTTATGCATCTCTTAGTGTTTCACGGTTCATTGCTTTTATTTTACTACAAAAAACCATTGTTTCGTGTTGTAAGTGGATATTTACACTATATTTGAATATTCTTCCAACAGACTACTGCCCAGTTAATCAAAAACCACAAATTTCTTTGAATTATTTCAAATAATTCCGTTCAAGTATGAGATTCCTAGAATGATTGACAACGATAATAGTGATGTTCTTGAGCAGACGCCTGATTTATCTGAAAATCCTGGATGCCGACAGCCATCAATTAACCATCAGACGACTTTTTATAACCTTTTAGGGTGCAAAACCATGTTAGGAGTGGAATAGAGCCAAATGGTCATGCTCATGGTCATGGTCAGGTGGCTATGTTTGGAGAATGAGAAAGGGTGGGATGATGTTGAAGGGGGAGGGTTGGGGTTATTAGGGTAGAGCAAGGGGGCTATGATGCGGTGTGGGCTTGGGGTGGAGGGGCATTGGAAGGGTGCATTGGATATAAAGCTAAAGGCTATTCAGCTGTTCATCAATAACGTTTATCATATAAAATATTTAAATATACGGAGGGTATTGTTTTATACACCATGGTTTGCTGAATTAATATGATATTTTACTGTGAAATATAAATCAGTATTAATTTTATTAATCCTTTGATATCTTGCAGGATTTGTATTTTCGACAGAAATTCACAATATGCAAAATCAGCGATAAACAACACCTTTCTTTCACTTTGATGCTATTTGTCCACCGTGGGCCTTATTTACTTGCATTACAGATTCTCTTACCACTGATGAAATGACATCGTATTGCTAATTCCAGGGATTTACATCGCCATGAAAATGCAATTCAGTGACTTGTGATGGAATGCAAATATTTGTATGATGCTGGAATTAAATTTCGCAAATTCATTAAAATATTTTTTTCTACATCTGCCTGCATACGTACTTGTCAAAACAGCCGTCTTTCTCCCTTATTGTCCTAATTAGTATTGCATTTGCCTTAAAATTAGGCTATTATTGTCTTAATTCTCCCTTGCTCTCCTTTCACGATTGTCACGTCATTTTTCCATGCTCAATTTTTCAAAACACTTATTGAGTCTAAAAATTCTGCAAAAACTCTTATTTAACCGCTCTCTTTTTATGTTGCATGAATTAGACAAACTATTTTTGCTCAGTGTTTTATGATAGCCATATTTGTCTTTATTGGGTAGTTAACGTTTTGCATACTTTCTAACGTGTTATGATTATTATTTGTTAGTGCCAATTACATAAAAACAACAATTAATAAGTGCAATATAATGTAGTTCCCCTGTATTTTCCCATTCAAATTCGCAGACATTGTCTGGATGTTTATCGTTAATTTCCTGTCCTGCAGGATGAAATTGTAGTTCTCGGAACATTGTTAAAACTTGATGTTTATTTGTAACTTATTTTAATTCAAGTTCTAGTGATCTGTTATTTTTAATTAGTGCATTTATTAAATTGCATTTTTATTCCCTTCCTTCATATTTATGACACATAGGTCCATGTACGTAGTTGTTTGTTGGCAATTTTCGTGCCCCGAAAAGGTTAATGGTACATGAGCATTTTTCTCATAGAATTTTACTCACGTAATATCTTTTGCTGGTGTAAGTACTTACAGATAATTATCAGATGACCTATTTCTTAATATAATCAATTATAAAGTTATCCCGAATTATTAAAGAGTAAGATAAGCCGAGAATAAACCCTTAATGGAGCTTATTTCACGGTAGCAAATATTTGTACCATTCTTTACCGTGGCAAAATAGACTTTTTCCCTCTCATCTGTTCCTTAATATAGTTTCAGCGTGGTGTCGAATGAAATGTAGAATCACGAGAAAGCTCTTCGCGCCACTTCCTTGTTCCGGGCGCCATCAAACTCGATGTAAAACGTGATTATTGTAACCTTTCTCAAATTTTACGCCCAAATAAATGTGAAACAATAAATCTCCTCTTTACGACAAATCCAAGCTAACCGGTTCCTATGAATTTTATGATGCAAGGCCGTAGCAGTGTGGTGCGGCGTTCTTTAGTTTTTTTTTCCTCCAATATCATGCGATCCCATATAGAGAAAAAGAGTCACATTTTACGGTTGCTATCCGGACAACTATGGATATTTCCTTCGTGGAAGTTTATTTACGGTGCAATTATTTTTTTCGTGTGGTGCAACCTCTGCTGGCTTGTTACCCAAACACAATTGAAGCTATTCGATCAATTGAGTTATTGATCACTCACTTCTCGTCTTGTCTCGTCGGAGCACTCATTTCTCAGCCACTGTTCACCTACGACTCATGAGCATTAACTAGCAAAGCAGTTTGGCCCGATAATTTAGCGAAGTACCTTTAAGAGATGGAGTTACAGACGTGAGTAGTAATTTGTTGCGGGAAAGGACAGTTTTGCTGTCTGTAGGTGAACATCCTTCAGTGCGGAATTAACAGGGTTGAAAAATATTTTACAACGTTCAGTTTGCATGAATTGTTTTAAAATTATTTTTGCTCTTTGATTTAATTATTTTTCTATTTGAATGCATTACCATTTCAAAAGGTTACTCGACTCAAAGAGACGTTCCATTCAGTATTCGACCACAACTTTCCCCGCATGCAAGCCCTCTAAAGCAAATATTAGTGATGGAACGTTATAAATCATCTTGATTGGAGGCTTTCTTTGATCTCTGAAGAAAAATGTTCAAATTCAAATTAGAATTACTATATTTACGTTCATAAACATATTAAATTCAGAATATATATTCATCAATTTTATGTTTAGTGTTTTCTACTTTTGACAACCAATACTTGGCTTTCTGAGATATAAATTGAGTAGCTTCAGGCGTGATGTGGTGGAAGTCGAGCATTATCACTGATCGTAACACTTTTCCACTTGATAAAATCCATTTTCGACAGGGTTTCAATGTATTGCATCATCATCAGCTGATCATCATCATCACCTGTTGATGATTTAATGTATCGAAACGCGGTCGTAAAATAAATCTTATCAAGTGGAAAAGTACTAGAACAGTGATTCATTTCTGAGATATATTCAATCAAATTAGTTTGTTTGAAATGAAAGAAAAATAAAGATAGTTTCTATCTGAGTTTAGGATATACGAGTCATTATAATTGTATCATTATATATTATTGCAACATCATTATACAGTTCTCTCCTAGTTTTGGGTGCATATTTAAAATTGGAAAAAATTGTAGCATAAATTAAATTATTTAATGAATTAGAGTTTAAATACATACAACCAGATTTTCAAGGCTCAAATTCCAAATGAAAGCATACGGGAGGCAAGTTAAATCACACGATCCGAGAAAAAATTTAACAAAATACTTTTAACGTGTCACATTACTTCAAAACGTGACCTGAAAACTTCAGAATACTGAAATATATCTCACGCAATGCAGTAATTTCAATATACATGGTGAGAGTATCCTGGGAATTGAAGGATGGGGTAATGCGTTCTCTGTAATGAAATTACTTTCGTTTGACGCATCAATTAATCAAACGGAAAGGCGCCCGCCATCATCGTGCCAAGCAAGTGTATATAATATAAGCCAGAATAATAGACAACCATGTTCGTGTTGCAACCACGTGTGAGACGTGATGAGTGTGACAGCGAAACCTGAAACCTCGAAAGTTGAAGGTTGGATCTTTATTAAAATAGAATTGAAAACCCAGATGCCAGAAAATAAACTTCTCTTTTCCGTTGGAATTGATAACATTCACTAATTCTTATGATAATCTTGATGGGTTTCAATTAGTTCTAAACCGATCTGCATCTACATAATATCTCGCAAGCCGCCCCAAGGGCGTGTGGCGGGGGTGTTAGGGCACCACACGCAGCGGACGTCCGATGACTGCCACAGACGATAAGCATCGCAAACTCGTCAAGGATTTGATTCAAAATGACCGGCGAATCACTCAATAGTGTATCGCAATGTCCGACCACGGTCATATTCAGGTCAATCTTAGTCTGGTGTGCATTCACCCCCTGCCACACACCCTAGCAGTGGCTTGGATGTTATATATAAATAAATACATATTCGTATTGATTTTTAATGTATTGTTTTTGCTGATAGTTACGCAAACGATTTCTCTTTGTTCGTTAAAATATTGCACATATTTGTAATACTGTAATATTTCAAATAAATTATATCAACTCAATAAGTAAGTGCGATATTATAGCTTTCAACAAAGAGTATTTCAAACGCGTACGATTAATTCTTGAGAGCAGAAAGAGATCACTGAATGAAGCTTTCTGAATGTCACCTCTGAAAACGAAGCTGAGTTCGGTAAATCTAAATTTCAAAACTTCACTCTTAATATAACCGTGGTTAATGACTATTTTTCTTATGTCAAATTTGAAAGTTACCGTGAGTCATGTTCCCCAAAACGCAAGCGTAAAGAGCTCAAAGAATAACCGCTGAATACTGCGAGGTCAACGGTGGTAATAGAAAGTCTAAATATATAAATGCCTAGACAGTTTCTGAAAATAGCAAATTTCAGGAAATCGGACATATAATGCTAGAAGATAATAGATAAGTACTATTAGATGAGCTCTACCATCAATTAAAGAACCAACCTTGCGCGCAATTATTATGGTGGTGATAATTATAATTTAATATGTAGGAAAACATTTTAATTGATTCTATTTTTACAATGCAACAGTTTCAGAATGTAAACATTATACGCCTTCAACGTGATTCTATTTTTCTTTGCCCAATCTTTGAGACAAAACAATCTAAAATTAAGGTTACGTAACCCCAATATCTATAATACTATAATTTTCAAAGCATGTGGTAAAAAGGACCAGGTAACATGGAAGACGTACAGAGTACCGCGTTTTTGCTGGCAATTTTTTTCAATTTTATTTTTCAATCTATAGGGTATCTTAATATGTGTTTTTTTAGTAATTGTTGCCACATTTAACTTTTGACGTAGCTGAAATACTTTAAAAATATATCTCTGCAAGCCACTTTAATTATTAGCAGAAGTATTTAGGAATGAATTAACTACTCCGTTCCGGTTAGCGCACTAGCGGATGTTTTGCGTACAATATTCTCTAAAATTTGAAATAATGAGTCGCTTTGAGCCGGCTTGCAAGGCATCGTTCAGCTGTACTTGCACATTTCATTCCCTCTCTCTTCCCCGCTTACCCAATATTCTTCCTTTTATCGCGTCTTCCTTCCCGTCTTCCCCCTAGGTATTTCTTCCGATAACTTCCTCTGTTATTCCAGCAGAATGGATGGAAATCCTAGCTAATGAATGCACATATCTCCCCTTCATTGACTTCTATCTCCGCTTATTTTCCGGTTGTCTCAACTCACCTTGACAAACACCCGTCGGCTTCTGGTGTGTAATGGTCTCGGTTTATGTTTATTCAGAAATGTAACACTTCATCGCTCGTGTTTTTTTTCCTAGTCAACGCAATTTTTGTCCAATTTTCTCCATCCCACATCGCACAATCTTCTGAATCTATGTCTCTTCCTCTCCCTAAAATAAATTAGAATATGTGTCACATTATTTCAAATATTAAAAGCAAACATTTTCCGGAATTTCATTTTGAAAAATATAAGGCGTTTGAACCAAGTGTACAGCGTCGGCCCGTCTTCTCGTCGACTTGTTTCGAAAATATCGCTTGTGTTATGACGCCGGCGGCTATTCATATGCACGTGGAACACTATCCCCGACCAATTCCTTAGTTGACGGCACACTCGAGGTATTTTGAGGTTAGCAAAGGTAGGAGCGCCGAACAGTTATTTTTTTCTCCTATTACGTTCCGTCCTGTTATTTTACGTCTCCCTTTAAAATTCTTTCTTTGTTTGAGGCTTCCACTCACCCTTTCCTGCCAGAGGTTTCGCCCTTCAAGACGGGCAATCTCGACTTCTTCCAGCGAAAACACCACGCTTCCCTTTCTGCCTGCCTCTTTTTGGCCTCTCCGTTCGACTTGTGTGGTGGCTACGTGTGCCGGCCAGTGTGCTTTCCACAGACCGTCGGCTCGCGTCCTGCGTGGGATGTGCTTTTGGGGGAGGGGCTGGGCGCGAGGGGGCGTGGGGGGGCCTGGCACCGCCACCTTTCAGCTGGACCACCCATACTCCTCCCTCCCTTCCCCCTCCATCGCATTCTCGACGGGGAACGCGAGAACCGAACGCAGTGTGCGTGGTCACCAAGCGCGCGTTTGGAGTGAATCTCCCCGGAGGCAGTAAAAAAGAAAGGAATTGTTGTAACGAAGGAAAGAGTGAAACCTTGAGACTTTACATTAGCTGCTAATATTTATTTAAATACAAATAAAATTCACATACAACCTTTAAAATCAATAATACATGCACTATGAGTCGTGGAGTAGAATACAAGACATTAAAAAAGTTACTAATGTACGAGGTATTTCAAGAGACTGCGGGAGATGCCACAACAGTAACTTTTAACGGAGTCATCCGCTAACATGCATTTCATTGCAAAAATTTCAGAGCGTAAAAATCATTCTATCGCAGAGTTTAAGATGACGCCGCGATAGCTTAACTGGCTAAAGTACTCGGCCGGGTATCAAGAAATCCGGGTTCGAATTCCGGTCAAGGCGAATGATTTTTACGCTCTGAAATTGTTGCAATGCAATACAAGATATTTTCTCAAAATAGTGTGATTATTTTTTCACGGATACACGGAGGCACGGGTGGCGGTTTCTCTGGCTGGGTTCGAGGGACGGGAGTATCAGAAAAGACCGGTGGCCGTTTGCTCACAGCCTTTGCAGAGTGCGCATCGTTCGTTTGCGAAACCTCTATGACGTGACCTTGTTACACTCCGTCATTGACCGGTTATTGGAACACCGCTACGCAATCAATATTTGCGTGAAACTGAGCCAAACCGGGAAAGAGAATCATGGCATCCTCAAGACAGCTTATGGTGATAACGCCAAGAGTAGATCGGGTGCTTTTGAGTGGCGTGAGTTTTTCCGGAAGATCGAGAAAATGTTGAAGATGCCGAAATTCAGGAAGTCCTTTCACCTCAAAAAGTGGAAAAATCTTGCAAGAGTGAAGGCTTTGTTGGGCAGGGATCGCAGATTAAGTGCTCGCATGTTTTCTGATGAACTTGGTATTCCTAAAAGTAATATGCATCGATTCATGGCCAAAAAAAGAGCATGAGAAGATGTGTGCGTGGTTGGTGCCGAGAGTACTCTCGGACGAACAAAAGGAAACTCGCACGCGGACCCCAAGAACTTCTCGACCACATGAGTGAGGATCCAAATTTTGTTCCACCAGACTTATTCCCCTTCCCCGCCTCCAATTTATGCTGAAAGGATGTTAACACGGCCCTGTGGAAACGTTACAACAGTCCGTGACGAGGGAGCTTAGCAGAATTCCGGGCACCGCCTTCAAGAAGGCATACGAGACCAACCAAATGGTTGAGGTGTGGATGCAAAAGGGTACTACTTCAAAGACTTTTGAGTGAAAGTATCAATTCTGGTAGTAAATGTTTTTAATAGATTCAATGCTACAACTTTTGGGAGAGAACTTGCATAGGCATATATTACATGTTCTAGATGCCATAAATAATGAGTCGTAATACACCAACACGACATAACATTTCAATAAAAATCATCGTTAAACAGTAAACTTAGGATTCTGGGAAATACCTGAACATGAGCAAACTTGTTCTGCTGTGTAATTTTTAACTCTGCGTTTTCAGTACCCGTTTCCAGCCTATTTGCTCACACTGCTAAACTATGGTCTAACCTCGTTTGTTTTTCTGAAACGATATTGAAATTATTATTGTTGCTGCAAAGTAGAAGAAGCAGTGGCAATTTCTCGAACTGTCTTCATCTTGGCAAAACAGTAATCTAATCACCATCACGGAAATTGAACGGAGGAGTTGTTTATGGGGATCTGTAATGCAATCGCATTGACTTCCGTTTCCCTTCGAGCCTTATGAGGCAAATTCGCGCAGCGGCGACCTGAAGATGTTTCGCTTCTAAGCCGGTGTGTCCCGGGCCACCCGAACCCATTAGAGCGCGCAAACACACACTACCTTCTCGCTTCCCGCCGCGCCGTTGCCGACCGAATTCTGAAGTGAGGGAAGGGAGGCGGCGTCGTCTGCGGTGAATATAGCTGAACTTTGACCTTTCCCTCAAACTCTGAGCACCCACCTTCGCCTCCTTGTGCGTCAGAAACCCTTTGTGGACCACGAGGGGGGTCGGCCGTGTACGTCCCTGCACGGTGCTCTAGGCCGACGCCGATCTCCGGACCCGCACGCGCTTGTTGACTTTCACTTGTCGATGCTCGGGTAGATGTGAGAGGACCTGGATACCCTTGGGTCAAACGGTGGGCGGCTCATTGATTTCCTTACCTAACCATCGGAGTGATCACGGGCGTCAAGCGATGCGGAAGAATCAACCTTAGATCATCTGTGGGCTATTTCAATTTTCCGCAATTGGGATCCCCTACCTTATTGCAGGAAAATTTACCTTCTACTAGCGAAAGCGGTAGTAATTGAGGGAGGAGAGAGACAGCTGAAGTCATTGCGTCACTACAGATGGGTGGGCTAATTGATAGAGGGTAGGACGTTCAGGGAATGGGAGATGGGATAGAAACCCGGTGTTGGGATTAACCGGCTCTTAACAAATGGCGTCGAGGGGTCAACAGTTTAGCGTCCCTTCCGACGGACGGCGTACTCGCAGTGTACTCCACATGAATTACCCCAAATGGTGGCCGGAGCACCAATGATACTATATCTTCGGGATCCGAAACCGCGACTTCACTTGCCTATGTTCACATATGTTACCAAAGCATATAGTTAACACATGGAACTACAATTTAATCTTTGTTCTAATGTTTAACGTTTTTCAGGAAGATCGTTAAAAAAAACCTTAAATTCGAGCCATGGGAATAATACTATAGCCCTTAGCACTAACCTGTACTTGAATGCAGAAAAACTTGGTCAGATTGAAAAGAGATGGACTGGATCTCCAGCCTATCTGGCAAGGGTGATCCTACCACAAGTAATTTTACTGCTTCAGTTAGCATAGCTTTAGGACTCAACAGAACGATGGTACGATTAATGAAAGCAGCTTTGTAGATTTTGATGCAAAATATGACTTAAGGATAGAACACGTAACAGGAAAAAAAAGTATGCATCATAAAACACGCTTACCAGGCGATTTCCAAGGGACACTTCTTATGGACTACTAATAGTGACTTGTAAGCCCTGCTCTTGCTATTACGCGTTATTGCATGAGAAGTCTTTCTTCACCACTAAAGCATTCCTTTTTAACGCACATTGACCTTACAAGCTTCTCATGTATTTTGCCGTCTTTCGCGAAGGGTAAACTGCGCATCCTCTTGTCCTTCTTTATTAAAGCAAATCACAAACATCTATTCTAGTCTATTATACTGCCTGTATATTCTCATCCCCATGCTTTTCAATCAACCAACCTCTAATTTCCTTTTATTTGATTGCCAATCATTTGGTTTTAATAAATTAATCTTTTTTTATCTAGTGGCAATATATATGGCCATTTTGTCGGCGTAGTCAGTCACTTGTATAACTTCCATTATTTAACCTCAAATAAGCATAATTCAAGTGTCAAAAAAGTGACAAAATCACCAAAAAGAGTAAAATGAGGACAATGAAAATGGAATATTGGACCATTTGTTTGAGGGATAAAATGGAATTAAAGGAAGGGGATCGGCTGAGTTAGTGGGTTTTCTACTTCAGAGGAAAGGGTTGAGTGTGTCGGAGGCAAGCTCGTCCGCCTCCCATCCAGCGGATGGATATACGTACATAATATTATGTTTTCTCCAAGCTTCGGACGTTCAACGCGTTGCCTGTAAGTATTTTGAATGGGAAGGCGTTGAAGAGTGTGAGCGGGGCGGGTATGGGGGTGGCGGGCGGTCATCGAAGCAACAGGCTTGCCTGCTACACGGCCGAGTCCCCAGTAGGGAGACATGGGGAGGGGAGGTTTGCTGGGAAAAGGGGCAGGGGGTAGCAGGAGTGGTGTCGGTGGAGGATGGGCGGGAGGGAAAGGGAGCGGGCGGGGAGGGAAGATGGGGACCTGGAGACGGGGGTGAGGGATTTGAAGAGGCGGGTCGGACCCACACGCTGCGCCCGAGTTGGGAGCTTGGCTTCCTGTAATGACGGGGGTGGGCGGGAGGGTCGCAAATTAAACTCGCTTTTTAGCGACCGATTACTCTGAGATTTCCAAGCTTGGATCTCTCCTTCTGTTGCTAGAGGCAGGATTTCCACGAAAAACTTCGTAAAATCAGTAACTACTTACGTACGTAGATGGAGGCTCTTCTGGTCAGTTTAAATTTCTTTAAAAAATAAACACGTTGATATGTATTTTTACCATTTGATGAAATTCAATGCAACAAATCAAGGAAAAACTATTGCTTTAAATGAAAGGTATATTTTTTACTAGAATTCCTTTTCAAATAACAAGCATGAAAATAATTTCATGGAATTTTCACTAAAACAAAAAACAAATATCTACATATAATGATTAGTGACTGTATCTAACATACTACAGAGTATGCGTATCCCCTTTGATGTACATGTGCACTTATATATATATATGTATATGTATGTATATATATATATATATATATATATATATATATATATATATATTAGGTAATCTACCGGTTACTCGTATCAAGAAATAACGTGTGAGTGTTCCTTTTATCTGTTCCTATCAACGTTTTAAATTCAACACTATCGTGTTACTTCGAAGAAATCATTTTCTTATACGTATATACGTGTGTGTGCGCGCGTGCGGGTGTGTGTGTTAGTTTTGCGGAGAATACAGGTTTAATTTTCCATTCACATTCGTGAGAATTTCACGGAATATGGTTATCTCGGAAGTTGAGTGCAGATTTTTTCATGAATTAAAAATACTAGATGCATCGTATTATGAGGATAGAAATTTTCAAAGGAGCGGTCTTGAAAAATTCAGAGATTGGATTTTTTGGGGATTGAAATGACAGAAGACTCTTTGGATTGACTCATTTGAAGACTCAGAATGAATCTTTGGAATGAGAAGTAAATAGAGTTTTGAGGAATAGGCAAGAAAAATGTCAGTTTTTGTTTTCCAAACCCGAATTTCAAGTTCTCTCGGTTTTCTGCTCACAGCCGGGCTTCTAGTCATCAAATAACAGCATATTGATTATGGGTACAATCTCTTCATTTTCTCAAAGGTCCCTATCTCTATTTAGCTGATTCCATGCGTTTTACCCTGATGGTAATTGTTATAGTTCCACGAGGAAATGGCGTCCATTGATGACAATTTCTTTGACGCAAGAGTTTGATCAGTGTTTACTGAGGAATGGCAATAGAACAACTGATCAAAAGCCCCAATAATAAACACCTCTGGCATTCGCTGTGAAGTTCTCCTTCTCTGGGTAACGTGGGAAATAGAATCCATTGCTGCCACAGTTCTGTTTAAATAACGATCTGCTCCGTTAGCCAAAGATATATTATGTTAAATGAAACTTGGCAGCAGTGAAATACCTTATATTATGCATACAGTGCTCTACATAACCCTCCATTTGGTCCACAAGCCATTGAGGTAGCTCGTAACGTTTAGATATAGATAGATAAGGAGTGACGGTATATGAAGAGTATTTTATAGATTAGGAAGCAGCCCGACTTCCATTTTTCAGAGATCTCTCTGCATTCATCTGCTCAAAGCGCTAAGCCGGGTCGTCCTCCCTCGAGGAGGAAGGAAGTCACCAAAGATGTGCCTCTCATCCTTCCTCCGGAGCTGCGGGCGGGCCAGGAATGCATCCCTCAATCCCTCGGGGATAAAAAGTGCACCCGGGAGACGGGTAGTCGTCATGGCGACCAATTGGAGTGACCGTGGGGGTGGGAAGGGTGAGGGGCTTGCCCTAGGCGAAGGGGTTTTGTTGGGAGGAGAGTTTGGGGGAGATCGAGGCAATGTCGGTTGGTGCCTGCAAAGGAGCCGGGAGGGAAGGAGGAAGAGGGCACGGGAACATTGAACCGGAACGCTAATTGAAGCAACCGACGTCATCGCAATTGTTTCCCCTCGGCCTCTCCGTGTGGTGGCCGCCCTCAATCCAAGCTGCGAAGCGACCATCCCAGGCTCTCCGAAACAATAGCCTCCAATCCGACGGCATCGCACCCTATACTTAAAGTTTTTAATTTCTCGCCAGCACATGGCGAAGAAGGTTTTTTTCACCCAAGGCCCAGTATTACTTGCTTCTTAGCTGAGTAAATAAAGGGCATAAAGTCGGGAGCTCAACGGCATTCCACGCAGAGGCAATATTTAGACCACCAAGTAGTCATGATTCACAAGGGTCATGTTCGAATATCCCTTAATGGTGACATCATTTGCTGCGTCGATGGAAAAAATCTATGTTTTTCTCAGGGAAGTTTTGGCAACACGAACATAGACACAACGAGATAACAAAATGTATGATGTCAGTTCGATATACTGAATTTACGGAATTCCATCTCGAGTAAGATATTACATTCCGGTGAAGGGAGATTTTCTCTGACTCATGGAGTCTTTAGTTATCAGTTCTTTCGATTCGCCAGCATATTTCCTCATAGTCTAATTATCTCCCAAATCGGTATACAACGATTATTTATAGCCCCCCATACGGCACTGTTCTAGTCAATTTCAATTCTGTTCACAAGCTAAAAGCGTTGGTGATTTAAATTTTGTGTGAGTGGATTAAAAACGTTTCTGAAAAACGTCTCTGATCAAAGAGCGGCGTCTTTCTCTCCCATTTGTTCTCTTGTCTTGGGGTGTCATTTTTGCACCCTTCGTTAACCTTTTTAAAGTTAAAGATCGCAGAATATTTTTAGTGCGATTTCCAATTTTCTTTCGGACGAACCTTGGGCGGGTTAGCGATGCCTACTTCAAAAAATAATCAGACGCGGACTGTAATCGGCTGACAAAGGAATTCGTACATTGTTATTGCACATCGAGAATGATCTATAGTATCGACTGATATGTATTTAAAGTTTCTCATATGTAGTTATAGTAGCTCTTTCGGTGACGTTTTTGACTGGAAAATTTTAGTTTTAGCAGAGAAAATAAATTCCTTGATGGAACCTATTTATTATTATTAGGTAATCTACCGGTTAAGGTAGGGTTTTGGATGAACACCACTATCAAATAAATATTTTGTAACTCCAAACAAAACCCAATCCAGCAACCTAAGCTACATCAGGTCCCTCTTCATCTCTGTGTACTTCTTTCCACCCTTCATCCCATCCGACATCCCTATCCTGTTCCTACCCTTTCCTCGCTTGCCCAACATTCTCCCCTCTATTACCTTCTTCAACATTCCACTACCGCTCAATACGCCTTTCATCCATTTTTCCTGCCTCCATAGAATTTCTCTCAACAAACCCCTCTCCTCACCCACCACCTCTAGTACTTCCTCATTTGTTTTCCTTTCGGTCCATTTCACCTTCGCCATTCTTCTCCACATCCACATTTCAAAAGCCTCCAATCTACGTCCATCCTCCTGCTTCAGCGACCACGTTTCCGCGCCGTACATAGCTACGCTCCATATGAGAGTTTTTACGAGTCTTGTCTTAACATCCCTACTCAACGTCCCCGTCATCAACTCCCTCCTCCTTGAGAAAGCCTCCTTGCCTAGCGCAATTCTTCCCCTTACGTCCCTACCACTTTGACCGTATTGCTCGAAAACACTTCCGAGATATGTAAACTGTTCTACCTGCTCTATTTTTTCCCCGCCTATTTTAATATTTAGCTTAGCTTTTTTCTTTCTGGAAAATCGCATAACGTTTGTTTTATTAAATCTCATTGTTGAAATACTTCTGAATATGTTGCCTGTTGTGTAATTTAATGTTCCTGAAAGCACTTTAACTTGGTGTGATACCAATTATTCAATTGTGCCTCTAAGAAATGTATTACATTTTATATTTTTTTAGAAAGTAGATGGCGCTCCTCGGCATTCTTTTTTTCTCCTTTCTGTATGTTTGTTGCTTACGTTTGAACCTCTTGAGGCTATATTTCTGGTGATTTTTCTATCATTATATTCCACATCAGCAATATCCATATCTTCAGTTCTCCAAAGCAATAGGATTTACGTTCAACGTTGAAATATATCCATGTATTGCTCGTCTGACGAAGGAAAACACTCAATTACGCAAGTTCGGATACTGTTTCATTTTCCGCTGCCAGTCATTGGCGCGTGTAGAAAAATATTGGTAGCATTTTCGTGTTTAACTTTTCCTGTTGATATGAGGAAAGACAGCACCTCAACCCTTTCTTGCTAAGCTTGGGGTAAATTTTTGTGTTCAGCTGCAAGTGATTGAAGCATGATCAAATTAATTACACAACGTTAAAATATTGTGCGTTCTATTAGATGGTATTATCATTACAAGTGAAATGTAAAAGTAATATTGGTAATTTTTCTTGTGTAAAAACCGATATTATTATTTTATTTTCCTATAAAATTAATCTATTTCGATCAGAGGCCTCCGTTATCAGTCATTAGATTTCTAAAAAACTGTGCTATGCGCATCATATGCAGAGCGAAAAATACGTATTTTTTCTCTCCCTATATTAACGCATAGTATCGTGATTTGAAACCGAATACCACGGCGAAAATATTAAATAATTTGCGCAAACTATGCACATGATTATCTAATTTAATATCCCTTCCATCCGGACCCGCGTTTTCTTAAGCCAAATATATTAAACTATCGCTCTTTTCCCTCAGTTCAGTTTTTCCTCGTTTCACTCGGGTCCTTCAAATACTTGCCCGCCACGTGAGCTACATAATCGGAGAGGGGCTGAAGTTCGCTTCGATTTACTGCCCCATATTGAAATTCGATAATTGGAAAAACGTCTTTCAAAACTATGTTTGAAACTCAATTTTTTTGGCAGAAATGCATTTTAAAATTTCATTGTTATATTTATTGTCTGTTTAAAGAAAGGTTACCCATGCCTGAAGATATGAGAAACGTGATCAGCAGTATTTCGTGGAGTAACGGTCCCTAGATGTCAAGGGAAGTCGTACTTTTATTCATTGTCATTTGGAGTCTCTCAGCCACAGTGTATAGTACTTTCCAAGCAAAATTTAAACGCACGAGGTGAGTGCATTTGAATGACATGTTATGCATGTGACGATCGACAGCAGATGAAAATCCGAGAGGGAATATTGGAAAATGGAATAACTAAACAGATTGAAAATACCATTCATTTCATACTCAAATGTTCTTCAGTCAGAAAGTGCTGGATTCAAAATTTTGCGAGGGCGTTAACAAATTTGTAAAATATTCTTATAAGGTGACCACATCAAGAATAATACAGTGCATCACTGTCTCCCGCTCCTCAATAGAAATTTATGTAACGGAATCGTTGTATTTGTGAGAAAAAATTAGGCTGGATTTCTCGCCAGATCTGTGATAGTTCTCATCCCAAAAAATATCCCATCCATATGTGAGGACCATAGAACAATAAGTTTGATTACGCACGCAGCTTAAGTTGGTCTCAGTCACGCAGTCAGTCACTTAGACTCATCAATTAGAGCATGGAGAGTGTTAATAGAGAGGAAGATAGAATGCAAGTAGGATGCATTTGTTTGTTTCGTAGACTTCAAAAAGGTGGCCGATAGAGTGATTGAGATAAAATTATTAATTGTATTGCAAACGATAGGAGTAGATTGGGGGAATAAAAGACTTAATCCGGCGCATGCACATGTCTCAGACGCCTTAGATGCGAGTGGTCAATGAAAAGCCTAAATGGGCGATGCTATGTTGAGGAAAGTCAATGCGAGAGGTGTGGGATAAGAGTAAATGTAAACAAAAAGAAGTTTGTGTGCTTTTCAAGAAAGAGGAAGCCTAAAAGAAATATTAGAATAAGAGTTCATAAACTAGACCAGGTGGAACAGTCTGACTATATTTTAAGTGTCCTGAACCAAAATCCTCGAATTAGTCGGGACATACAGGAAGAAGAAAGATTCCTGTAAGTAAGATTTCTTGCACGAAGAAAAATTGCGTAAGGCAAAAAAGAATTCACAGGGAGATCATTGAGGAGGAGAAAACTTTAAGGGCTTCAAAACTATAATATTGAGCGTGGTTTGATACGGTAGCGGAAAAATTATCATTGAAGCAAGGCAATTGGCGTCAATTGAAGGTTTTTGAAATGTGGATTCGAAGGAGGATGGAAAAGATGAAATGGATAGAAAGGAAAGCAAACGAAGAAACTGTAAAAGCATGGTGGGAGAGTCCAGGAGAGGTATTGTTGGGAGAAATCCTAAGGAGATAGGAAATATAAATTCAGAGCATAGAGGATTCTACTCCTTCCCCAAAAGGGATAGGAATAGGTCATATAGTCCTTGAATTATCAGATATTCATAGTCTATGTTTGTCCAAAATATGCCTTCAACGCGCAATACCTAACCTGTACGTTAATACTTATTGTGTTGAACTGACTCCTGGGGGGTTTCGGCTACAAGTATTCTGGTCTCTTATCGTTCTTGGAAAAAATACATTTTAAACCTGTCAGTCTTGGAATCTATCTCTCTAATCTTACATTCGTGATCCCTATGACCGTAATACGTTGGGGTTCGTATTATATTCTTGATGTCATCGGGAAAGGGCTAATCTTTAATTGTTTTTAATAAGTTTAATCTATATTGTAAACGCCGATGTGTAAGGGAATCCCAACCTAAATTGTCTAGCAAAGTAGATACGCTGCTGCGTTGGTCATAACAATGTTTGACAAATCCAGCCCCCCTCCGCTGAACTCGATCTGATTCCGAAATCAAATTTGTATTTAGAGGATCCCATATACTGGCAGCATACTCTAGGTGGGGCCTGACCAAGGCAAGGAAACATCGTTCTTTCACTTTTTCATCGCATTTACCTAGCACTCTTTTCACAAATCCCAATTTTTTATTATCACGACCGGCTTGGCTAGTTTCAACGCATCGGTGTCATCTTCAGGTAAAAACTCATTCGTGTAAGTCATTTACATATTAGTTGTACCGAATAAAACATTTGGTGGAAAATACATTGACTTTTTTACTTCAGTGATGGTAGATTTCCACAAAACTAAGCCCGAAACAATCGAATATAATTCAAAAGTATTTATCAACTTGCTTTTAATTTATTCATGTGAATAAAACGGTATATGACTCGGTAGAGTACGAGATATTCGCCTATTTTAGACATGAATTGTCTCCCACATCCCAGTAGCATGCGGCCCTGCTTTTTTAACGTCCTCCAAGTAATAAAACTCTGCCTTGTAGCACAAGGCACCGAATGGAGGCTACCATTCCTGACTAAAGCCAGTGGTGCGAATAGTTTGAACTGGGTTGATAATAATTACAGGTAGCTTCCGCAAATTCCGCAAAACTCACTATATTTCAAATAAGAGAGTAATGCCTTTTTAAGTGTGTTTAATCTACAATTATTCTTTCGATTATTTTATTATTAGGTAATCTACCGGTTAAGGTAGGTTTTTGGATGGACACAACTATCAAATAAACATTTTGTGACTCCCCACCTAGCAAACTAATCTATATCAGGTCCCTCTTAATCTCGGTGTACTTCTTTCCTCCCTTCATCCCGTCCAACATCCCTATCCTGTTCCTACCCTTACCTCGCTTGCCCGACATTCTCCCCTCTATTACCCTCTTCAACATTCCACTACCGCTCAATACGCCTTTCATCCATTTTTCCTGCCTCCATAGGATTTCTCTCAACAAACCCCTCTCCTCCCCCACCATTTCTAGTACATCTTCATTTGTTTTCCTTTCGGTCCATTTTACCTTCTCCATTCTTCTCCACACCCACATTTCAAAAGCCTCCAATCTACGTCTATCCTCCTGCTTCAGTGACCACGTTTCCGCGCCGTACATAGCTACGCTCCATATGAGAGTTTTTACGAGTCTTGTCTTAACATCCCTACTCAACGTCCCCGTCATCAACTCCCTCCTCCTTGAGAAAGCCTCCTTGCCTAGCGCAATTCTTCTCCTTACGTCCCTACCACTTTGACCGTATTGGTCCAAAACACTTCCGAGATATGTAAACTGTTCTACCTGCTCTATTTTTTCCCCGCCTATTTTAATATTTAGCTTAGCCTTTTTCTTTCTGGAAAATCGCATAACCTTTGTTTTATTAATATTGATTCTCATCCCATATTTATCGCACTGAGCCTTCAATTCACTCAGCAATGCTTGCAACCCCTTGGCTGACTGAGCAACTAATGCTTGGTCATCAGCAAACCTAACCGATTTTACGAATTCCCCTCCGACTTTCATTCCTACCTCCAGTTCTTCCCATGCCTCTTTAATCATTTCCTCCACATATACTTTGAACAGCACAGGTGACAATGGGCAACCCTGCCTTACACCTCTTCCTAACACTGCCCATCCGGACTCTCCGTTCCCCACTCGCACCTGAGCAGTCTGAGACATGTACAGGTTGCGGATCAGTCTCCTGTCCCTCCAATCCATTCCTATTTTCTGCAATACACGTATTAATTTTTCCCAATTCACTCTATCAAACGCTTTTTCGAAATCTACAAAACAGGCAAAAACGTCCTGATTGTATTCTATATTCCTCTCGATTAGTGATCTCATTACTGCAATGGCATCACGCGTACCTCTTCCTTTCCTAACCCAAACTGATCATCCCCTAAGTAATCATTTGCCTTACTCTCTATCCTTTTGTTGATGATCCTGAGAATAACTTTAGCTGCATGGGATATCAAACTTATTGTTCTGTAATCCTCACATGATGTAGCCTTTGCCTTTTTTGGAATAGGAACTAACACTGATCTCAAAAAATCTTCCGGCCAGATTCCTTCCTCATAGATACTACGAATCAGTCCATAAAGGGCCTTCTTACCACATTTTCCTAAATATTTCAACAGTTCTACAGGTATGTTGTGCACCCCCACGGCCTTAATTGCTTTCATCTCCTTTAATGCCCTTTCTATTTCATCGTCGAGTATGCCTGGACCTAAGCTATCTTCTTCTACGTCATGTTCCTTTTCTATGTCTAACCTTGTCGGCCTAATTTCTTTACCATACAGTGTTTCTATATATTCCTTCCATCTCTCTTGGATTGTATATGTCTATATGTATATGTAAATATATACATACATGTCCGAGCTCTGTATGTAACTTTGTACCTGAGGATGACCCCGATACGGCGAAACTCATTGTACCGAAAAAAAAAATTTAGTGGAAAGATATATGGGTAGTTTTACTTCAGTGAACACATTTTAAATTCAGATATGCCCCATAAAGGAAAAAAATCATTTATGGTAGTAATTTTCACTTTGCTTACTCATATAATATCAACAAATTAGTTTTCGGAGTTTCACTAAATATTTACATTGAAAGTATAATTTACACTCACGGGCAACAAAACGTTTTTTTATATTCAAAGTGACGTGGAAACATCATTTTCTGAAATATTCGGAGGATTGTTGCCGTTTCGAGCTAAATAATTTTTTATCTGAAAAAAATTACTTGATTTATAAATAATCAAAGGACTCGATTTTTTAGTTGCTCCCCTAAAATAGTGAGTTTTATACATTATTTTAATTTACATGACGGAATTATAAAAGACTCGTGAGCATTTCATAAAAAGCGTTGCTTTTAATATCAGCTGAAACCCTGTGTGACCTAAGTGAAAACTCTAAACATACTTCAATATTTATCCCCATTTTTTTAATTTTTATTTTATAATAGTCAAATGGATACCTCCGTATCAGTATCACCTTTGCCTCATCGTCCAAAGAAAGGACAACTTTTCAAGTGTTACGCCTCCAAGACCACTTGCCAATTGATATTTTTCGTCAGCACCATTTCAGAGTTGCAAAATAAGTTCAATCTTACAATAACAGAGTGATTGTTTTTTCTCTCTCACCCTAAAAAAACGTCAAAATATTTTCAGTCCTAACGCCTCTCTGTTTTCATAATGTGTACATTGAATTTACACCGTGCATAAAACTAATTGAGTAAACAAGTAAATAATTACAAATGTAATATGTATTAAAAAATCTATCATTCAGACCCATCTGGCGTATAGTATAATCCGCTGTGACAACCCATTCCTTACTTTTAGCATATTCTGCTACTGAACGAAGACCATATGCATTAGTTGCAGGTGGAAAGGAATTTATTAATAACTGCTGAGCTATGTACTACCAAAGCCTCAACTGTTTCTGATTCAATGGATTTGCATCTATCCACTTAATAATCTTCAAGTCAATGGAGCCTCAAACCAAACCCTAAATATGTCGCGGGAATACTATATGCATTATTGTTAATGTGGTCCCTCGCATTCCAGTCTCCGTCCGTTCCATTCTTCTGATCCTGTATCGAAACAGTGTCGACTATCTATTACTGTTTTCTCCGCTCTGAGTGGCGAATTGGCACACACTCCTCTGCACTGGCTGTCCTTTAAAGAAGTTATAGATCCCAAAAGACGGTAAAAAGTTTGCATTTTTTCTGATTCGATTGCCAACGAATAAAGCTTTCTTCTTCTTCTCAGACTTAAATTCTCTCTCCCCTGCAAATAAAAGTACATTCCCGCCTGAAAGTTAAATGGAAGCAGTATTAAACCAGCACGAGAGAATATGTAATTATCTCCCATAGCGAGGTCGACAAATCCCCGCCGATACATTAATTTTATGCATACAAAGTATTTTGAAGGAAAATTGATAAATTTTCCTTCGAAGTGTTCTCGAAAATAATTACGGTTGAAATTCCTTCTGCGCTACAATTATTTCTCAATAATTTCAAAACGCTCCGCATATTATTTCCCCGAGGAAATTGTGTAGACTGATTTCTTTTGATGGATTTTTGTTTCGCTTTTGAATGTAAAAAAGAAGAATTGAATCAGATCTCGATGAGGTAAGTCCTTCGCATTTTGTTACTTTTGATTGCAATTGCATCATCATGCACACGGCATCCATCTCAGTGTCTCATTAATTACCGCAGAGATTGAAGGCGGGGGTTGGCCGGCTCAAACAGTGGCTAATGAGCAGCTGAAGCAGTCCCCTAATTCCCCCACCTCGTTCCCCCTTGGTTCGACCCGTCCGGCCCATCCATTCATCTACCTCCTCCATCCACTTCCTCTTCCCATCTCCCTTCCAGGGCCTTATCTTTCCTCCATTTCCTTCCCTTTCTTGCTCCTCTAACAAGGGTTCCTGCCACCAGCCACGGCGTTTCCTCGGTAATTCCGCCCTTAGGGATGAAGTTCGTTCGGCGAGAGACGTCTCCCCCCTTCGCGCAGTCCTGGGCACATCGTGATAGGAGGAAGCGCTGCTCTGATTTGTACCCCCCTCCATCACCAGGGTTACCTTTCAGGATAATTGGTTAATAATAACATATAGTTTTTCCTCCTTATTCCTGGAAACGAAAAGAAAGTCATTTAAGTGATTCTCCGCACGTGTGTACATATGTGCGTGAGAAAATATAAAAAACGTGTCCATGCATCCCAGCATGCTGAAGGGAAGGGACGAAATTCACTCCTCAAATAATCGACGTGGCTATATTTCAGCCGAGATAAGAGCGGAAAAGAGCATGAATCCGCGGTAGTGATTTATTGATAACCCTTACTCGGTAATTCATGCCCACATGTACACGCTTCCACCGACCCTAGGGGGTCGAGACTTCTGTATTGGCCTTA
Organism: Hetaerina titia; assembly: GCA_037158775.1. Taxonomy (NCBI): domain Eukaryota; kingdom Metazoa; phylum Arthropoda; class Insecta; order Odonata; family Calopterygidae; genus Hetaerina; species Hetaerina titia. Next base: position 10,261,070 of record CM073770.1, on the reverse strand, counting down.
TTATTATTAGCATGTACCATTTTAAGCTGCCCTTTTATGCGCCCGCAAGTGAAGCACGAAACTGATGGGTCGAAATAAAAAAAAAGTAAAAATAGAAAGTGTCCAAAAAATAAAGTATGCAAATAAAACATATAAAAAGATACGCAACTAAACTTACTCCCAAATAAGAGTAAATTCATCTTGATTTTCGCAGGTCCCTGGCTTTACATCAATCTCTGTACTCGTAGGCATCGTGTCATTTTTGGCGATTAATAAAATATTTCCCATTTAATCTTTAGAGAGGAGAAAAGCGTGTAGAGGAAATTCGTAGAAAGGGGAATGGAGAAAAGGTTTGGAGGCAGTCAGGTGGTGACGGCTCTGAAGGAATGGAGGGGCAGAGAGTGCTCTTTCGTGAAGATATTACCCCATTTAGGGCGTTCAAATGTATGAGGAACTGAAGAAAGATGTAAGACATACTTGCAGATGGGATTTAGGCTGGGAAGAAGTGCTTCAACATTAATGACCATTAGTTTCCGATTGCAATTAAACGCATCCCTACAATGAATTCATTTGCATTGATGATTATTATTAATTATTGCTCACCAATCACTATTTTACGCAATATTTTTTCATTTCTCTAATAATTTTGATTCCTATTATTTTCGTATATTATTATGAATATATTGTAATTTAGAAAATGTCCTCTTGGTGTAAGTTCTTCCAGCGTAACATACGAGTAAGTATGTTGCTGGGTATTTTGCAATGTCTTCGTCTGCACGAAAATGCAAGAAAGGCTCAAGGAGAGTATTTCGTGCGGATGGGGTGAAACCCATCAGCGCGTATCCTTACACACAATGGCCGTTCACCGAGATTGATCAGACAGGGAATACATTAAGGAGTGCATTAAGGGTCTCAAAAGACAATGAGAGGAGAGAAAGAAAATGGGGAATCATAACTACAAATATTTGGGAAATTATCTTTTACCTAGCTAGTTTCGTCGTTTCTCTATTTAATTTTTAATGATTGAAATGATTTCTTGATAACTGTTCCATGCATCATATCATCATTGATTATCAGCCCGAGAACTAATAGTTTCACACCAATTCAATTCTTTATTTATTCACAGTTCTATTCTTTGACGTCTTCCTATTATTTTACTTACTTCATCCTTGTTTAAAATCTTCTTTCTTTTCCCCACCACTACGACCGTCATTATAAAATTGTATCTCACAGATTATACGATAGTCCCATCTTCCCTAATCTCTGACTTTCTCAGGATTCTCTCTTAGTACACTCTACGAATAAGCTTTCTATCAGTGATTTTGTGTATTCATTTTATTTTCAACACTTTCCTGTCGAATGTCATTATTTTCCTCATTTCTTGATGCGCGATATCTTTTATGTTCCACAGTTGCAGAAAAGTAGACTGGATGATAGCTGCCATGGAAAATAAAAACAGCTTATTTTCCGTGTAGTACCCTGGGGAACGATCAAAAATCCCTCTGACCATGATTCCGTCGCGTAGCGATATCTGAGGATACGTATACTTTAATACTGAGACCGAGGATTCGGTCACTGGCGTTTGTGTGTTTATGTTAGCGCTTCGCATGTGAATTTATGCCTCGAACCTAAACCGAGGATGCGATATCTGTATACGTTCCCCAAGCCCCGAGGGACTCTCAAATCCACCCCGGCCCCTTAATTTACATGCTAAGCACTCCCATTTGTTGCTAATTCAAAGAAGTTCTTACATTCTTTGATTCCATTTATCAAATTATGTAAATAAACTTTTAAGTCTCGTATCAGTTAAATGAAATAAGTGATTTTCGGTTGGAGATCCCTATACTTTGATAAAAAGTTTATAATTTTTAATCATTCTAATTTTAATATTGAGTTCTTATTTCTTTGTAAACTGTGGAAGTCTTATAAAATCGATGGAAATTAACTTAATGATTTCTGAACGCCCTAAGGTTTACAACTGCTAAACCATAAAATCCATAACCTATATTCATAAGTCATGTACTCGTAAGAAAGCATATTAGGAAATATGTGCTCATCTTGGAATTCCAATTTATAACATGGATTTCTTTAGAAAGGTTTTCCAAGATGATTAGACATTACGGCCTTTTTCTATTGATCAATATTATCAACCACTCCATCTTTTTCCATTTATCTGGGATGTAATGATGCAATAGCTTTACGCAACACGAATTTAACGCTGTGCCACTAAAGAGCTTTCACTCACCATGGATTATCCTAGGGTAAGAGTTAGATTGTGTCCCTACAATATGTAATGCTGGACTGGCTTTAATCAAGATCCTGGATTTATCTAGTTATCACTTAACGCTTCTAAAATACTCAGAAAACCAATATTTAAGCACCGTAAAATTAATTACACTAGCAGTAATTTAGTCCAAATTAAAGAAGTATAACATTAACTCTAGCTGTATTTAATATTTGTAATACCTCAGTTCATGTTATCAGAGCTCCAAATTTTAATGAACTGCTTTGGCTTTACTTAATCGAATAATGAAGCCGAAACGGATGCCTATCCGGAGTTCGTAGGGCTATGAAATAATACCACTGAAATTTTTTCTACTGATATTTTTCAGACATTTGCAGGAAATTGAAATATGAAAATAATTAGGTCATATTTTTTTAGAGACGGAAATCGTTATCTCATTTATATAGATTATTGGAAAGTAAAAAATACGTGGTTTTTGGAGAATATAATCATTTATATTACCCTTTAATCTTGAACGTTGGTTGAACCGTTCTTGCTTGTGGGTTAACTTTGGTGGAATTCCATTCGGCTTGCCAGGGTCGAGCGGTTATGAAATGAGAACATTCCTCACCCTGGTACAACTGCTCCGTGGCGAAAGCATGCATACGCGCGCAAGTGATCGGTATGCGAGGGGAGCCCTTATCCAACGTGAAATGAAACCGGCTACTTCTTTCCCTCCTTTGGATTGATATGAATATTCCATTTCTGCTGGTGGGTGCATTCCTCCGGGCATAAAGGGCAGGACAGGCGCTTCAAGGGGTGAGCGCATTTGATCCATTTAAGGCAACGTAATCGCTCATTCAAATCCAGAGAACCCGAAAGGAGTAGAATTCGAATCGAATGCTCCGTGGATAGATTTTATTGAAAATGTGCGCCGCTCCCACCGTCATTTTTTTCCTCAGCTAAGCCTGAATAATGCGCGTGAATTTTTCAGCGCCGAAATATTATTTTAGGGAACGGCCGTGCCTTTCCACTTGCGCATTTCAGCACAAGAGAAGTTTGCTCATGCCTCGAAGGACGGCCGTGTGCTCCTGTTCTTTCATAGAACGGTACGGGATCAATCTGTTTTATGTGGCTTCTTTTTGTGGGGGCGCTCCGTTTCCCTTAAACGAATTAAATGAGCATCGATATTTTCGCAAGCCATGATATTGTATAGATCCTATATCTTACTGCTTCTTTTCAAGTAAAATGAAAGTGAAATGTTTAGTTTCATTGATAGGTAAACTGAATACAGATTTTATGACAAAAGAGGTAGTAATATTATCGGGAAAAATATGCATCGACTCATATTTGAACGCAAAGTGGCTACGAGATCCACATTTCATCAGTTTTTCTCTTAGAGTTGTATCAGCAACATTGCCTTGTTGTAAGCTGTCACAAGTATAAAAATGGATAATTACGAAAACCCGATATCGTTCATATTTTTATTTAATTACTTAATTGATGAAATGCACAAACCATAGCGATAAAGGGGGATATAATTTAATAACATTAATAAAATAATTAAATTCCATGTTATTCATACTCACATTTTACCCTGTGTTGTCCCTTTTTTTTGTTGGAAAACTTGATCATTCATTATTGCCATCAGTGGCTTACTTTAATGGAGATAATGAGCATTACGCAGTGGTCACATGTTCCACATTTGCAAAGCAAACATTTCCAATAATATAACAATCCACGGTGTATTTACCTGTCATGTCAACACGTTTGGCCTCAAACTAGCCCATTAAGTCGAAGCCGTTGAAAAAACCCCGATAACCCTGTGCTCACGAGAAACAATACTTGCATGTTATCAAATTATAATGCATTGTATGTAATAAAATAGACTTCTAATGTTCAACTTATGGTCCCCAAATTATAAAATTGTTTATTTTGAATGGAAATATGAGTTCGTGATTCCCTCGATTTGTTTGGCGCTCTGTTTTAACAATACATTTTTTTCCAATAGAATTCGCTTTTCTGAGAATACTCGGCGAAATTATTTTCTGACCCGCTACTCAGGCTTATCAAAGTATAATTTAAATAATAGAGTAATTGAGATAATTTGCATTCAGTGCTAAATTCTTAACCTTTGCCAAAATATATACGAAACATTTAGCTTGGAGATGCGTGAAAATCAAATATTTTTCCTTTCAATTTTGCATTTTGTCACCAAGATTGCAGAAGGGTTTTTTTGCCAGGCACGGGTTACTGGTAATTTACATGGTTGCTGTGACGCGGCAATTCATTGCACTTTCTCTACTTTCTGCCTTCTTTCGAAGAGTGCTTATTAATAATATTATGTCACGCCAATTAGAGAATTTTTTCTTTCCAATTCTGAATTCCGGCATCTCATTTCACTTATAACTTTAGTACGTTCGGTATGTTGCTCTTATCGATTTATGTAACTCTTATGTGATATTATATGAAAACATTTTTTTCAATTTATGAATTGGTTGAATAATTTTTATTTTCAATTTAGGCTTATTTTCATTATTTTTAGGTGTATCCAAAACAAATATTTGTCGACACTTGCTGTTAAAATGCATAATATTGTATCATAATGGTGAAGAATTTGAAAGTGTAGTCAGGGAAAAATCATACATTTTTAAATTTAGGGCGTGAGATACGAAATGTTGGACAAATATGAGAAATAAATCGGTGGTATAGAGAAGTAGATAGTAAAGTATTCAGAAGATGGGTCTTCATCTTCGAAGTAAAGTAAGTTAAAGTATTCATCTTCGAAGAAGAAAAAAGGTAAAAGACAATGGATACAGAATCATATAACAGCGTCCATGAGCTACTCTTAAGTTACCGATCGAAAAGAAAAAATAAACAGAAACTTACAGACATGCTGATGCGGACAGAAGTAGTTAAAGGAAAAATTATAAAACATGATTGGCATAAGAATTTTTGTTGTTTACAAATATTAAGAGAACATATGTGATCAATTTATTTTTCTGACCAATGTTTTCTAAATATTTGCTGATTATAAATTAATAAAACAGCTAATTTTAGATTTTGTTGTCATTTTTTTGAGTAGAGAAGCGGGAAGTGGAAATATTTTCTCCAAGAGCGTAGAATAGAATACCTGTAACATTCACCTCCCTGAATATTTCTGCCACCTATGAAAAATCTGATGAAGTATCCTTATTAGAGAGGTGGTGAGAGAGAAGTTAGCATTACAAAAATTTAGATGTTTTCCTAAACCTCTAAGCATTATTATGACGCATTGGGTTCTGGCCGCATATGAAAGAGCAGATACCTTTTGGAAAGGACGAAATAAACGCTTTCTAAAGAAATCGAGGATATTATTTAGAGCTCAAAGTTTTCTTCGTGATTAGATGGATGTAGATATCTGGATAAACGTATCTCTTAAGAGTGAAGAATGAATTTTTAATTTTTTATCGTCAGTTATCGTTTAACTTTTTGAGATTGCCCTAACTTAACATGGGGCACGGTAACGTTTAATGAAATTTAATAATAATTGTATTTTATTCATATTTACTGTGGGATAATTTCAAATAAAAAATGATAACTCAAATTCTGTGGATACTGTGGTAATTTTAATAAATTGGAACGACTCTAATAGAGGAAGGTTGGAATTGAAATATTCAAAAAATATTTTCCGTTATTTTAATTTAGTTTCCGTTCGCGGTTTTAATTTTTCCGCTTAAAGTGCTGTTCCATTAATCGGTAAAATGTTTTCCCGCCTAAAAGGCAAGTCAATTCTATGAAAGAATTTTTATGCATAGGGTTTATTTTGCGTTACAATTTATATTCTCGAGTAGTTACCAAGACAATCGATGAAATGACTTCCGTCCCGAGTTCATAAATTAATTTCCGAAATTTTCATGAGCGGAACGCTTGCTGATTTTTATTAGAACCAGAGTTTCTCTGATTTGCTTTGGTTGATGTTAATGATGATGAATTATTTAAAATTAAAGTTCACAAATTCTAAGCAGTGTTTATTTAATTAAAAAGTAGTATCAATACAAAGTTGTCGATGAATTCCTCTATAGTTAAAGCTTTACTCAGTTATCGGGAATTATATTATTAAAGTTAAAACATTTTAGTAAATTTTTAATGCTTAATTTATTTTCCCAGTTATTGAACATTCCTTTCGCTCAGGTATTTCACAAGCATCTAAGTGTTTGAGAAGCACTTCATCAAGTTGTAGTTATAAAGTCACGAAATTCTAATTTGATATCATAAGTATGCATATCGCATTACGCGTAAGCGTACAGTGCATTGCTTCATTTACTGATGTAGTCCATTATATATATTTCAAGATTTAATATACAGTTTTAAAGATATAATTGTAAAAAATATTTTCCAATGGATATGTCGGGTGCACTGGCCAGCTTTCGTTGTAGCATGTTTGCCGTGAATGGTGTCTCGTCCAGATTGAAAGAAAAGCCTTTTGCTTTTTATTTGAAGGGCTTAAGAACTGCATCGGCCCACACGATGAACTTCGAAACCGAAATGCCTCACAAGTGGCAAGGTGATCAACTAAGTGGCTGAATGCGGCTATATTTTTTAACCTTTTCATTTTCAAAATCGAAATGCAATGATTTCACGGTTCGTTTAACTACGGGAAATCAAGCTTAAAGAGCGTCAAGTAAAATCATGTTTCCACCCTGAATGGTCCTCCAGAATGGAGAACAGCATCAATACATATTCTTTGTCTCTTTTTTTAGGCTCCGTACGAAAGAGAATAATTATCAATTGCCATTTATTACGTCACTTACGATGAAACATTCGATGAATGTGACGGAGAGAGCGCTGAAAACCAAATCGGAATGTCCTGGGACCGAAGTGTGTGATCGTGTCGATGATTCATTAGTTAGACCTCAATTGGAATATGCCGCAAGTATTTGAAATCCTTGGAAACAAATTTTGCTAAAAAAAATAGATCAAGTCCAGAGAAAATCCGCCAGATTCGTCAAAAAATGTTATAATAAGAACATAAGTGTAACAGGTCTCTTGGGGGATTTAGGCTGGGAGCAACTTTAAATATGAAGAAAACACGCAAGACTTAGACTTTTAAAAAGGTTCAGAACGAACGAGTTTAACGATGACACTAAAAGAATTATTATGGCCCCACACTGCTTAGTTAGACCAGTAAAGTAAAGTAAAAGCATTGAAATTACAAATTAAAACAAAATTAAACATTACAAGGATATTAGTATATTTGTAGGTGCATGTGCATGTTAGTTGGTAGTTTGTTTGTTTGCATGTGTGTGGGGTGTAAGGGTTTTCGCATGAATACATACCATATTTTGTTTGTGGATTGTATAAAATTGTGAATTTTGCATGCGGTTTTTGTTCTTATTAAGTAGGTGTAATTGTATTATCGTTCTACAGGTCTCGTTAGTAGTGTAAAATAATGTCGTAGATACTTTGTAAATATTTAGTCTCGCTAGAAAACTGAGGCTTTCGCATTGGTAATTTTTAATGGGAATTGTTTTAATTATGGTCGTCTCATGTAGGTATATGTGGTCACATTAGGTAATCTCCTAAAACTTTCTTGAAAGATTCGTAGTTCTTAGCTAGTGTCGTCACACTTATGCCGCAGGAAAATCCAGGTTACAGAAGGAATTTCCGTAAGATGTGCCTATGCTGTTATATGTTTTCAATATTGACAGATTTTCCAATCGTTTTCGGTTTTGCGCAGAAATTTAACTGATATTTTCAGTGTATAGAGCAACTTAAATGGTCAAGAAGCATAGTTCTAGCCATACCATCGCCGTCCTTATTCCTCTGAGTGGAATCATTTTGGGTTGCCTGTACGATTAATGGGACGGCACTGGGAAAGAAAGCTTAAGCATTAAGTTTCCATGATATTTGTTGACTTATTTGGTTGATAATTCTCTCCAACATGTTATTCAGTTAATTTAAGAAAATATTCCCCTCCACGTAAAAGGAGGATGGTCCGTCTTTTCCTCATGATTGCCTCGTACACATCATACATCTTAGCATGAAGTCCAATCATAGTTTGGGCTAATTACAGTGATTTTATGTACTTCGTGTATATAAAAGTGATCTGATACACTTGATAAAACTGTCATAATTTCCCTTCGGTTAAATTTGCGTAATTTGCCCTGTGTCGTCTGGTTGCCCTTTCGAGGTGAAGGGCGTTTAATTTTATACTCAAGAACTTGTTACCAAATGTGATAATAATAAAAATTATCTTGAAATATGGTGATTAGAAATGGTAATTAAGTTGCCTAAACTATTAACTTATTTAACGAGCGTCGTTATGTAGTTTAATTAGTGGAAAGGGAAATGAAAAGGATATTTTGTAAGCTAATGTAGCTTGAGGTTAGGGAAAGACGTGAAAGGAACTTGAATTTTGTCCTCAGGGGATATTTTTTTTATATGTGCTCCTGATTTAGTTTTTAATTATTAGTATTCATAATGTTCCTTTTGAACCATTTTCTCTCGGAAATGTATCCGCCAAATTTAGTAAATCATACGATACATTGAACTGCCGTAATGCTTCCTGTTAAAATACCCTGTGTGGCCGAAATCATCTCTTTTAAATATATTATCACACATATAGTATGAGTAATGGATATAGTAGCAGGCCTATCGTGGTTGGATTGATGGCAAGCACCCGAGAGGAGGCCACCCGGCCGCCAGCCGGCGCACCCCCCGTTCACGTGCGCACGCCCGCTTCCCTCCTCTATCGTTTCATCAATCCTGGATTACGGTAGAGCGATAAGCGCCTTTAGCGGCTATTTTCGGGGAGTGCTTTTTTATTCAGCTTTATTTTGTGATACGATCATTCGAGGAAAAGGTGCCATTGGCTCAAAAAGGACAGGACCGAGTCGACATGGAAACGAATGGAAATACCAAGGGCACAACAAAACAAACGGTCGAAATAATCGAGACGGAGCCTTGAGGGAAGTCGAAATTCGACCTCTTCCCCTTCATGAAGGACGGAAAAACACGAAGCAATTGTGAAGCCATTGCTATTTGGTGGCATAGCCAAAGTGTGTGTGTTGTTCGGAATTCTTCAGAGTTATGAGACTTCAATTTTTCATTTTTTTACGCTCAACAAATGCCTTTGGTCCATTACACCGACTATAGCCTTGATCTTTGATCTTTTAAGCGTTACTACTATCTGTAATACAATTATTACTCGCACATTTTCTGTATATATATATATATATATATATATATATATATATATATATATATATATATATATATATATATATATATATTAGGTTGGGGAAAAGAAAATTCATTATTTTTGTGTGAAATACAAAACTTTATTTAAGATGTTTCGGGATGTCCGTTTTGGGTCAAATTTGCACCGTTTTGTTGTATAATTCTTTGTCATTTTAAAGGTAGCTTCATAATGCCTCTCTCATAGAATTCTTGGTCCTTATTGGTGAAAAACTATACCAACCTATTTTCACAATCTTCTCTTGATCGCAATTTCTTATTACTCAGGAAGTTTTGCAATGCGAGAAAAAGGTGGTAATCGCTTGGTGCCAGATCCGGACTATATGGTGGATGCATTAAAACCTCCCAAGCAAGCTCTCGGAGTTTCTGGCGAGTCACTACAGACGTGTCTGGCCTTGCGTTGTCCTGATGAAACATAAAACCTTTTCTTTTGGCCAACGCTGGCCGTTTCTGGTCAATCGCTAGCTTCAAACGGTCTCGTTGTTGATAGTGGAGATCTGAATTTAGTGTTTGGCCCACGGGAGCAATTTCTAATAAATGATTTATTTGAAGTCACAGTAGATGCTCCCAATCCCCAAACATGCCTCCGAACACAACACTGCCTTTGACCAATGTTTTAAAGTATCCGTCTTAGCATCCCTCCCACACTCAGACCCTCCACTGAAACTCAAAACATTAGAGCTAGCTTTCATCTGGCTCTTGGATTCCTGGAATCGCCCAGGTATTAATATTAGACATTAATTGCCCCCTTTATGCATATAATTTCATCCCCCTCTGCTCCCAACAACTTCCATATCATCCCCACCTTTTTTAAAATTCCCGCGCCATACACTACCCCTCCAAACTCCTCACCTCGAATGCCTTCCCCCCCTTTTTTCCCCCCTTTTCCTTTCTTTTCCCCTCTTTTCCCCCATTTCCCCTTCTCCTTCCTACCACTGCTTTCGGGCCCTCCTCTGCCTCAGTTCTGTTCCTAATTCCTCTTGAGAAAGGTGGTTGGACCACCGAAAATTCGAGAACCAGTGAGTCCCTCTTTTGTGTGTTTTGGTTTCTGTGTTTGTTATGACTATCAGTAAATTTACATTACACGTTTGTGGGTTTTCCAAAAAAGTGTATATATATATATATATATATATATATATATATATATATATATATATATATATATATATATATATATATATAATCATTAACATAGTAATAAACCCGAAGGTCGGTTTGGTAGGTGATGGTATAGTTCACCCAGTACCAACTCCGACAGCGTGTGAATATTCACACATCCAGGTAGGGGGCCAATATATTTTTTTTATTTATATTATTAGGTAATCTACCGGTTAAGGACAAAACTATCAAATAAATATATTTTCGAACTGCAAACAAAACCCAATCCAGCAACCTACTCTACATCAAGTCCCTCTTCATCTCTGTGTACTTCTTTCCTCCTTTCATCCCGTACAACATCCCTATCCTGTTACTGCCCTTTCTCGCTTGCCCAACATTCTCCTCTCTATTACCTTCTTTAACATTCCACTACCGCTCAGTACGCCTTTCATCCATTTTTCCTCTCTCTATAGAATATCTCCCAACAAACCCCTCTCCTCACCCACCATCCCTAGTACTTTCTTATTTGTTTTCCTTTCGGTCCATTTCACCTGCTCCATCCTTCTCCACACCCACATTTCAAAAGCCTCCAATCTACGTTTATACTCCTGCTTCAGTGACCACGTTTCCACGCCGTACATAGCTACGCTCCATATCAGAGTTTTTACGAGTCTTGTCTTAACATCTCTACTCAACGCCCCCGTCATCAACTCCCTCCTCCTTGAGAAAGCCTCCTTGCCTAGCGCAATTCTTCTTCTTGCATCCCTACTACTAAAAATGTTATATACACGTATGATGATATGTGTATATTTGCGCATGCGTTGAAAGTTATTCGGCAACATTTCGGCAATTTTGGATCCTCCGTTGTTGTTTGTCAATCTGAGTACGTCGTCGCGAGGGTTTTTGAGAAAATGGAAAGAATTGAGTAACGAGCTGTCTTTAAATATTTATTTTTGAAAGGCAATACGCCCACCCAAATCAAAGACATGTTCGACGCTGCGTACGGGGATTCTCCGGCATGATTTATGACCGTTAAATTTTGATCAGCGGACTTCAAATGTGACCGAACCAGCTTGGCTGATGATGAGAGTTCGGGAGTACCCAAAACTGCGATAACTACCGATAACATTGATAAGGCTCACCAAATGGTGCTGTACGATCGTCGAATGAAGATTAGAGTGATAACAAAGGGTCCGGGTAAATCAAATTAATGCATTTGTAATTCATTGACTGAAGAATTGAACGTGTGTAAGCTATCTCTTCGTTTGCGCACTTTGGACCAGAGGCGCATTAGAAAGCACATTTACAAGGATCCCTGTTGGAGCGGTACAGTTTTAGCCGCTGTTCCTGAATTCTTTTTCTTATTTCCTCATCCGTATCCCTATAGTCCGTTTTGTTGCTTCAAGGATTTAATTAATAGGTTTAATACGAACAAATTTTTTAATAGCATGTCTAAATTTTCCGTTGTAATAAAAAATTAGAAAACTCATGGATGTTGGTTGTATGCATCCGAACTTTATCGATTGCGAAAAGAATTATTCTTAATCAGCGAAGCGAATGAGGAGGACAATAAGTTTTCTTTTGGAATTATTCATATTTTAAATAAAAACCTCTTTTCGCTAACCTTTCCCCTTTTTCAGGTATACCTGGAATTCCTTCGCAGCAAGATATTTCGTCATGTCATTTTCAAATAATATTCAATAGCCGGAATAAAACAATATTTTCTGTATCAGTCTTCATATCAGCTAAAAACAAGTCTCACCTTGTCATTTCCTAAAAATACATAGATTTGCATTGCTGAGGCAGTATGATATCTGACACTCAGTCCTTTTGCATACAATTGTTTTTGGAGCAAGCGAGAGCAATGTAAATACTACCCGATACTTTTTTTGGAATGCAGACGTATTTATGTGCTTATGACTACGAGGGAACATGGTAGCTTAGTGTATAGCAAAGTGTGTTTTACGATTAGGGAGTTTGGAGCGTTAATATGAGAAACATTTTGCTGATTCTGGAAATGTAAACACGAAAGTCGAGTGTAGGAGATACGCAGCAGTGGTGTACGCTTGTAATCTAGGCCGAGCTTTCTGAGCTGTGTGTAAATATATGTCCTTGCCCTGATGCCATAGTCTCCAAATGATTTCCGTTTAATTCAGAAAGAGGGATTGCAGTCCGATGAGACGGAGACTTGTGCTCCTACTCAGACGGATTTTTGAGTCGATTAGGATGGAGTAAATCCCTAATGGCCTTCGTTCAGATGAACATTGAATATCAAGGGCAAACCAGTGCACTGAGACCAGGCATAATTTTCATGGAAATGTTCTTGTACTGTATACTTTGCCTCTACCGTAACCGCAGCAGAATTATAACTCCCAGCTGAAACCAAAACCTCGTAAATTTTTCCATTACCCTGTGAAATTAAAAATTAATAATTAAATATTTAAATTTTTAAAAATATTAAATTTAAATTGTATTATGTCTTTAAATTGCTGCCATAGTAACGATTAATTTAAATTTCAAGTATTAGCTTTCGAAGCCTTTTGGTTAAATTTACACTCTTTGAAAATTATCTTGAATAATCTTCTATTACAGATCACGTAGCTCTAAATATTACTCACCTGCACCTGTGAATCTATGAGGATTAACTTTATTTTACAAATGTGACGAGATCATTAGTCCTTGTACAAATGGAGGGATAATGAAGTTGTTACTTGCATGTTACATAGCGTCACAAGTTAGATAGAATAGCATTTTTCTTCATGCACCGGTAACTACTTTACCCACTTATCATATACATAAGTGAAGTCATTTATTCTCAAAGGAGAGGAAATTATGCAATCAAAGGGTTTATGCAAGGAACTGAAGACTAAAGATCGAAAGTAATGGATTTTGTGTCGAAGACCTGATGATATTTTATCGTCGATCTAAGCCGTGTAAAATTATTTGATTTTTGCGATAGGTTTCGTAAAAATCTATTCCAAGTATTAAATTATCGTGGTGGCGTAAGTGGAGACATTTTTCCCATCTGGCAAGACCATCCGTTTCGCTCAGTTTTCAATAAAAAACTCTTGCAGAGATCGCAGGTTATCTTTGCCTCTCCTTGAGCAATAGAGAGAATATGAAGACTCTTCCTCCCAAGGACCTCGAAGCCGAACACACGGGCAGAGAACGAATTGCTTCGGGGCCGTAGAACTGGAATAAGGGGCAATTCGGGAGCGGCACTCCGGGCATCTTGCTGATCCATTTCGCCCGCAACGCGGTAGGTCGTGCATACAGATGCACTTACTAAAGATATGCATGCATATTTGTGAAATTGCGTTAAATGTGTCCCTATGTTTTCTTATACATGCATATGGACACACACGCACACACCTCCGTGTTCATCCCACCCTCTCCCTAGAAGGAGGAAATCGTTGCGTGACAAAGGGTTGAAGTTATTAGGGGCTGGAGTGAGCAACTGAAGGTGGGAAGGGTGGCGAACTCCGTGGCGGGCCGCTTTGAAAGAAGCTGCTGCTGCACCCGGTGGCGTGCGGCTCCCTCGCGGCAGCAGCCGGTTGGAGCGGGCATGTCGCCAACTCCGAAGTGCCAGCGCAGCCAACGACGATGGAAACATTGCCATAAAGCTACAAGTTATTCGATTTCCAATTTGCGGGGGCATCAACTTGCCCATCCTCTCGTAACTTCTAAAATATCTATGTGCCGCGCTCATCTTGGGGAACCGGTGTGTGTTTTTTGTACTTACATTAAAATTTGTAGTGTAATTTATTTTATTGGCAATGCAGATTGTAATTGGTATGCATTAATTCCTACCGGAAACACACGGCATTGTGTGGAATAAGGGTGCCATTTCATTTTTGCATACCAATTAAATACGTTTGGTAAATAGTTAAAAATCCTTTGGGAAAAGTGTTGGGGATCGGGTTAGTGCAGTGGTACTTGCTTCCCACCGAGAAAGCCCAGGTTCGAATACGAGAGACAACAGATATTTTTCAGTGGTATCCCGATCTCTACTTGAGGTTCTTTGTGGAGAGCACTTTGAGTGAGTCAGTCGTCCGTCAGATGGGGCGTTAAACTGCAGACCTCTTGACGCCTTTCTTTAAGAGTAGGTTGATACAGATGCCGGGTTTCCCTCCATATTTCATCCTATGTTCCCCCACCCATCCCTAACGGTACAAATGACCTTAGCGGTCGGTCGCCTCTCCTAAAAAAACCAACAAGGAAAAGTGGTAGGTATGTAAATAACCATTGAGCATATGTGATCAAATAGACGCATTTGGTAAAAATGGTACCAACAATGTAATCCCAAAGTTACTTCATACACAATACTTTATTTATGCGTTGCATTTATTGCTTTTTTGGGAAAAGTCGTTGTTAGGTTTCTGGGAATGAAATGTCCTTTCCATGAAAATAAGACATCCAAGTCACAATTTCTCACGAAAGTAACAGCAACAAAGAAAATGTTTGCAATGTACGAATTGCCTAGTATTCTAAGATTTTGCCCGAAACGTTATTTATACTGAATAATGTAACTAAAAAATACTATGTGTGTTTTTTCTTCATTATACAGTCAGTATTGGGGATCGGGTACAGTCAGTATTGAATTGATTTGTGCATTGCTTCGAACCATAAGTTTGAAATTTAGTCACCACTGATGGTAAACTATTTCGTAATAGCAGCAGTATATAGGGGAGGTGACCGACAGCTAAGGTCATTTGCGCCATTAGGGAATGGATTGGAAAAGATGAAGGGTTGAGAGAAACCCGGCGTCGGCATTGTCCTTCCCTAAACAAAAGGTGCCAACGTTCCCTTAAGCTTAAAGAGCTAAACGTCCCATCCGACGGACGGTGTACTCACTCGTGCCTCAAAGAGCCTCAAAGCACCTCAAGTAGGGATACCAATGAGAAATAACTGCCACCGCCGGGATTCGAACCCGGGCCCTCAGGATGGAAAGCTAGTGCATTAGCCAACGCACCATCGCAATCCACAACTATTTCATATTTATAAAATTAGAGTATTAGCTACGCAAAATAAGATGAAATTGTAGCCTCTCTTGAAATTTAGCCTTTCATCTTTCTTAAAAAGAAACTTTTTCAAAGAAGCGATTTTCTTTTTGGAAGACTAACCGGATTAAGGAACTGCCGGGATGCCTTGGAGTGCTTAAAGGCTACTTAAAGTAGTATGCACTGAAACAACCTGCAATTTCATCTTTGATGCCGTCAGGTATGGACCTAAGGAATGTGTTTCGGTGACAAAAAGTTGAAAAAATGCGAATAGCCAGGCTTCTTTCAATTGGTCGGCTTCGGGGTATTTCCGAACTGTTTCAGTTTTTATAAAACCTCGGGATTGTTTTTATAAGATGTACAACGGAAAATTTCAAAAAAACTTTTTTTTTATATATTTATTTATAAATATATATGGTGTGCCTTAGTCCCGTGGCGTATTGCTGCTTCAAATTAAGTCGTTATGATTGTGACTGATGCATGTCGTAATCCAGTAAAACGGTGAATATCATGAAAAATAAGCAAACCCACCAAATCATAAATCAAATTTAAAAAGTATCAAAAAAATTTAAAAAGGAACGTTTTAATAAACAAAAATTACTATTTAATCAGAAGCGATTCCGGAAGCAATTAATGTGTCAGCAAATAAATACGTTGTTTCTTCATTTTTTTCTTGGTCAAATGAAAAGTTTGTGCAAGAGATAAGCCCATAAATCGTTAATGAAGCCAACTTAAAACAATTATGCCAAAAAAGAAGGAATGCAGATAGCTGTGATCAAAGTTGCAGAATGGAGGAAAAAAGAATTGGCAATCGATTAACTAAATAACTAATTTGTTATTCGCAAACAAACGGAAAAATGCATCGCATGAAAATGAAGTTATTCCAAAATAAAAGGTAAACAAAGAAGTAAGCAAATGAAAATATCAAATAAATTACGAATTGGGAGACCAAACATGGTTCAAATACAAATGTAATAGCAAATAACTGTCAAGTGAACTTTGTGTATTTTGTCGCTGTAGACCGAATTCACAGGGTTCGACTCCCGCATTCTCGATTGCCAGGAGGGGAACTCTTCTCTCATTTGTCTCTCAAATACCTATGGTGGCAGTCTGATTTTTTCACACACTCCGACTTCGTAAAGAGGAGTCAAGTTATTTATATTTTTAAGTCCGTAGAATTTAACCCCCAAGTTTTGTTATAGCAAGGCAAAATTCGAATAAATCCAGAATGATTGGCCCGTTGTAACTTTAAATTGGTCGGAGGAAGTCCTAACCGATAAGGTTTTTAATTCTTGGTTTGACTGCTGTTTTCTACAATTTAGCTTATAATTAACATTGAGATATGATTAAATATGTGTTCATATTATAGTTTGCAATGTCACCCTGATATTTTGTCAGTTTTCAGTACAAGAAAATCTATAAATTTCGCTACGGTCACCAAATACTACTCAATAAGCGAGAATAGGTCCGAGACGGATTATATTCGACAGATTCAGGTGAGATGCAGGGGAAGTTCGTCAGCATGAGAAAAATAAAATTTGCACTTTTCCACAGATTTTCTGTGGAAAAGTGCAAATTCTCTCCTCATTTGTTTTCCTTCCTTCCCAGTTCACCTTTTACATTCTTCTCAGCACCCATGTCTCAAAAGCCTCCAACTCAACCCTACCATCCTACATTAATGACAGTTTATCCGCTCCATATAAAACCACGCTTTATATCAAAGTTTCAACCAGCCGTTTCTTAATATCCTCACGCAGCGTGCCTGTCTTCTTATGTCCCAACCACTATGACCATTTTGGTCCAGAACCCTTCCAAGTTAGGTACACCGTTCCACCTGCCCTACTTTTTACCCTCCTATTTTAAGGTTTAACTTAGCAATCCTCTTCCTCAAAAACCACATATCCTTTCTTTTTTTAAATGTATTCTTATTCCATACCTATCGCACTGATTTTCCAATTCACTCAGCAATGTTTGAAATTCCTTTGGCTGAACACCTTGAAGTAAAGCTTGATCATCCAATAACCTGACTGATTTTATGAACCCCACACCAACAAGTTCTTCCATGACTTTTTAACCACATTCTCTGCATCTAAGTTGAAAAGCACAGACGATAATGGACACCGCTATCCTTAACACTACTAATCCGGACTCTCCATTCGCTACTTGCCCCTGAGCAGTCTGAGATATGTACAGGTTGCGGATGTCTCCCATTCCCCAAAATTATTCCCACTTCCTTGTAATAATTTTGAACTCATTAATTCCATCCAATTTACTCTATCTAATTACTTTTCGAAATCTACGAAACAGGAAAATGAATCCTGACTTTATTCAATGTCCCTCTCTATCAGTGACCTTACGACTGCAGTTCAATCAAGCGTACCTCTCCCCTTCGTGAAAGCAAACAGATCATCCCCTGAGAAAACATTTGTCCTTTTCTCAATCCTCTTATTGATGATCCTGAGAACTACTTAAGCAGCGTGCGGAATCAAACATATTCTTCCATTTTCCTCACATATTTCCCCGTTTATTGGGATGGACCTTTCCCTTTGATGGGATAGGAACGAACATTGAGCTGGTGAAATCTTGCAACCAATTACCTCCCTCAAAACCACTACGAATTAATCCATATTAATTATTCCGCCTACATTTTCCTAAATATTTAAGTAGTTCTGCGAAAATATTGTCTATCCTCACGGTTTTATTTGGTTTCAATTTCCTCAATGCTCATTCTATTTTATTATCGAGTACGCCTAAACCTAAGCCCTCCTTCTCTACATCAGTTTATCTTTTTATTTGTAAATTTTCTGGCTTGATATCTATACAACATAGGTGTTTCTATGTATTCCTACCATCGCACATCTTTCTTGAATATTTTCTGGTTCAATTGGTACGTTTCCTAATTTATCTTTGATAGTCGGAACGGTTTTTCCCTTGTTACTTCCAGAAAGTGCTTTCACCCTCCTGTATTTTTATAATGCATCAATTACACTCTTCCTTGATAAAATTTTCAAATCTTCACGCTGCATCTTTTACCATGTTTCTTCCCTCTGTTCCGAGCCATGCCTATTTCGTACTGAAGATCATTATTGCAGGAAACATGGAGAGGAGAAGGCCATGGCACGTAATTCGAGGAGCAGATAATGAAAACCTTCCTCCAAAGAGGAAATGCGGTGAGGAAGAACTTGACAAGGGACAGGAAATTTTAGAAAGCAGCATAAAAATCCTCGGCCGATTACCCGTGTTGATGATTTAATCCCATTTATCATAAATAAAACATATATAATATAAAACTTATGATTTAAATGCTATTTTGGGATTGCACTGATTCCACCTCACTTTCTAAACCAGACTGTTTCAGAGTTGATTAAAAAGTTTCGTCAAAATGTTCGTATGATTGATGCCTAGCAATAATGATCATGAATGCTCACAAAACGCTATCCAAAGCGGAAAATGCCCTACGTAAGAACCAGACTGTTTAATTCCGTAAGACAAAATAGACCTGGATAGTGCCATTTTGGAGGAGTTAGTGGAGGTATTCAACGCGACAACATATTGCACCGCCCCATTATTCACTGGGCAAACGTATTGGTTTGATGATGACTAATTCATTGAATAACGTTGGTTAAATGTGGTAGTTCTTCGTATAGAGATGGTCCAGGTGCCCGCTTCTGAAACCGTGCTATGGCAAGTCAAGTGGAAAGGGCGTTGAGAGAGCAAGAGAGGGATGTTTCTCCGTCCCTCTCCAGCCACTCGTCCGTTCCTTCTCTCCCGTTCCCTTCCGCGTCTCCCTCTTCGGCGATTTATATTTTATCCAGCAGATTGTGCGAGGAAGGTTCGGGAGGGCGGGGACGGGTTAGTTAGGGTGTGGGGGTGGGTATTTGGAGGGAAATGGGGGCTGAGAAGGGGCGAAAGAAGGAGAGAGAAAGGAGTAGAATAAGGACAAGGGGTGGTAGTGCTGGAGACATGGCGGAGAGAGTGGATATTGGGCGGGTGTGCGTTGGCCCGGGGTGAGGAGTTCGAGGGGGCAGAGAGAGGAAACTTGGAGAGAGGGAATTTGATGAAAAGCTCGAGAGAGAGAGAGAGAGAGAGAGAGAGAGTTGGGAAGGCTCTTATTATTTGCCTTTTTTTCGGCCAAGACGTGCCTCGCGATGCGGGGTTCCTGCGGAGGCGATAATTTAAGTGTGCAGCTCGTTCGGGGTGCGGAGGGTTAGAGGTTGGGAGTGTAGGAGGGGCGGAGGAGAGAGGAGGAGGAGGTGGGCGGGAACTGAAGGGGGAGGGACGGAAAGAAAGAGTGAAGGCAGTGGAAAACGGGGATGTTTATAAGGAGGGGGGGGTGCCCTCCGGTGGGTGTTTTGGAGCCGAGGAAATTAAATTGCTAATTGTTTTTCGCAAACACACCGTGTGAGGGGGGAGGTGGGAGCGAGAACGGGAAATAGAACCTGGTGGAGTCTTCCTAGGCATTTATTACTGCGTGTTTTTTTCTCGCTCTCTCTCCATTTCTCCCCAAGATGGTCCCTGTAATGAAGGTCGATTTCGTTTCCTGGTAACCGTGTGGGTGAAAGAATTCAGCGCTTGCTGACCCCTACAGACGTGACATTGTGGAGTCTGGCTCAGAGATTTAAAAATTACCGCTTTCTTGCATGCCAAGTCACTCGTTGCCAAGCTTTTTAAATTTTACCCCTTTACTTAAAAAGGAATGCTTTGTTGCTGGGGAGCAACACAGTTCTCAATCAATGAAAACAAAATTCATGGTTTAGCGAATCACGATTATCAAAATAATAGGGTTCATAATGAATTAGTTATAGTTGTAATAAGGTAGGTTTTTTGTGTATGTAGAATTATTGTAGGCACTGAAGAATATCCCACAATTACAACAGCTCTCCACATTTCGGAAACTCTATTTCTTCTATATAGCACCCTGCAATCCAACCCCAAGGTGTGTGGCAGGTGTTGATTCAGAGTAATCAAGCACTAGCAGCTCAATGTCTCCACTTTTCTTTTTCCTATTCCCTGCGATGGCTTACTCCCTTCTTCATTTATATCTAGTATTTGTTTCAACTCGTACCTTCAGATAGTGACTATTTTGTGTCCATTTTTTTCATTAGTAGTATTCGCGATGTGGAAGGCATCGGGAAACCACCGCACATGAGGCAACTTCTATTTTCAAAGAACATAAGATTGCAAACAAGGAATGAATTCGTCAAGACTTTCGTGTGGAGCATGGCACTCTACGGATCGGAGACATGGAATATTGGAAAAGTGGACCAGCGAACAATAGAAGAATTTGAAACATGGTGCTGAAGAAGAATGCTGAAGATTAAATGGACAGACAAAGGAAGGAAGACAGACGAGGAAGTACTACGAGGGTCATCCGGAAAGTAGTACCCGTTCGTGCCGCATGAAGTGTTGACGACGCGAGTAGCCGCTGGACGAGGTCAGATAGCTTCAGTGGCTTGTCTGCCTTCTCTGAGCCAAGTTGCGTGACGCTAGCATTGCCTGTGTTGTTTCTGTGATTGTTTACAATGTTTAAAAAAATTGAGAACGCCGCCAGTTGTGAAGTGAGGGCAGTGATTAAATTCCTCAATGCAAGAAACGTTCGCCCATGTGATATTCATCGCCAATTAAAGGAGGTGTATGGAGACAATGTAATGGACGAGTCGTCTGTTCGGCGGTGGTGTCGCAACTTCAACATGGGGAGGGGGAACACACACGACGATGCGTTCGGGGAGACCGTCTGTCATTACAGACCAACTGGTGAGCTCAGTTGACGAATTCGTGAGGAACGATCGGCGCGTCACAATTGATGACATCTGTGAGCATTTTCCCAATGTTTCTCGAACAATTGTTCATGAAATTGTTAAACACCATCTGCATTATGCAAAAATTTGTGCAAGAAGGGTCCCTCGCATGCTTACAGATGAGCACAAAACCAAGCGTATGGCTGCAGCACTGACGTTTTTGGGACGTTATTCTGATGAAGGAGACTCTTTCTTGACTCGCATAATTACTGGTGACGAAACATGGGTTTGTTATGCATCACCTGAGAGTAAACGACAGTCAATGGAGTGGCATCATGCTCATTCACCAAACAAACCAAAACAATTCAAGACAGTTCTGTCCACCAGGAAACTCATGGCAACCATTTTCTGGGATCGACGAGATGTATTGCTTATTGATTTTATGGCCCGTGGAGACACTATTAATGCCAATGCATATTGTGAAACATTAAAGAAATTACGGCGGGCAATACAAAATCGGCGGCGAGGTCTATTGTCTACTGGTGTCATTCTCGTTCATGACAATGCCAGGCCTCATGCAGCTGGGATAACACAAAAACTTTTGCAGCAATTCAAATGGGAAACTTTCGACCATCCACCGTATAGCCCGGACTTGGCCCCTTCAGATTTTCATCTCTTTACAAAGCTTAAAGACTTTTTGGTAGGAAAAAGATTTGACAGCGATGAAGAACTTAAAGAAGGAGTGACCCTGTATCTCAATGAGCTGGCGGCGAAGGACTATGCAGCAGGAATACAGAAACTTGTCACACGTTATGACAAATGCCTTAATTTGCTTGGAGATTATGTTGAGAAGTAGTTTAAAGTATCCTCTTTCAAATAAAATTTTTTATGTTTGTTAATATTTACTTTTGTGTCTTTATTTCACCAACGGGTACTACTTTCCGGATGACCCTCGTATATAGAAGAGCAGAAGAGGAATAGACTTTATGGAGAACTCTACGGCAAAGAAGAAATAGATGGATTGGACACACATTGAGGCACTATGGATTGATTAGGAATAAAATAGAAGGAAAGATTCCACGAGGAAGACAAAAGATACATGAACAATAGAACAGCAATAGGACAAATTAAGAAGGACGTAAAACAGAGATGGTATCAAGGATTGCAGGAATTGACATTAAGTAGAGTGGATTGGAGGGTTGCAGTAAACCAATCCTTGGATTTGAATACTGATGATGATGAAGCAGTAATGGTAGCAAAATAAAATGAAGTCATTCTATTTATACAGTAGATATGAGGTTTCTCTTCAAAATAATCTTCGCTTCACTTGCGGGGTTCGACTCTAGGCCCCTTGACAATAGCACTTAAAAACGAATGCCATTATCGGAAACCTTAAATACTCATGGTCATTAATAGAAAAATTAGTTAAATTTCGAACCAGCTTTTAATTAGAAATTCGAAAGTTACTTGGTAAGCAATTTAAGGGAAAACGTCACTTCGAAGCAGCTGTTGCCGTAAATTGTATCGCTCTTCAAACTCATTTCCTTTAAAAAAAACCGATTGTGCCGCACCTTTCTCCGGGATGTTCGTGATTTCGTGTGTCCACTTGTCTCGCCTTCTTGCTCTCGATAGAATGAGATCGAGGGAGAGCGGGCGCGAGAAGAGCGGCGCTGTGCGGTTGAGAGAGCCCATCTCGGAGCCGCGCGCCGCGTATTTTGGCGCTCGTCCCGCCGGGTGCGGTCACCCTCGACGGCGGCGGCCGGCCGAAGCGAAGACGAGGGCCTCCATCCCCATCCAAGGTGGACGCCCCGAAAACACTCAAAGGTCAATCAATTTAGGTTTCTCATCTCTCAGACAGAAATGAAAGTAGAAGCAAGGGAAGACGCCCTTGCAGCAATCGACCCCGGCATTGTAACGTTCGTTGCCCATGCGCGGCTGCGCGCAGTATTCGTGGTGACTATCCTTCCGCAACATGGCGTCTATTCACAGGCGTTGTTTTTTTAGGCCGGCGAATTATCGCTCAGAAATCACAATTCTAGTTGGCTTCAATTTCGTTCATTGTATTCCTTGGGGCCTGAATTCTCCGAGAAAATAAGACATGTTAAATGGAATTATTCCCAGAAACCTCTTTAATATTGGAAACACAAGGATGTATATTCCTCTTTTTAACTTTTGGACGACACATTTTAGAATAGAAGTGACACTTTGAGCATTAATTGTAAAAATTAATTTCTAATGTGGTAAATTATAATTTTTGCATTGTATAGTAATAACACAGAAAGTTTTCTCAAATAATAGATATTGGACAACCGTTCTTTTGAATTGTTTAACCATTCAGTTAAAGTAATTGGAATTTGTTTCCTCATTTTCATTTTTGGTACCGTAGTATCCTCTTGAATTCTTAACATTTCATCCATGATTTGGTGTAGAAGTGATTGCGATCACTTATTGACTGTTTAAGGACTTGTTTTGGAGACTTCCCATTTACTCCCTCCCAGGGGTCATGAGTGGTTGCATAAAATCTTTACAGCGGGAGCATCTCTACGCCAGTCAAATCCTCCCATCCGCACTTTGGTTTGCTGCGGTGACGACAATTAATATCCGTGGCCGCGATTCCGACCTACGATACATTCTATGCCGAGTTATTTATCACCTCTTAAAGTGGCCTTTGGAGGCGTGTTCCCGTGTAAACTCCTTCCTCTTTTGATATCGATCAAGCCCATGACTACCCTCTTACCAACTCGCCTCCCCGCCCCCCCCCGCTCCCTTTCCCCTCGCCCCCACTACCAGAGGGGCTGCGCCCTGCATCTACATTGACCGCAGGCTACAAAAGGACCATTTTCAGTTCCCCTCATGGGAGTCGTGACCACAAAAAAGTTTCCTTCCTTCACTCAAAAAGATCCCTGTGAGAAAGAAGAGGGAAGAAGGAGTCGGCGGGAAGTGGGGGATCGAACGGGGGGCGTGGTTGTGTGCGAAGCGACCGCAGTCGGCGGGGAGGGGGAGGTCAGGGAGGGGCGCTGAGAGGGGGGAAGGGTAGACGAGGTGTGGAGCGCTTGGGGGGGGGGGTCGGGGAGAGGGAGGGAGAAGGCGGGGGATGGCTGAGGTTGTGGCGGGTCTTTATTTCCAAGGAGTGGATTCAAGGGAGAGTCGAACTGTGGGAACACTTCAGCCGCACTACAGAAATAAAGCAGGATACTTTCAAACCGATACCTTACACAAAGATTAGTCCGTAGATCAAATAGATTTGGAATGTGGAACATCAAATATTCTTCCGCTAGCGTATGTAAACGCTGAATCTAGTTTAACTGGAATTGTATTTTTTTGGGAGGATGAAAAACACCTCATTTCGTGACCGTGTAACTCTATCTATTTGAGTCTAAAATCAGTTCATACGTATTTATTGCGGAACAAGCTTGGCCTAAGACTTCTATATTATTTGCGTCACTTTTTTATTTTCGCTCACATTTATATTAGTCCGAAATAATAAAATTATTAGCTGGTTAGGGTATTTTAGAATCATGCTTAGAAATGCAAGACTGTGATAAAAACAAAAAGGATCTTTTTATTCTTAAGGAGAAGAATTACAATTGGCAACAGCAACTGACATTTGTTTCGGGCTTCATTTTCTGAAACAGTGTGCTCACGATTTGAAATATATTTGCTAAAATGTTAGTTGGCGGTGATCGAAAAAGAGGAAACCGATTTAGCAAAAGGTTTCAATGAAAGGAGGAATCGAATAGGAACACTTAATTAAGATCAGAAAATTTAGAGTAGACTTGAAAACGAATCGCTGTACATTTTCACATCTTTGAGGTTACAAGGTTAGCGTAGAATGAAAGATATTTGTGGTATAGGTGATAGAGAAGGCGGAGGAAATAAAGTGCATGGAGAACAAAGCAAGCAACGGAGCATTTTAGCGCTGGGGGTGACAGAAAGTCTTCGGCGGAATTCGTTGAATATTGCAACAAGAATGGAGAGCGTTGTATTTTGGGAATATCACCAAAGAAAACAAAATCCAGAATTCAAAATTGCATGAAATTTCTCACGTCAATCAGCGTTAGTATCCGACGACGTTAACCACACGAATTTGATTTTTTTTCAATATTTCACGAAATAGTAATGCCGACAGCACCGCACGCACTTATTTGGCGGCACCTCACGTGGTGTCAAATGTCACGAAATACATCGTCCTTCTTCCCACGCGAATCACGCCCGAATCGACGCACAATGCGTGACAAAACCCGAGGGATGGATACCCTCGCAATCGGCGTAACGCCAACATCTCAGATCGCAAACCCCCTGAGGGAAGAGGATGATATGATGTTGGCCCTCCTAGGGGCGACGGGCAGAGGGTTTGTGTTCCGTTAAGGAGGAAGGGGTTGGAAGGGGGATGAAACAATGGACGTGGAGAGCAGGCCCCGCCTCCAGATATGGGTTGCGAGAGCCCTTAGGGCAGGAGGGCGCAGGAGGGAGATAAAGAGCGTCGGCTATATCGCGGGCCGGAGTTGGGAGGTGGGGGCCTCGGAGGGCATGCGAATGGAGGCCGGGGCGTGAGCGGAGGCGGGCAGGGTGGGAAAGGAGAGAGAGGGGTAAGCAGAAGAAATAGAGGAAAGGTTTTGGGCCCTTCCTTTTTTATTTGATAAGGGAGAATAATGGGGGGTGGGGGATTGTGGATGGATGTCCTTAGGATCTAGGCTGCGCTGTCCAATATATAAGGCCTGCAGCTAAGGTTCCCAACTTCCCATATTCCCCACCTTCTTCGGGTTGAGAGAACGAGTACGTTTCGAAGCGAAAAAATGTATTATTTTTTGTTTCCTATGTCCTGCCTAGTATTTGGTACTAATCAAAGTGGCGAAAACAATTGCAAGAATTCGCGATCCATCATTGTGTAACGTCATCGCCTTTGTAAGATACTTGACTCTCTGAGGAAAAAATTTAATCCATGAGAGTTTTTTCAGAAATTATACCGTTATTAATCTTATGAATATGTGTCATGCTCAATTTTTGCCATTGACTACCAATAATTGGTTGTCTGAAATCTCTTGAATATTACTATTTTTTCCTTCCATTAAAGAAATTCAGCAGCAGTCAAGTGAAATTTAAATACGTTTGTAAAATAAGTACATCCCGGGGCAATGATCCATTAATGAGTAAGAATAATGAACTATTTCTGTTAAAAATTAATAAATGACAATAATTGATGATTATTTGATTTGAGGTCAAAACAGAAATAGTTTTAAGTTTAAGAATTGAATGTAGAATAAGAGGAATCGTGAATTTATGTTTGGATATAATAAACAAAAGTAGGATTAATAAACAAATTCATATAACAAATTTACGGTTCCTCCGTTTTGCCTCATATTTTTTCCCATATTTTCTTTGCATTGTGGTGATGTTTAGCTGTCTCTCTATTACGATAAAATGTCATATTCCAGACGACGAAAGTAATGCCGCGGGGAGTCAGCTGTTTACTTGGGGAAAGTTTTCTTTAAGGAGAGTTGAATTCTTAGGAATTTCTCTCAGTTAGTTTAAAATATAATGCCACCACCCCGAAGTACAGCTTTCTTGAATTAATGCTAAAGAATAACTCTCCGCTGACAAACTCTCCTTCTTTTGGTTGAGTTTCATGTGAGAAAGAAGACAAAGCAAATATTCATAGCATCCACGAAGAATCGAGCAGGTAATACGAATAGGGAAGCATTCCAAATGAGGAAGACAGATCGATTCCGTTTCAACTAAGGGAACCGAAAAGATCGAGGAATATTCCATTTTATACCTCGCTCCGCACACCAGAACTCCTTCAAGTGGATAAGCGTGGGTCAAATCATCTGTTCTCTTTCTACCGTAGGGGTAATTCAATTCCTTTTGCAGCATTACATACGTATAGTATATGGAAAGTTAAGGATGATCAGGGAATATCTTCGAAACAACCTGCAAGTATTCTAAACGAATGTACTTATTTTACATCAAAGAACCACGCATGAATCATGTTTAAAATCAAAGAGCGGTACTCGATACTCGAAGATTGAGTGAACTATTGGCTGCGAGTGGAAGCCTCTCGGATCTTCCTCGGGGATGTTTTTTTAAGTTTTATTCAGTACCCACCGCCAGGGTGTGTGGAAGAAGGTTAGTGTCTCCATTGCTGCCGATGTTCCAATAACCGACTCGGTCATCGTCCCTAGGGTTACTGAATGCCGTTGCGTCAATTTTTGTCCGGTGTGTAAAAGCTCGTCCTGGGATCAGGTGTCTCTTGATTGGTCTGTGAACGAGGGCGTGAACGTCCTCAGGACGATGACCGAGTCGGTTATCGAAGCGTTGACAGCTATGGAGACTCTGACCCGGCGGAAGACCCGAGAGAATTTTACTCAACAGATACTCCGGGAAAAGACAAGACCTATTGGGTGTGAGTTTGTAAGGTGCCAACCCTGTGGCCAATATTGATTTTGCGTGGAAATCTATGCTGATATTTCCGTCAACTCGGTGGCCATCAACAGAAGTTAGAGGCTGACAACGGTAAGGCAATAGTAACGAATTATTGTCCGTGGCCAAGTGAATTTGTTCAAGTGAAGGGGTACAGTGTGTTCAGCCCACTTGAACACACTCACTTGACCACGGGCAGTACTTCATTACTGTTTTCCTCCCCGGTTTACTCTCTTCCCCATTGATGGTCACCTAGTTGACCAAAATATCGGCGTAGAGTTCCACACAATAATCAGTATTGGCTATAGGATTGTTACCTAACTACCTTATGAAAATACTCATTTAATTCTTTGAATATTCACTCCTAGAGTGAATCCTCTTGGATCATTAAAATTCTTGCCGCATCACGTCAAAGACAAATTTGTATGTAATGTCTAAATTTCATAGTGCAAATCTAGGTGAGTATCTTGAACATGATCGGTAGTTCTTTCGCATGTAAGTTGTGATTTTGGTCGTGGTTATTTGTTTCCCTGGAACAAATCGTGATTACAACACACACACAGGGGATAACACTGATATTAAAAGTTATCTGCCCTTTAGAGATGTCCCCTTCTTTTATCAAGGCCTATCCTCAATCTCATTCTCAGTTGACGGAGGTGTACTTACACCAGACACCAACTGGCAATCTTTTTCCAACTGGTGAGGAAGGTCACAAGGCTCTGCGCTTAGGTTAACGGATTTGACGTGATTTTATTTCAAATTCTGTTGAAATGATATCAAGAGATATTTTTTAAAAATTATGCTTAGTAAGATCGACTTTTCGTATGCCTGCGTGCAACGTTATTCGATGGAAACATGGCCGAGTTGGTTTTGGAATATTATTCCAGTCTTACCTTGCTCCGTACTTGTCCTCATGATCACGCCAATGTTTTAATATGGACAAGTATCACGTATCGTGTATATGATATGCTTGCCAAATCAATCGTATTTGGTAGAATTTAATGTTTTCTCTTCCCCTATAGGTCTAAAATGTTTACCGAAACTGAATTTCACAGTGCAAAAATAATTCGTCTTAATTGGGCGAATGACTCTTTCGCTGTGAAATTCTCGGATTTCTCTGCCCATCGGCGGGTGACACCATTTCAACCAGTGCTTTGAACCAATGTCGAAATATTTGTTCCAAATGGATATAACGTTGATTTTTTCCTGAAATTGGAAGAACTTACTTAAAGTATGAAACGATTCCCTTTCTACATGAAAGACGTGAAGAACGGACAGTTTAAAAAAACTTAATTCTTGAAGTTGCATGACTGTTTTAAAAACACTTTAGCAGTTTAAATATACAAGGAACGTAGCTACGGTCGTGAATCAATGTATTTGTAAGTACTTAGTGCCATTCAAGTTTACGGTCCCGGTATTTTTTGTTTAAACTTTAGCAGTTGCTTGAAGGATATGATATGGAAGTTGAAGTAACAAGTAATACGGATTAAATCATAATAGTAGCTCTGTAGAAAAGAGGAAAATATTTGCAAATAATAGCGCTGTGATCTAGATTCGTATACGAGTGTTCATACGTGTATTAATTACCGAAAAAAAATGAAATATAAATGTAATAAATATCGAACTTTAGATGCGTAAATCTTACGTGATTCACAAATCGCGGATAATTGACTCGCATCAACCTTGGTTTTACTTTAGTTTCTATCGTGACGGTATTTTATTAAAAATGCCTGGAAAATGTACAAATCTCCCTCCTCAGCCAAATATCCTTAAAAGTAAGCATTTTCTTTTGTGTGGCCACCGGGCGTTAGTAATATGAGTGCTCCTGCCAATGAAAACCCGTCCTCAAATCTTCCCCGAAAGTTTTCGCAGGCCGATTTGAAGGGCGTCCTTACCTGCCCTTTGGCTTCTCGATGGTTATTAAAGGTTTCGGAAATTACGCCGGAGGTGAAATCCGCCGGCAGTTGAAGAAAATGCTGGAATCCCATAAAGGTGGTGGGAATTCTTATCTGTGAT
Source organism: Hetaerina titia (assembly GCA_037158775.1). NCBI lineage: Eukaryota > Metazoa > Arthropoda > Insecta > Odonata > Calopterygidae > Hetaerina > Hetaerina titia. The sequence continues at coordinate 10,231,356 of CM073770.1, read as the reverse complement.
GAAATAAATTCGAGGGAAAGACGGGAAAAGGGAGTGAAATAATTTACAGGTAGCTTGAAATGGCCGAGTATCCGATTACGTCAGTGTAATGGAACCGTATATCTACCGAAGGTTTTCCGTGAATATCTGTGCACGGTATTATTTCCCCACCCTAAACCTTCAGGGGTAAGCGATGGACGAGTGAACCTTTATTTTCTTTGGAAGTTGTCTTCCCAAATCCACAGAACTGACTCTGGGAAGTCGATTACCCCTGGGCCACACTGTGACGCCCAATAATAGAGAATGCATAGAAAACATTCGTATGCTCTCGTCTCTAGTCCGTTCCCCACGGAGGTTCAATGAATGGAAGCGATACGTATGGATGGGAAGCACGCAACTTCTGAATCATTTCCACGCTTTGGCGAGGAGTACGCGAGGGAGGGCAAATCATAGGCGACTGAGACATACATTGCCATTTTACGAAACGTCTGTCTTGTACGAATTCACGACCACCGGTATGAAATTTAATATTTTGATATTTTATCACCGTGCAAACCACCGGTGGAGTGTGTGGCAGGGGGTGAGTTAACACCAGACTGATTTTGACCCGAATATGACCGAGTGGTCGAACAGTGTTATTATGTTCCCCTATCGTTCGTAGAAAAAATAACATCTTAAATCTACTAATAGTATCTATTCTACACTTAATCTTTCTAATTTTGTTAAAATGATCTCTTCTGCCGTAGTACGATGGGGGCAATAATACATTTTCAACACCACTGCTAAAGAGACTCCCTTCTAATTTATGCAAGAGCTTCAATCTGTAATTTAACCTTCGCTCCGTGAGTGATTCCCAACCTAGCTGCTCCCTATTTTGGATACGATACTAAATTTATCATAACAATGTTTTACAAATCTAATTCCTCTACGCTGCGCGCGTTCCAATTCGGCAATTCATCCAACTTCTTGAGGATCCCATATACTTGCAGCATATTCTATAAAAGGCCTAATCAGCGACAGATAACATTTCTCTTTGAATTTTTCATCACATTTTCCTGGTAATCCTCTAAAAATCCTGATTTTTTTATAGATTGTCCACTTATACCCCGTATGAGCTTCACCCAGGAGAGGTCGTGAGTGAGGGTAACGCCAAGTATTCAATCGAGTTTGCGCATTCCATTTCCGTGTTTCGGATGATGTAGGCGTTCAAGAGAAAATTTATCTTTTTCCGAAAACATATTACTCTGTACTACTTTAAGTTTAATTCTAATTGCCAAGCGTCGCACCAATGTTGTATAGTATTAAGGTCATCTGATAAAGCTGAGAGAAATAAATCTAGAGAACTTAGTGGGGAATATGTTTAATCTAATGATTTGTACTACCTGGTGATTATTTTCTGAGGATCCCTTTCATCTTCCCACTCTGTCGCTCCCGATATTTAAGCCTCTCCAATCCTAATTGGATATACCTTGGAACGAAGAAAGTGAGGCGGCAACGGTGTATGTCCTATGTAAACGCAGACGCGCATGTGGGGCAGTGCCAATTTAAGTGCGACTTCTCGCGATGGTGCGATTTCTACTCAATCCAGAGCTCCCACCGTTCCATCCTCGAGGTTAAGTCAACATCCTAGAACGTCGCAGAAATTATGTTGACGTTGGTGAGTTATTTCCAGCTAAAGTATATGTCACATTGCATAGGAAAACCCCTGGAAACTTTCCTTCGCCGAACGTCTTCGATAAAACTTCGTCCAACTGCTCCTAAAACCTTACGTAATATGCCTATGCCGTTTTATATCATATTTTGGTCAAAGGACGTTTGTTGCTCTGTCCAATACCCAATCATTTACTTAATTAATAAGTACGACCATTAGGTTTCAACATTCCACATTTTGGAAAGCACAATGGAAATCCATCAAGCCGGATACAGAGAGGTGTTCAACTATTCAAGTTCGACTTGGCACATTTTCCTTAGTAACTTTGATCTCATTTGATTACGTTTGGCAGTAATGACATTCAGTCTTGAATATTTGCTAATTGTCGCACCTTCATTTTTTTATGCCAAATACATCCCTACCTCGTTTATGAATGTCCTTATATGTGCCTGCTATGTGATTTAAATTCTATGTGAATTCTGATTTAATCAGTAGAATTAGATACGAACGTTTATGTTTTGATTTTATTCAATGTTTGTAATGATAACATTCTCATCGGTTATTACGATGTTACCCAATTACGGATTTTCCTCGTGCTTTGAGAGTGCTCATGAAATGCATGAAAATTACGCGAAATTTAATAGGGTTGGCTGGGTTGTATTTCTTTTTGATACCTAATTGTCTTTCATTTTTTGAATGAGAGAAAGGTAAAAAAATTTGTCCAAGTTAGTGCCTGAAAGAATGAAAAATATTAGTCAGTCACGCTTGTTTCTTCGGTATATATATATATATATATATATATATAACCATAAACACAGTAATCAACCCGAAGGTCGGTTTAGTAGGTGATGGTAGAGCTCACCCATGTACCAAGCCCGACGGCGTGTGAATATTCACACATCAGGGTAGGTGGGCCAGTTCCTTTCCCTGTGCCGGTTATGGTTTCCCAGGAAGACCTGGTACCCGAAAAATCAACTAGCTTGGGTAGAGCTGCAGGTGCCCAGAGTGCCTTGCCCGGGAATCGAACCCGGGACCCTCCGGTCAGTAGTCCAACGCTCTACCCCCTAGACCACCGCGACCTATATATATATATATATATATATATATATATATATATATATATATATATATATACATACATACATATATGAAAAGCGACTAAATTCTGGTAGAGATATTCCATATGAATTGAGTAGCCAATATTGATGATTGCCTGAAACATGGAAACCCAAATTTGCTCAGGAATGGTGCTGGGAAAAGTAGTAAGAAAAAGGGATTAGATTGAACGTAATTTTCAGTGTCCAAACGTAACTTCTAGACACGATTGCGTTAACTCTTCCTCGACCATATCAAATGTAGTTTGATGTGCATCCGTTGAAATAAATAAATGCATTTACGCCTTTTTCCCCATTATTTATCACCAAACCACCAAAATTATCGTCGGGAAATTGCGATTCTTATTCATAATCATTTATTAGCAGTTTCCTCGATTGGGTTACCCATTGCTAACAACCATCGCGGCGGTATATAAGACCGCGGGAATGAATGTTTTGTAGTCTCTGAAATTCTGCTAATTCAAAAACCTAAATTTCATTCCCATGAACGCGAAGAGGCTCACTGCTAGTGGTGTGCTGCTCGGAAGAGAATCGAGGGCCGGTGACAAGCACTTAGGATGGCGGGGTGAGCACTGCTAGTAGGGTAGGTGGGTATTATGGATGAAGGGACGATGGAAAAAAGGCCATCCCGACGGAGCGAGCAATTGGCGCGGGAGATGGATGTGCTCGGCCTTACGTTGGAGAGAGGGAGGGCAGCGAAGGACTCGGGCAGTCGCCCTATCATGGGGGGATGGGGGCGGGCGGCTATTTGGCTGGTTGGCTGACTGACTGGCCGCGTGCCGCACGCAGGGGCGCTCCGCTGTCAGAGGACGGGAGTTAGATGGGGGAAACTCGTCAAAACCTCCCCGCCGCCACACGAGATGGAACCACTTTCCCGCCTACCCCATTGCCCTATTGTGGCACTGCCAAGGGTCGCGGAGGGTGTGAGGATATGACACGCTTGATAAAGGCAAACGGTAGTTGGGCGGGGGATAAGTGGGAAGGATACCGTGTAGGAATACATGTATACTCAAGGACTCAAGGAGGGATGGGATTGGTTTAAAAGTGTCGCGGTGGAAAGGGTGGAAAATCTGAAGGGTGCCGGAAAGAGTTGAGATCGAGGGGTTGGTTGACCGAAGCAAGAGGGGGTGTGGGGGATGGGGAGTTATGGAGAGGGAGCAGAGGCGTTGGAAGGGAGGGGAGTAGGGATCTCTCGGAAGGCCCCCTGAAGTCGCGTAGGGAGGGTGGGGCGCAGGGTGTTGAGGGCGGGGAGAGGGAGAGATTTTGACCTCGCCAACCGAACCGGTGCGGCTGTTGGTTGAATAACGCGCCGCGGAGGGGAGTGGAAGAATGGAGCGGGAGGGGAGTTTGGAGGGGAGTGGCGGGGGAGGGGAGGGCCGGCCGGAGAGACGAGTGTAGGCTCCTCTTCCAGTCCAACGCCGGAGGCCTTTCCGACAAGTAGTGGTGTAGGCTGCGAGGAGGAGAGTCGAGTGGAGTAGGAAGGAGCGCCTGGGTGGAGTGGTGCGTGTGTGTGTGTGGGTGGCAGGAGATCTCGAGGTGGAGGGATAAAGGGAGGTGAGAGGAAAAGGCTGTGGAGGAGAAACAGGAAGAAGGTGCCGTCGCCAGGACCATCCGAACCCTCCCCCCCCCTTCGAATCGAACCCCCGCGGGGTCGCATTATAGAGGGCCATCGCCCCCCGCGCGCAACATCCCCGCCGGTTTTGTTTCCGTCTATTTATTCTCTTCGCATCGGTATTTTTGTCCCTTCGTTCTCGCAACGATCTTAATTTTTTGTATCAATCTCCTAAGCCTGCTCACCACCCAACCCTCCCCCCCCCCTCTAAACCCCCGCGCCTCCGATCTCGGAGCGAGACCGCAACACCCCCTGTCGGCGGAGAGGTGCAGCCGGAGTTGGAACCGTGGGCGCGGAGTCGAGTAATTGAATCCGACGTGTGTCTCCGCTCGAATTTTTCGGATTTTCCGAGAGAGAAAGCAAAACTCTTACGAGGAAGTTTGTGTCTACTGCGACCCGCTTCAGGACATCGCGTCGATTCGGGAAGAGAGGCCAAGGGTAGAGACGAAATCGAAGTGCGAAAAAGTTTTGACGAAATCCAACTAGATTGTGACTGTGAGTGGTGAAAATTACTCTTTGGGGAGAAGACGAGATTGTTTCTTCTTTCGATCGGTTCCTTTTGAGCCGCGTTCACGTTTTTGATACTCTCTAGTGGCGGCAGGATCTCAAAGTGAGCCCTCGTCCCAACTGATGAACCGACCGCGCATCGAGTGGTGCGAGGGTGCGTGTGAGTGTTGAGTCGTCAGTGTTCGGTGCGTGAGCCGCTCTCGGCATAAGAAGCGTCCGGGGTAACCCCCCTCCGCCTCCCGACACCCTCCCGACGAGTATCGGATATCCTCGCACCGCTCCTCGAGAGAGCGTCCCGCCGCGTCCCATCCGACTTCCGAGGCGCCAGAGGGGCCGCCGATCGCGCCCCCGAGGGACTGAGGCGAAAGGAAAAGGTATGTCCGTCACACTCCGAGCGGTCCATTCATTAATCCGCCCCACAACGTCATATCCGTTTGCATTTGATCACTTATTTATAATTGGTCCGCGTGTGACATCCTGCTTGCGTTCTCCAACCGCGTTTGTTTTGCCCCTTTCCTTTTCTCCTCGAGGTGTCGTCACTTGAGCCACTGCGTGATGTGCGGACGCGTGTAAAATGCCGCATAAAGTCGTTTCCCTTGACGGAATGGCTTTCCTTCGCGCGTTGGAGCGTAAGACAAAGTTGATGCGTCGTATTTTATTCACGCCCGCCTCTCGTGTCATAAAATAAGTAAAAAATCATGATCTATGAGCATGCGCCATTGGGGTTTTTTTCATCGGGATTGCAATGATGAAGTCGCCCCCGTGAGTGAGTGGAGGTCGGTTGCTGGCGGGTGCTGACATTTTTTATCCAACGAAACGTTCACCTCCGGCGCTGGAATCGACTCATGTTTGACGAAATGCATGTCCAACTATTGCACTTTTTTACTTTTAAAACATGATTGTTGTCACGGATCTCCAGGAAGCGGAGCCCTTTTCCGTTTGTGTGAACTTCTCATCGGTCACCAATTAACAGTTCTGACTTGAATTTCATTTTAACCTTGGTTCTATAGTGCAGGTATATTTGGAAGAAACATGTATAAACTTCAGTTATAATTTTTAAACAATGTATTTCAGTTTCGGAAAGGTTATTCCTTTCGTTTATTTTTCTATCAAATCAAATGTGTTGCTGTAAGATGCTGAGGCTCAATTTAAAATTAAATTTAAATGTTCTTTTTGAATCCTAAGTCATAATTATTTTCAAATCATCGAACGAGTAAACTTTGAGAATACCGTATCAGTTTAAATGATATTGTATTAGCCGTTGATATTCTAGATCATTATTAATGATCACGGTCATCTAAAAGATTGGAGTGTTTCCGCATTAAGTGAAACAAGTAGTATTTCGTTAATGGAGATCTGAAGTGCGCTTTCTAGTGCTAGGTTTGCTTATTTCAATATAAATTGTACTGATACAAGGTTTAATTTTGGCTCTTAATTCTACCGTGGAAACATATTTTGGTTTAAAGAAATTGTGTTCGCTGCAGAGCCTACAAATATTGTGTATCCTTACGCGCTAAGCGAGTGCTAAGAGAACTCGTGACCTCTAAGTCACGAATCCACGGATGCTGCAGCTGGTTGACCATCCCTCGGCTGTAGCTAAAATCCACCCGTTCTTTGCAAATTCATTTAATGAAAGAGGACTATCGAGCGAAGTTTTCAGGTAAATCATTATGGTTCACTAATCTTTTGCTTAGCTTACCGCAACCTTGATCGCGCAGTAGAGAATTAATGAGCAAAAATATCTTCGAGAAAAAATATTTCGGTTCGCAAAGTTTCGGTTTTTGTGAGCCCACATGAAAAGATCCTCTCTTAGAAGTTTGTGTGCAAGTTTTGTGAATATATATATATATATATATATATATATATATATATATATATATATATATATATAAATATATATATATATATATATATATATATATATATATATACGTAAGTATGGATTCATTCTCACCGCCTCTGGCGTCGTTTGCACCCCTGGATCCTATTCTGCTTCCCTCTCCGCTCATCTGCTAAAGTTTCCCGTGGCGTCGTCGTATTGTTGTTGATGCAGTGGTTCCCGAGGATATTTGGAAGGACGCAACCCTCTTGAAGGACGGCGGTGAATTGCGTGGGGTTAGGTGGTGGAAGTAGATGGAAGCAAGGGGTTGAGAGAGAAGAATGTGATGAAGTTCTTAATGAAAAAAGTCTTCTCTTCGGGTAAACGCCGCTGCCCCGCTAAGATCGAAGTTTCAAGTAACAAAGGGAATTAATAGTCCAGGGGAAAAAACTTAAGGAATACGACAGAAAATTTATAGCTAGCTTATGAAGGTAGCAATATCCTGTTTCGATGGACGCAGCTTAATCTCTTTTTTTTTAATCACAGTTCCTCGAAGCTTTGTACCCATCGTTTGGAATGGTGATTAACTGTAGCGCCTGAGCGAAAGTCGTTTTTCGGAAGAAAGAACTATTGCCAAATAAAAAAAATTTAAACGCTGGTTGGCTTTGGGAAACTTCTGTAATTTTGAGATTAAATAATGGCTATCCACTTAGTGTACAGCGCTCTTCAATTGGGTCATCAGCGAATCAATACCGTCAAAAGTGGGTAGTCGATTCACACTACGCCATCTTTTCAGTCTCCTATTCTTATACACCTAACTATAAAGTAAAAGGAAAGATAATCAGGATTAAATAATGAATTGCTTTGGGATTTGAACAATATATTTTATGATTGATGGTTTTAGAGCTCAGAAAATGAGATATCAACCGTGGAGAGATAAAACTTTTTATATATATACGGCTATGGTTGTGAGTTCAAACTATACGTTGATTAAGCATGCTGGGTTGTTCTTAAACATGCTTTATCTAGAGTTGACCAATGGTCAGCAGAGAATGGAACCGACGGCTTTCTCTGCAGGCGTTTCTTTCCGCTGGTGAAATTTTCGTTTAACGTTCCATTTCTGTGAATGAAGAATTGTGCATTGGGAATCTGATAACAGTCTCTGCGAATGATCATAACTAGCTTGACGCCTTTTACTTTAAAATTAGCCTCTAGGGTAACTTCTTAACACTCTGCTAAACACATTAATCATTTTGAACGTAAAACAATGTGAATTTAATTTTTGTGTACTTACGTTTTGCCCACGGTAAAGCACTAAAGTACCCGAGAGTTGTTTAACGAAGGATGTTCTTTTTAATATTTTTAACTTCATATTATTCCTTCTCATTGGATAAAATGCATAAGAATTAACTTTTTTCCAATCTTAGAAGATATACTGACAGCCATCCATGAATAATAAGTCCATCGAAATCGCCTCAGCAGCCTCCACCCCTCTGTGTATGGTGATAAAAAATGCCACAAACGTGTCTCTTCACATTAAAGGATAAAATAAGTCACATGGGGCTAATTCTGAACTCTAGGAACGCTAAAGAACCCACTTCATATTGATTTTCGAGAGATATTCAGCAAAAGCATTTGCAATGTGCGGCCGTGCATTAATATGGTTCAGGATCAAGCCTGTTGCTTTGAAAGATGATCTTCTGCGATTGATATGGCTTTGGAGAATTTTCAGTACGTCCCTATAGTATGCTTTACTAACATGTTAATGAGGAAATACATAATGCTGACCCTGCTATCCCTGAGTATCGAAAAATGATATGACAACATTTTTCTCCCCAGGGATCTTGTATTTCTTTTCTTGGGTTAGCCTTACCGGGGATCTCTGCATAGAGATTTGCTGTTCACCATCGGTATCAAAGTGATATAGCCAACTTTCATCTATACAGAAAATTTTCGAAAGAAACTACAACTTCTTAGTAAAAAAGAACTTGAATTGCGAACCCGAATGAAAACGTCCTATTCTAAGGGCAGTTATAAGCAGTCTCGGAAACAACCGCGCACAAACTCGCCTCTATCATAATTTGTCTGTTGCCAGTTTGGGCGGCACCCAATGGAATTTTTCATATTTATGATGGTTCTCTTAGTACTATTGGATGAAGTTCTCTTACAATGCCAGCATATAAGTTTATACATATATATATATATATATATATATATATATATATATATATATATATATATATAATTCACTAAATAGTCACAGCAAACACAGAAACTAAAACATATCAAAGAGGGACTCACTAGTTCTCGAATTTTCGGTGGTGCAGTTCTGTTCCTAATTCCTCTTGAGAAAGGTGGTTGCACCACCGAAAATTCGAGAACTAGTGAGTCCCTCGTTGATATGTTTTAGTTTCTGTGTTTGCTATGACTATTTAGTGAATTTTATTGTGCACGTTCGTGGCTTTTCCAAGAAAGTGAATATATATATATATATATATATATATATATATGTGTGCGTGTGTGTGTGTTTATATTTATATGTACGACTCGTAAAAACTCTGATATGGAGCGTAGCTATGTACGGGGCGGAAACGTGGTCACTGAAGCAGGAGGATAGACGTAGATTGGAGGCTTTTGAAATGTGGGTGTGGAGAAGGTGAAATGGACCGAAAGGAAAACAAACGAGGAAGTACTGGAGATGGTGGGTGAGGAGAGGGGTTGGTTGAGAGAAATCCTATGGAGGCAGGACAAATGGATGAAAGGCGTATTGAGCGGTAGTGGAATGTTGAAGAAGGTAATATAGGGGAGAATGTTGGGCAAGCGAGGAAAGGGCAGGAACAGGATAGGGATGTTGGACGGGATGAAGGGAGGAAAGAAGTACACAGAGATGAAGAGGGACCTGATGTAGTTTAGGTTGCTGGATTGGGTTTTGTTTGGAGTTACAAAATATTTATTTGATAGTGGTGTCCATCCAAAAACCTACCTTAACCGGTAGATTACCTAATAATAATTTATATGTACCCACTCTCATTTAGTCTTTTTTAGCATTGCATTGGTCTCGCCTGACGATTTTTTCCGGCGGAAGCAAGTTTGCAATGAAGCATCGCGTGTTATCTCACGTCGTCTTCGTGGGCGAAGTGAACATGTTCCAAATTGAAACGGCTGCCACTGGCGCAGTACTGGAATCAAATCAACTAGACTTGTAACACATGAGCGAGAACATATTGCATGAATCTAATACATTTTGTCAAGTTATATTTTGGCGCAATAAATTATACGAATAAAAATATATGATCACACTAAGTTGGGCACGATTCATGATTTGAATGGTGTGCCAATTTTGACGTCCTTCGAACCTACCAAGTGAACTTCAATTTTTTAAATATTTATACTGCTGAATATATCTACAAGTCGCAGGTCTCTCGGAATGTTTGAACAATATGGCATTGGTGGGATTCTTCTGGGATATCTTTCTGTCCTCTTGCCCGGCATAATTTGACGAAACGAGACCTTCATTATTTTAAATGGTTCATTTTTTTTGCCTTTAAATTTTACGGCGATCAGTTATTCATGCATTCTTCCAGATACACGGAAATAGAAGTGATCATGATTGACGAATAATCAAAAGATCGTTAATTATAATCAAAGTGACCAGCGTAATATCATCGCAAAAGTTTTTTGAATGCAGGAAGTATTTATGAGGTTATTGAGAAAAGTTCACATCCCTACCAGAAAATTAATTTGATGATCGTATTTATCGTCGTTTTTAGGTTCAATGGACTGAACAATCTAAAATGTTGAAACCACAGTCGCGACTGCTGGGAACCAAATTCACTGATTGGGCACCAAATGTCTTACTTGACCCCAAAAATATACCTTACTATTTGCCATCTATAATTAAAAAAAACTGGCATTTATGCCAGTATTTACTTTAGTGAATTGCAAATGCAAGCAACTTGTCAGTTTGCGACTTAAATGGAGAGAAATAAACATAGTTCTCCAAATAGATCGATTGTAGTACGTTTATTAGTTATTTATAGGTCGATATTTTCTTACCCCTTGAATGGCAATGAATGCCTTTTATTCCATACTCTTATTATTCATCTCGAGGTTTCACAAAATTCAATGCGGTTATGTTTGGCAAAATAGTACATCATTTTCGTCGAATCCATTCACCCATTTATTAGTGAAGATCAAGGCATACCTTCGAAGCAGAAGCTCAATAACGGCTGGGTAGAAAGTTCTTGTAGCAGCTGAGCACCATATCGTTGCATGCCAGTTTTATGTTACATTAAGGAATGCTAGCCTTCGCATCCTGTAAGTGCTGAGAATCCATTACAAATGAAGAACTGTTGCAAAAATTTTAGTGAAACGACGCGTTTCACTGTTATCTTCTAAATAATACGAGTATAGCTCTTATCTGATTGCCAGTGTTAGTGTAAAATGGCGCTACGTTTCTTACTAATAAAATTCAGTGGAATTGCCGAGTGTTCTTTTTTAATGGGTTTTGAAGAACAAAATTTCTGGATTGATGTCATCTAGAAATACAAAACTCCCGTATCGCGATAAGTCCTTCAATTTTTTACTTCGTCGCCCAGGAGTTACCGCAGCGACAGGGACCCTAGCGCAACCTGAATGATTTTTTTTTAGATATTGAGACACAGGCTTTGAATCCGAAAATAAGTAGCGGATCTTTCTCTTGGGCTAAAAGATCATAAATTTGATGATGCATCCTGCTAACGATAGCTTCAAAACAAGAAAAACAATTATTTTTACCCGTGCGAGTAACTTGTCATTTAGAGAAGAGTAATTTAGATATGGCTGAGCCACTGGATGAGAATATAAGTCGTTTCCCGGCTTCCCCGCTTCATTTTTTCCCTTCATTCGCCGTGAAATCGACCAGCCTGAGCCAGACAAGCGGCCATTTCGTCATGGGCCTAGTTGATGCAGCATAGGAATGGCCTCGCATCATGGGAGCATTTTGGTGCCGCAGGTCCCGCTCCGCTCACGAAGCGTTTTCCACGCTCGGTTTTCGTGACGTAAACTTCGAAATCCACTCGCGTTATGGCGGTCATTGTGTCAAAATAAAAGCCTGTTCTGTAGATGAGAGTGCGTCTCTACTGCGCTCCAGAAGAGCCTCATTCAATAGAGAACAATTCTATTCTCTCTTCTCAAGTCTTTAATAGTCCTCAGCCTCGTTCGAGGAATGCCATGTTTTGATTATTTCTTCCGTTGTGATGAGTTATTTTTTAGGAGATTTAAAAAATAATTAATGAGGATCATTCCTAATTAGTTGACGGCTACAAAGTTAGTGAAAGAGAAATATAATATCTTTAAACACTTCATTCCTCTCTTTATTTTGAACTTCAACGTCAATTCGTTTACAGAACCGTGTACTTTTGAATTGATTAATTAAAACTTTTTAAATAGGATGCGCAAGACATTATCAGCCGAATCTTTCCTGTCTTTTGAAGGAAATAATCCCTCCTGGGGATGCATAACGACTGTTTCCCGCATATTCACGACGTCGATAATATGTAATCAGTCGTTTTTAATCCTAATTGTGTGAATAATATTAATAAATTTACTTTATCTGCATTTTAAATTTTGGTCTCGAATATTAGCTGAAGTTTGATCAATCAGATATCGAAACAAGGTGATTAGGAATTTCAACCAGAAGTTTTCTTAATGAAATTCTATTGTTGTATTCTATTTAAAGTTGATATCTTTGTATGATGAAGTGCTCAGGAGTGATGACCGTTCATTACGATACTACTAGATTAGATTAAATATCACGTTTGAACTATCCTAGTTCGTTATTTAATTTTATAAAATGCTTTCATTTTCAATGTATAGTTTATTATTTTTCATTAAAAACACACATCTTAAATCTCGCTGGTACTCATAAATTTCAAGTACCTTCACGTAAATTTAGAATGCTAGAAGTTGGCAGACAAAGCTTTTTAATATTTGTTGGAGAAACTGCTGGTCTGGCGTGGCAGTCATTATTTACATAAAATTTGCTCCTACTTGTTTCCATCTTTGCTCATGAGAAAGGCATGTTCCCTTTGAACTACGGATGCCTCTTGCTTAGGTGAGTTAGATGAATAATTACGTATGAATTTAGCTTATATACAAGTATTTGACATTGCCAGTGATTGATACATATTTTAATGTGTCCCATCACGTATAAAAAAGTGTATTAATTGTAAAAATTATAAATGTCTCGGAACTTCGCTGTAGCAATTAGATATTTGTTGTAATTTCTGACCTGTATATGCATATTTTTTCTTTGAAATCGATTAGCATTATATGTATATACTTATATGCCTTACTATCATTATTATAATAACATCCAAATTGACATAACATTAATCAGTTTTCCCAATGCATTGGTTTCCAAGTGTTCACTGTTCCCAATAACGGTTTACTTCTAAAATGATGATGGGCAATATATTTGCGTTTAGAATAATCGTATTAGAGAAGATACATATTTTAAAATTGTCATTATTTGTGTAATGAGTATTCCTAATTAAAACGGGTCTCGCTTGTACGAATTGTTCATTCTTTGTTCCCTGTTTTAATGAACTAATATTGATTATATTATAATTAAGCTCGTTATATGAAGAACACAGTGTACTTCTTCATTTAATGAACATGAACTTCCACAAAGTTGAGCCAGAAACCATCGAATACTGAATTAAGCCCATGATGACAAAATATCTTGCCTTTTCTCTATCACTTTTTTTAGGATTTAATGGTTCTATGAATACGTCTAGTTGAAGACCCTTTGCCGATGAAAAGAATATATATTACGTATATCGTATTTTTTCGGTTATAAAATACTAATTCATGTAGAAATTTCCCTCAGTTTCGTCGAATTTCTACAGAAACCTCATGCACGTGGGATGCAAGTACCATTAGGAGAAAGTAATCGGCGTTCCGTGATTTAATTTATTGGAAAAAAATAGAATGGCAAGACCAGAGCCACCGATGTCCGGCGGAATAATGCTATCCAACCACACGTGGCTGCTGCATCGCTGAGTTTTGCTCTCTCTCAAAGCGAAGGGCATGGGCGGGGAATCGGAAGAATGCCGTGATGGGAGTCAGTGAAAATAGGAAAAGAGTCTCATTGCATTTGCAATTTGTTTTCTTCGCGCTTGCTCTATTTTCGTAAGCAAGACTAATATTAAGTAACGCGCGATGTATCAAAGTATTGCGACTTAATTTGTAAATATGGCATTACTTCAATTGTAACAAACCCACTATATCGCAATACAGCAGCAGAACTTCACCGCAAATAGAGGTTAAGTAAGGCAGAAAGATCTCCTTCTGCCATAAAGTTGTCTGCGTACTTCCTTCCCCAGTATCCTTTGTTAATTTTGTCTTGGGAGATGAATACATCCTTGTACTTTCGTCCGGCGTGATGTTTTTATTTATTTGGTTGTTCGCGGCTCGCGTTTATAGATTCATTTTATAATGAGAAGTATGCTTTCCAACATTTTAACAGTATTTTACGAGATTTAGACATGTTTTAATACCTGATGATGGCGTTGAACTTCAAAATTCGGGTCGTGTCAACATGAAATACTGTGGTATTACAAAATTATAGGTTTCCATTATAAAATTTGCGTTTACACTCAGACAATTTACCTCATTTTGCTAAATTTGACCTTCATTTCGCAGTCAATCACATTCCCATATTGATATATCGCCTTTTGTTGCTTTATTAGCAATTAAGCATATCGCTCTCATTTCCAGTAGTTAGATGAAATGACATCGGCCGTTTTTCTTCATCTTCCATGTTTTAACATACTGATTTCTCATGAACTTTCCATGTGCATATTACTTTCAATTGAACACTAGTTGGCATAGAGGTTTGGAGAAAATCAGACTGAATCAAATGCCATGGATGATTTGATATAGTTACGTGTATTAAACATCTTCTGCCTTCAAAGTTATCCAGTGAGTTTGAGGCTAATACTGCTATGATATTAAAATATTGAGAAAGAAAAGGAAAAATATTTTAAAAAATGAATCGATTATTCCCGAAACGGTCTTTTCTAGGCAAAATGGGTGGTGACGGCTATAAAAAGATCAACGAATTAATTTATGAATTTAAAAACAATCCCTAATTGTAAAGTTATGACCGGAAAAATCGACAGATACATTAAAATGAACTTGAATGAAGCATTCACGGAGAATGGTCAAATCGGTGCATGTCTAAAAATTTCCTCACTCATTATTTCATTTATAATTATAAACGTTGTTAATGAGCTATTTCAATTACCCTGCACAAACAATCAATCTACGTGCGGGCGTATACTTCCACTTCCACTCACAGATGAAAATCTCAGTCAGATGGAAAAGCATAGACAAGTCAACTGGTCCGAGCATGTTCGATGGACCTCCAAATGTATATGTTGAAATCCCGACTAATTTTTTTCCATGAAGGCAATACGTACTTTTCCTCTGCACAGGACACGGAGAAAGTATAATGAATTGAAAACCAAACAAACGGGTGTTGGGAGGAGAAGGATGGGGGTGCGTTGCTGTTGAGTTTGTTGTCGCTCAACCACCGTTCCTCGCCCCCCCCCCCTCGTAGTCCTTCCCCTCCCTGCCAACGCCGGCGGCCCCGACTATGGAGGCGACATTCGATGCTGAGAAAACAACACCCGTGGCTGCTGGGCTTCGCGGCACCCGCGCGCGACACGAATAATCCTCGTGTGGTTGGACGCGAGAGGAGGGGGAGGGAGGGAGGGAGGGAGAGGGAGGATGTGGGGAATTATGTGATGAGAGGGAGGAGTGCGAAGAAGGGGAGTGAGTGTGGGACGTAATGGAGGGCGAGTCGGGCATGCGAGGGGCCCGCCTCGCATTATCTATCCGCTCCCCACCCCCTCCCAGCACGTCACGACCCACGCGTCACACTCCCCCGTCACTGCCGAAGGGTACCATAATGTGAGAGCACGCTGGAGGAATTATGCTGGCCAAGTCGAGTATGTTAGTGCGTGTGCGTGTTTCTACATGCAAGTACATCTTCGAAAGGGAACGCTCTTCGGCGACGACACAAATGCATAAAAACTTTGATTAAATCATTTATACGCAGTGACAGGACACACATATCTGGTTGAAGTTTCACCGGCACGACCGTACACACACACACTTATTCTTCGAATGTTTTTCCATAACAATTCTAGAATCCCTACCTGATTCAGCCACCAACAGAGAGGTGAGAACTCGCGTGAGAACAATATAAGAACACATAAAAAGAACATTCACACGTTATTTCTTAATAATTTTGAAGGCATCTAGCTTCGTCTTCCTCAGAAAGAAGAAACAATCACGTTTTCTTATATGTTCTTATATTGTTTGTTGCTGTCTAAGATTATATATATATATATAGTATATATATATATATATATATATATATATATATATATATATATATATATATATATATATATATATATATATATATATAACACTATAGGAACCGTTAACGGGAAAAGGATAAGGAAACCATGGGTAACGGATGAGATCATTGCAAAGATGGATGAGAGAAGAAGATGGAAAAATGTAAACACAGAGTTAGGCAAAATGAAGTACAAAGATTTAAACAATAAATTGAGAAGGGCCACAAATAAAGCAAAAGAAGAATAGTGAAAAACGCAATGCGAGGATATGGAAAGTTTACAGAAGAAGGGTGAAATTGGTGCAAGGCTATACAGCAAGGTTAAGTTATTATCGGGAAGTAAGAAGGCAAGATCTGTGCTAACAGTTAAAGATAAATGGGGTAAGATAATAGTTGAACCAGGAAAAATCCAAGAGACATGGAAGGAATATATAGAAACACTGTATGGTAAAGAACTTAGGCCGACAAGGTTAGACATAGAAAAGGAACATGACGTAGAAGAAGATAGCTTAGGTCCAGGCATACTCGACGATGAAATAGAAAGGGCATTAAAGGAGATGAAAGCAAATAAGGCTGTGGGGGTGGATAATATTCCTGTAGAAATGTTGAAATGGTTAGGGAAAGGTGGGAAGAAGGCCATATATGGGCTGATTCGTAGTATCTATGAGGAAGGAATCTGGCCGGAAGATTTTGTGAGATCGGTATTAGTTACTATTCCAAAAAAGGCAAAGGCTTCGTCATGTGAGGATTACAGAACGATAAGTTTGATATCCCACGCAGCTAAAGTTATTCTCAGGATCATTAACAAAAGGATAGTGAGTAAGGCAAATGATTACTTAGGGGATGATCAGTTTGGGTTTAGGAAAGGAAGAGGTACGCGTGATGCCATTGCAGTAATGAGATCACTAGTCGAGAGGAGTATAGAATACAATCAGGACGTTTTTGCCTGTTTTGTAGATTTCGAAAAAGCGTTTGATAGAGTGAATTGGGAAAAATTAATGCGTGTATTGTAGAAAATAGGAATGGATTGGAGGGACAGGAGACTGATCCGCAACTTGTACATGTCTCAGACTGCTCAGGTACGAGTGGGGAACGGAGAGTCCGGATGGGCAGTGTTAGGAAGAGGTGTAAGGCAGGGTTGCCCTTTGTCACCGGTACAGTTCAACGTATATGTAGAGGAAATGATTAAAGAGGCATGGGAAGAACTGGAGGTAGGAATGAAAGTCGGAGGGGAATTCGTAAAATCGGTTAGGTTTGCTGATGACCAAGCATTAGTTGCTCAGTCAGCCAAGGGGTTGCAAGCATTGTTGAGTGAATTGGAGGTTCAATGCGATAAATATGGGATGAGAATCAATATTAATAAAACAAAGGTTATGCGATTTTCCAGAAAGAAAAAGGCTAAGCTAAATATTAAAATAGGCGGGGAAAAAATAGAGCAGGTAGAACAGTTTACATATCTCGGAAGTGTTTTGGACCAATACGGTCAAAGTGGTAGGGACGTAAGGAGAAGAATTGCGCTAGGCAAGGAGGCTTTCTCAAGGAGGAGGGAGTTGATGACGGGGACGTTGAGTAGGGATGTTAAGACAAGACTCGTAAAAACTCTGATATGGAGCGTAGCTATGTACGGCGCGGAAACGTGGTCGCTGAAGGAGGAGGATAGACGTAGATTGGAGGCTTTTGAAATGTGGGTGTGGAGAAGAATGGAGGTGAAATGGACCGAAAGGAAAACAAATGAGGAAGTACTAGAAATGGTGGGGGAGGAGAGGTGTTTGTTGAGAGAAATCCTATGGAGGCAGGAAAAATGGATGAAAGGCGTATTGAGCGGTAGCGGAATGTTGAAGAGGGTAATGGAGGGGAGAATGTTGGGCAAGCGAGGTAAGGGTAGGAACAGGATAGGGATGTTGGACGGGATGAAGGGAGGAAAGAAGTACACCGAGATGAAGAGGGGCCTGATATAGATTATTTTGCTAGGTGGGGAGTCACAAAATGTTTATTTGATAGTTGTGTCCATCCAAAAACCTACCTTAACAGGTAGATTACCTAATAATAATAATATATATATATAATATAATATTCATTCACATGTGTATAGATATGTACGTGGTGCGGTTTCCTTCCCCAGATTTCAGTGTCATTGACGTTTCGTCGATAGCTAAGGTGGTTAAGAGCATTGTTCCGTCAATTTGAACGGTCCGTGGTTCAAGTCCTGGTCATGGAAACTTTTATACTTTTGTGATCTGCTCTTTTCTGCCTTTCGCACCATTCCTGTGTTTGTCCCATGTGTGTGCTACTATCCCTTTGCCTTATATCTACACGAACATATATATTTACAAACACACGCACATACATACACACAACATGTGAAGGTATATCTCTTTGTTATTAATATGAGAATTTCTGGACACCCCGTGAAAGGCAGGATTTTCTTCCTGTGAACATGCTCGGTGTGTTCATAAAAAATGATTTACACGACGGTAGTCGTATTTCATTTCTAAAATTTATTGCCTGAATAATTTATACATAATGATATATAATGTGCCGAGTTGAACTGTACGTAAAAAATCTTCCCAAGTATGCATAGATCGTTTTATCACCGGTGTGACACATTTGAGAAGAATATTCCAAACACATTCATTAAATCACATTCTCTATTCATTTTACTTAGTAGGAAAACTGTCAAGGATTTATTTTTACCGAATGGAGCCTTGTGTCAATAAAATGTGTGCTTTTATGAAATTGAGTGTGAGAGAATTTACTGTACTGACCTGACGAGAATGACGCGCATATGAAATCAATAGTGCCCACGCAATATTGAAGGAGAGTGAGTTTGTTAACATTCACTTTATAAGTAACCGCCGTTACCCGTCAAAAGTTCTAAGACCCATTTTTGGAGTTTCCCTTTTACTTCAACCTTCTCTAAAAATGTTAATGTATTCCTGGTTTTCCATACTATCACTTTATTTAACTTGCTCCAAAATTTATCGTGGATTAATTCTGTAGACTTTTTCCACTCTTCGCTCCGTATTTTGGTGGTTAATTTGGTTGGATGGTGTAGAATATGTAACATCAGTCACTCCCGAAGTTTATTTTAAATTAGGGCATAATTCAAAATCACAATCTGGTAGGTTGTCGAAGGGGAAAATATAAGAAGGATAAAAGCATATAGAGACTGTAATACATTGCATAAAATTCAAAACATCGATAAATGCAGCCCGCGGCCTAATGCGCCATCCTCTGTACCTTTATTTTATTGAATAGCAGGTTTTTATGCTAGCGTAACTCCGGGTTCTCTCTGCCTGTTGCCCCTCCATTATTTTATTTGAAAAATAGTTTTCAGTTTTTTTAAGTAATGATTTTGGCATACTCTGAGTTATAATGTTTGATGGGAAGTAATCAAATCACCTCTGTCTCTTTTGGCGCGGGGGAAACATATCTCGCTTAGCATAGTCACATCAAAATTGACAGAAAGGGCAGCAATTTTATACTTGCATTTTCATAATTTCTTTTGACACCCCAAACTCGAGGTCTTAAATGCCGGAAAAACAATGTGCACCGTGAAGAAAACTACAAGGACCATTCCCATTTCATCTTTTCGTTCCCTCATAGTCTGGGCAGTGCATTGCTCTATCATTAGTTTGATTCGCATATCATTTTTCGAAGTAAAAAAAAAGCATTTAAAGCCCAATTGTTTTAAATGGAAATACATTAGAGATCTTGATTAGGAACAAAATATATCCTAATGTATGCTTTGTTAAATTTAACTAATTTCTTTGGGTTTCTTGGAACGATAATATGATTGCACAAATTTTAACCGTCATTTAAAAGTTACAATCTATTTGGATTAAATAAGTTTAATGTTAGAGGTACTAGATATTAAATAAACTCCAAAACTGTCGTAGGAATTGCCTCAGATATTCTATTGTTAATTTTATGAATCCTTAGCAAAATCTCCAAGTCACGTTCAATAATACATAGCAGAATTTAAACTTTAAGCCTGATTTGAAAAAAATCATCGAAAATACTCATCAACTCACGTGTCTAAACTGAAAAAAGGGACAATCTGCATCCTTGGCAACGCAGCCTCTTCAAATACCCGAGGCGTTGAATTGAACGTTACAACTTAACTTTCGAGGCGCATACTTACAGTTATGAAATTGCTTCCACGAAATTTTATGTAATCTTTTTTTGGACCCTCGAGAACCACATCATAAGCGGAGGAGAAAATGCGTAACAATGAACTGTATTGGGAATAGTTTTCGTACCATCAGGTTGTCTTGCGGAACGGCAGACAGAGTGCCTCCTGGTATCAATGAGCGTCACTGATAACGCATGAAATGATTTTTCTTGAGATGCAAGAGTGAGTGTTTGACGCCAAGGAAGTGATTCCAATTATCTCAGTATTTTAGTGCTTGCTATGTTTCTTAAAATTAACAAATTTGAAATCTGCAACGTGCATTTTAAACCATCGTAATCAACGTGCTTTAGCAATTGTTTCGTTTATTCTTCTTATTTCTCACTCCACACATGTCTAATACGAGCTAGATACATGAGATAGCTAGAAGAGTACGTTATGTGGTAGTATAGGTAGGTGGCGTGGAGGAGAAGACAGGTGTAAAGATGGTGGGAAAACGAAAAAGTGCTGCCAGTGGTGCCTTTAGGGTGAAGAGTCTCTCCATATCACTCGCTCCATCTCTGGCTCGGAATTTACGAGCAGAGGAAGCGAAGAAGGGCGCGTGAAAGGTTGAAGGGGCGAGGGGCGGGGCCGGGGTGCGCGCTCTCCTTGAGGCCGGAGGGGGATTTGGGGGGGGGGATGCGAGGGATCGGGAGGGTGTGCTTCCGCGGGAGGATGGAAATTATCGCGGCGGTGCGTGGCGATTCCGGTTGCGGGCGGTGGTGGTAGTTTGCAGGCGGAGGTGTGGGTGGGTGGTGACTCTCTAAAGGTAGTAGCCGCGTCATCTCGTGTGGTGAAAAATCCACCTCGATCTGACTATTAATTTCTATATTCTTTGGGGACCGATAACGACAAGACGGTACGGAGTTAGAGATTGTAATTTTTTGTGTATAAATGAGGTAGACAATTACGAAGTAACATAGGCTAGATCCAGTTTGAATTTACTTTTCTGGAAATTTTTGAGATCGAAACTAATCAATATAGTAAAAACGCATTCCTTTTTTCGCACACTGATTTCAACACATAATTAAGATTTATATTCATTCTCTTCGATGAGAAGCGTCAGGTAAACGGTCTTATTTTTTTGTTTAGCAATTATATCTTTTACAAAAGGGTATAATGAATAACGCCGACAGTTATAAAGACGTATCTTATATTGTAAAAATCTCCTGCAAAACATAAAGGTATAGGATTATATCTTTAAAAGTTAACTTCAAAAGTGCATCAGTTCGTTTGTTCAAATTTTGTGATTATATTGCCAATTCTATGATATCCACGAGCCAGCGTGTGACACGAGTTTTTTTACACACCAGGCTTGAAAAATCATAAACTAAGTTTATTTAAACTTCTAATTAAAATAAATTACAGCTTTGTAAAATAATTCAAATGATGAAGATCTTTCACTACTGGTACATGGTCTACAATATCTAAGTGAGAGTTCTGGTGGTCATGAGAACGCCCACGTCCTTCCACCAAGTCAAAATTGTAGTATATTCAGAGGGGTGTCACTTAACTGCGTGTTTAATATGATTACTGCGTAGAAAATCACACAATTTCAATGAAAATAGGGAATCCGACAGAGATTTTATAAAACCTAATGACTGGGGTTCATTTTTCAGCAATAATGCCTACAAAATATCCAAGGAAAATTTTTAAATGCAAATTTTATGAATTTATTCTTATTCGGCTAAATCTTTTTACTGAAATATGCTTTCGTTGTAAAAGCAATATGCTTTACAATTCCCTAATGGAGAGACATTGAACCAAAATATTAGATTAGAGATTGGTACTAAATTTTTAAAATATGTCATAGCCTTTCAATAAATGTTTTCCTGTTGTAACTAAAACAACAAAAAAGAAAATTAGGCATGACTTCAGGCGAAAACCTGGAACTTTTTATCGAATGGAAAATTTATTGAAAGAGGTCATCATTTGCTGATTTCGCTTGGGCTTAGTGAAACTCACTGTACAATACTTTCATATTCGTACTAAAATATGTAAATTTCGGCTGCTAAGATCTCATAGAACTCCCAATGGATGGCACCTACATGGTCTTTTGCTAGCCATCCCTAGGGTTTGTGGCAGGGGGTGACTTCGCACTCGGGACGTACTGTCAAAATTAAGTTTTGTCTAAATTTAATTCACAAATACAAATGCAAAATATTTCAAATGAATGGTGTAATATGAATACCGGCTAAATGCATAATAATATATATTTTTTAGGTAATCTACAAGTTAAGGTAGATTTTCCGATGGACAAAACTATCAAATAAATATTTTGTGACTCTTAAGAAAACCTACTCTACATCAGGTCCCGAGAATATACCTAATAATAATATTATATATATATGCATATGTATACATTATTATTATTAGGTAATCTACCGGTTAAGGTAGGTTTTTGGATGGACACAACAAATAAATATTTTGTAACTCCAAACAAAACCCAATCTAGCAACCTAATCCACATCAAGTCTCTCTTCATCTCGGTGTACTTCTTTCCTCCCTTCATCCCGTCCAACATCCCTATCCTGTTCCTGCCCCTTCCTCGCTTGCCCAACATTCTCCCCTCTATTACCCTCTTCAACATTCCACTACCGCTCAATACGCCTTTCATCCATTTTTCCTGCCTGATTTCTCTCAACAAACCCCTCTCCTCACCCACCATCCCCAGTACTTCCTCATTTGTTTTCCTTTCGGTCCATTTCACCTTCTCCATTCTTCTCCACACCCACATTTCAAAAGCCTCCAATCTACGTCTATCCTCCTGCTTCAGCGGCCACGTTTCCGCGTCTTACATAGCTACGCTCCATATCAGAGTTTTTACGAGTCTTGTCTTAACATCCCTACTCAACGTCCCCGTCATCAACTCCCTCCTCCTTGAGAAAGCCTCCTTGCCTAGCGCAATTCTTCTCCTTACGTCCCTACCACTTTGAGCGTATTGGTCCAAAACACTTCCGAGATATAATGATATATAAAAGAGCAAAATGTTTGTCTAAGCGTGCGAGACGAGCTGCTTGAGACAAGAAAAAATTTGAAAAAAAACGAGATAAATCAATGAAAAAAGTACAGGCTAATCGGAATAAAAAATATTTTATCCTCAGCGCAGCCGCTTGCAGTAATTCTGATTCGTTAAGTGCATAGGTTCCCGAGCATCACTGATCTCAAGTGTAACTGACGAAAGCGTACACGGAAATCAACACCAAAAAATACCAAAAGCTCACTCAACAATAAAATAACTATTTGAAACGGAAGCCGAAATGGAAACATTCGGAAGATCATTTGCTGCCAATTTTTCCTGTCAACACATTTTTGACTGTGATACCTCTTAACAGAATCACCGATGTGTTTTTTACGAGTATGTATCTGCGAAGGTTTCAGAGCTCACCCAACGCTCCAAAAATAAAACTCGCCTCGTTTATTTTCTTCTGGAATTTTTCCCACGGCGTCTTCGGAGCTAGTGGTGAAAGTGACGAAATTTCTCCCCCCCCCCACACTCGTCCACTCAACGTACCCCTAGCGGGGTTCATCGATTGGCGGCGGGTGGGTGGGCCACAGATGCGCGACACGTGTGCCTGACCCCACCCCCCCGCCTCTCGCTCTCCTAGCGCCAAGTGACACGGTCCATCTTCTTCCGCACCCCCCTCCCTCCCTCTTGCCCCAAGATCCTTTACCGCCCATCCGAGTGTCGTTAACCGCCACCTGATTAAAGGGAGATGGCGGTAGAGGTCTTATTTAACTTTTAGTTCTGGCACCCATCCCCATTGCATTCAGCCTCTCTTAAGCAGCACCAACTAAATACTTGTTTGCTTTCACTTTTCTACTCATTCATTCCTCTTCAAGCGTTTCGACTGGAATAGTTTTCGCGATATTTCCTCGGAGAAGATTTGTATTTCCTTTTGGGGCCTGGACGAGGTGAGATGTTACCCTTGGATGGAAATGGACCTCCGTAAACCTCTCGGTGGTATTACTAACATAAAAATTATCTTTTTCATTCCTCTCCGGACAAAGTGGTTCCGATTCAGTTCCCCCTATACTTCCGCAAGTTTAATGCATACATTCGCGATGAAGAATTGTGTTCATTATTTTATCACATCAATCAAATATATTACGTTGGTTGTGAATCTATTTCCATTGACTGATCAACTACGTATAATTCAATTTCTGGTACATTTTTCGGTTGAATGAAGATTATTATTGCAGTCGCATAAGGTAATATTCTCTTTTAGCAGATTTTAATTACTCCCATCCAGAACATTATTCCAATAACCCGACTGAGCATTTGCTTTCGCGTATCATTCATCACGTTAGCTATTAAATATCAAGTAGTTTGGATTCCTTAATATCGATTTCTTTTACTGTTGTCAAATTATTAACCCGTGTTTCACTATGCACATCTTATCATCTCTTCATAATTTATTCATTGACCAGAATGAGCATTTTTGAAGGAGATCAAGTGCAGTGAGCCAGGAGTCATTCCTAAGGTTGACTTTTGTATGTGAGTGTAGAGCTTATCCCTAGCTAATTATTGCGGCGTGTACATTTCGCGCATTCATTTTTGGGCGTGGTCTACTCCTTCCCATAGTCCACCATTCGGTTTCCATTTGTTCCTGTGAATTATATGCTGTGAATCACACGAATATATTTATAAATGGAGCCCTCCATGGTACATGAACTCGAGATGTTTCGGTCAAATCCCGATCGCTATACCCATTGGACCACCAAGTCCTTGAAGCACGCACGTACCATCCTAGTAAATGGAAGGCTGTGCTTTTCCACTGATCCCTACAGTGTCACAAAGCATGTAACGCCATTGGTATTTTTAGGTCATATTGGTAATTATTGATGAGTACTGTGGTATTACTTTCACCAGTGCTACTGACTACATTTTATCTCACCTTTTGAGTATTTTTACTGTCTTGATTACAATAAAATAGTTAAAGTTCATTTTCCGGACCTCAACAAACAATTATTAAAGGCATACAAATTTATGCCAAGCAATAGTTGGCTCTTACAATATAAATATTTCTTTAATTGTAACAAGGTTTTTTTTCCTGATTCTTTTCCTCGAAGCAAGTGAATTGGGGCCATACGATTTTTATTTCCATTTGGAATTATTTGAGGTCTTACTTTAACTGTTCCTATCACTTTAAGAAAGTATTGTAGTTTGTGGAAGTGGAAGGCATGACCTTAGTGATCCACTGTGTTCAATATTGTTTTCGCTATTCCGACACTTCTCAGAAGTCGAAACTGAGAATTTTTTCTCCTAATTCCTCCTGATCACATTATAGTTGATTAAATGTCATTTAATCATTTCAACTACTTTTTTATCGCTTAAAGTGTTCTTTGAAGTGTTTCGTGATTGATTCCCGCAATATGTCCCAAAAATTATATCCTATCTCTGCTGACTACCGCGGGGAAAAATGTTGCTACAATCTGTTAATCACCTAGCGGTTTCTACTTTGCTTTGTGGTTGTAAAAACAGGCAAAATAATCATTTGAATTTATGTATTTGACGTGTTGTGGCACGTCCTTTTGGACATGAAATGATTCCACTCCCGGACTGCGCGCACGTAATGCACGATTGCGTGAATCACCGCCGCCGCCTTGACACTACCTGCCGCCTAAATCACTTCGCCCGCACCCGAGCACCGCGACGTGTTTCAGATTCCGCGGAGTCGCCGGCCTCATCCCATTGAATCACCCGAACCATGAATTCCGAATCCTGTCGCGTCGTTCCGCAGAAATGACGATCGTAGCTGGGAGAGGTGACGGTGGTAGAGGTGTCCAGAGGTTAGGCTGGACGGTAACTTCCGGCCGCAGACCCCATAATGACTCGAATGAATAGATAAGTTGTATGGTGGATTGGGAAATGACTTCATTTTGCGGAGAACGCCAGAGACTATGGAAGTTCCTAAACGATCTTGCTTGTCAAAAGTGAGAATGACTCTGACGATGCCACCTTAAACCTTCGAAGAATACTTAAGTATCAATGAGGAAGTTTGCGAATGGAACTGAAAATCGCCTATCAATTAAAGTAAGTATTAATTGAAGGAAGTATTAAATTTGGTCAAAATATTGCATACCTTTTGCTTCAGCGGAGAAGTAATGAAGTCAATCTCGATTACCAAAAACTCTTTAGAGAAATTCATAGAATTAAGGTATGGAAATTCTTGTAAACCTATTCTATAAATCATAAATATGTACCATTAATAGAAGCAACTTAATGATAAAGTTTAATTGTAAAGTTAAATGCTTAAAAATGTGTATAAAACAAGTATATTCGGTTATCGGTGAGACGTTAATTTGGCTGCAACATAGCATCAAATTTAGCACTTTTCATTTACCGCTCTCCTATTTCCTTGTCCGTCATTAGTTTTTCCCATTTATTTAGATCCGTTTATATTTTTCCACGGCATAAGAAATACCCATAACCTCCACAAGAATCAGGTTACAACAATGCAAACTAAAAATGGAAGAGAAATAGAAGCCAAAACAAACAAAGGAGTAAGATAAGGATGCAACCTCTCGCCAGCAATATTCAACGTATACCTGGAAGAGGCAAAAAAATAAGCATAAGGATTGGGCATCAAAGAAGTTTATATATATATATATATATATATATATATATATATATATATATATATATATATATATATATATATATATATATATATATAAATTCACTGATAGTCATAACAAACACAAACCAAAACACACAAAAGAGGGACTCACTGGTTCTCGAATTTTCGGTGGTCCAACCACCTTTCTCAAGAGGAATTAGGAACAGAACTGAGGCAGAGGAGGGCCCGATAGCAGTGGTAGGTGTCCTTCCTACCACTGCTTTCGGGCCCTCCTCTGACTCAGTTCTGTTCCTAATTCCTCTTGAGAAAGGTGGTTGGACCACCGAAAATTCGAGAACCAGTGAGTCCCTCTTTTGTGTGTTTTGGTTTGTGTTTGTTATGACTATCAGTGAATTTACATTACACGTTTGTGGATTTTCCAAAAAAGTGTATATGTATATATATATATATATATATATATATATATACATATATATATATATATATATAAAGCCGGTTATGGTTTCCCAGGAAGATGTGGTACCCGAAAAATCAACTAGCTTGGGTGGAGCTGCAGGTGCCCAGAGTGCCTTGCCCGGGAATCGAACCCAGGAACCTCCGGTCAGTAATCCAACGCTCTATCCATTGGACCACCGCGACCCTATATATATATATATATATATATATATATATATATATATATATATATATATATATATATATATATATATATATATATATATTTATTTATTTATTTATTTATATTTATATGTATATACACACACAAACACAAACAATCGGATAATAAATATTCCACACAGAAACATAAAGGAAGGACACTTACAGTAGATATTGACGTTTCGATGGCACCGCCGTCGTCATCAGAATGCCGTTGTCGGGGAAGTGCGGAGAGGACATGTGCAGGAGAAGGGTGAGGGGAGGAGAGGTAAGGAAGGAATGGGAAGGACCAATAGGAAGCGGACAAGGTGAGGGAGGGGCAATGTAGGCAGCATTGGATGAAATCAGTGCGCTTGGTTCAGCCCGGGGGGTTTAAAAGACTGGAGCACCCAGATTTGTGCCAGCTCGCGGGTGCTCACCTCTATGCTACTAGCGGAATTGGGAAGGGTTTCAATCACTGAAACGGAGAAGCAGTCATCAAAAGACTGGTTGTGGGAAGCAGTGTGAATAGGGATGGGATAATTAAGGAAGGTGGGCAATTTGGTGGAATAGCGGTGGTTATTCATTCGGAGGGAAAGGGTGGTCGTGCATTCACCCACGTGAAAGACAGGGCAGAAGTTACAGGAGAGGCGATATATAATGTTTTTAGAGGTGCAGGTGGCCATGGGTTGGGAGTCGGTAATAAGGGACGTGGAAGGTCTTAGGAGATGGCAGCATTTACAGCGTGGGTGGTTGCGTGGTGCGGACAGGGATGGGGAAGAGACAGGGGTGCTCGTAGGTGGTTTTATTGACTTGAAAATGTCTCGCAAGTTAGACCTGATTTAAACTTCCCTTACCTCTTTTGGGAATCCCAACAAAACTGTCTATCTCATAAGAAGAAAATGGGTGTGAAAGGTTTATTAATTTTAAAAAATCAACTCCATATCGGTTATTTTTGTCAACCAGTGACCAATAATCGGGAGACGGAATTTGAACCGTCCACGATCTGTGCTACAACCTAGACGTGTTCTCGTGTGCCATGTGGAAACTCAGACGGCTTGGCACAGTGACATGAAATCATGGGAGTGACTTCAGATGGCGAAAATTCTGTTGATATTTCAAACGATCGATAAACCTAACATAATACGACCTGAAATAGTAAACCTGACGTAATAATCACAGCCACTTCTTGTAAAACAAGGAAATTGTGTAAACAGTTTTAAATTTCATGAGTATAGTTCCATTATAAAATTCGAGTAATTCATCGACAAAGTTTTCTCTAAGCAATTAAAATTTGAAGTCAGTTACAGTTCGTTCCGCTTAAGAGTTTCCAAGCAGGATTTATTAAATTCTTCAACGATCCTTCAAAAGGGAATCCTGGAAACAGTCGCTCTAAAAGACAAATTTGAGTCGAATATGACTTCGCCTGTACGGCGTACTCTCTCACGATGCATATGTGAGAGATTTTTAAACGTGTAATTCGAATAGAAGCAGAAAATGGGTCCAACACTACAGTTAGTGTTTTTCCTTTGCATTGTGAAAATACGTCTTGCTCGCCTTCCCTAAATACTACTACTACTCCAAGGCGAATCGATATATTATATTTCAATTTTCCACGCACTCTTTTAAAGGCCATGCTATTAAACATAGTCTACTGTTATGGGTTGGTCGTAAAATAAGTTATGTGCCATATAAGGAAATATATTACAAGACGCAAGGACTTGGAAAGGTTTATTTTTTAAGAGTAGTCTTTGTCTAACTTGTAGACTGAAGCAAAGTAAAAACTATGCATATCTTGATGCCTCGAGTTCCTTGGCGTTGCTTTGGTATTGCTTTTTTACGTATTTCAATTCAATTTTTCATAGTGCTATTTTTCTCATTTTGCAATATATTTCCCCAGAGAGTAACTCTCCTACAGGATAAAGCCATCAGGGGGTTATTTAATAAATCTTGGTGTTCATAATATATGCACTATTTATCTTATTTTTATTAAAAATATCTAAATATATGGAGTATTTTCTCAACTTTTAATCACATAGTGTGCCAACATTTACCGTGAGTTCCTTAAAATCCCATGCATTGCATCCCGGAAACCTTTGCTATGATGTCATTCGAGGAAAATAGTGGAACGGATCTACAGATGAGAAGAAACAATGGGAAATTCCGTAGCAGAAATGTGTTTCTCTTCGCGATCAGAGGAAAACATTTAAATTTTGGCCGCGCATGGAGTTTTCCGTAGGAGGTTCCGTTCCCCAGTCATGTTCTCCAGGTGTGTTATCTTTTCCATTCAAATTGTGCCACATTATATTTTTCTGGCCGATGTCTTGCCCAAAAATTCTGTCTTCCCCCCTTCTCCGAAATGCTTCTTTATTATTGACTAACCTCTTCATTGTAGCATGTATGTCCCAACATTTTCATCAGTTGCAGTTCCTTAATATCTCTGGGATTAGAAACACTATCATTGGAAAATTAATGCGGGGTTAGGCGATCCTTCCCGGTAAAAAAAAATCTCCCTCAGTTTAGGTATAGAAAATTTAGAACGTGGTGTGATAGGAACATTTTGGGCGAAGAAGAAGAGCGAGATAAAGCGAAGCGTTTCTGCAGGCGCGGTTGAATCATTAGGTGTTTATTGCCGAGATGGAGATCTGGTCTCATATGGTGTTTGAAAGGGATTTCGGATGAATAGGAGTGGAGGATGCCGAGAGATAGGAGAAGCCGGGATTGGTCGACGGCGGCGGCGGGGGTGTAGGCGTGAGGGTCAGCGGGCTTCGGCGGTGGTTGTCTCGGGCAGTGAAGTTTGGGTGTGGTTGCCTGGGAGGGAAGGAGATTACGTATTTTCATTCGACTGGGACGTCGCTTCGGTCGCCCGAAGTTGGCGCGGATAGCCCACGGTCAGCAATAATAAGCATCCTCTCCCAAAGGCACTTGAAAAACAAAATAGATTAATACCCTATGCTCAAACTGTCAATAACCTGGCGTACGATACAACAAGGCTAATCTCCTTGGACTACGCATTGACGTCTACGTAAGATGATTATTGAAAATCGTTCAAAAGTATTTCAAAAAGATGAGTAAAATAGTCGTTGCCGTGTAAGACTGAAAAAATATCGATTGATCTTTTGTTGACGTTTTTAAAATTGTATGATTCATTTTGTTGTGGAAAGCGCATCATCGTTTATGGGAAATCACTGTCATAAGTTAAACTGTTAACTATAGTTACTGAGTAGATTCATCCTTTAGGAATTATAATTTTGTAGTCCGTTTAAATGGACTGATGACACAGGACCGGGATGGATCGGTAGCTAACAAACTGACTGCCCAATGAGAGGGTTCGAATCCTGGAGACGGACATTTTTCTGTGACATCCCGATCCCTACTTGAGGTGCTTTGTGGAGGGCACTTTGAGTGAGTGCGTCGTCGGTCGGATGGGATGTTAAACTGCGCATATCGTCAAGTGTAGGCTAATGCCGACTCCCAACCCTACCTCCTTTCCCATCCATCTTTCATGGCCCAAATGACCTTAACTGTCGGTCGCCTCCTCTAAAAACTACTACTTCAGGGGGAAACTATTTCAGGAGTGCTCATGTACGGGATCATAAATCACAATCTTTTAATGTTTGGCACTAATTCTTCTGAGTTATTTTTCCTAATTCATTTTGAACATTCAATTCTTTAACATTACTTTTTACTCAGGTGACTGAAAAAATAAGATACTCGCGCTAACTCCATAATCTAAATAGTCCTTAGTTCTAGTAATGCTAGAAATGCGGCCCGTGAAAATGGGCCTCCAATAGAACTTTTATTCCATTGGTTGTGTTTGCCTCAGAAAATCCTTACCATTTCCTCTAACACTCGCATATTGGATTTCCCTCGCTCACTTTCGCCTTCAGTGGCGCGTATTTCACGACACGATCCACAAATTTTCGACCGATGGAGCGATTGTCAATATTATTTTTCAGGAAACCTTTCCTCCGTGCATTCATTATTTCCCGTGCGGCCGACCGGAATCCAGCCGCCAGCACTCGTCCATCATCCGCGCGCCACTCAGGGACTGCACGCGGATGGACATCCGCTCCCCCCATCTCCCGTTTCTCCCGGCGTCCCCCGTGACTTCTTGTTTATTGCCCTCGCCTATCTACTCACACGCCTTTTGCGCGACAGCGCACATTCCCGCATGCATTCATTATTCCTTTGGATCTCACGTAAAACTTTATCTCTTCGCTGGACTCTTAACCCTTATCCATACGACATGCTACTTTATGCAATGATAAGTTGTTTAGAGTTTATATAGTTTGGCTTGCTATTTATGGGTAATATTTCTCTCTTGGCGGGTTGTCAAACGATGGAAAACCGTTTTCACAGCGTTCATATTCATCACGCGCTTTCTAGGCGCCAATGTTTTTCCTTTTCAATTCTATGTAGGGCTATATTTTTTTACATTTCTCCGTTCATAATTTCATCTCTCTTTCCATTCTTACCCAATTCATTTGATTTATACTCTTATTAATATACCTTATGATCCATCATATTCCTCCCCAAAATCAAACAATAGCTATTTTTCTCTCACATTCTGAATTTTTTCCATCCCATGAAACACTCATTTTTGTATCTCACATGTCTTTAATGTAGTAGTATTTCCTTCTTCCAATGTCCATTTATTTTTTAGTTTAAACCGCTTTCCTTTCTCATGTTTCCTAGTGCCTATGTTCCGATTTGAGGAATTAATTTCCGAATCTTCCAAAATAAGTTGAGTTAATTTAAGTAATTACTTAACGTATGATTAGTTTTTTTTAACCCTAGCCTGATCGAACACATTCTTCTATAAATATATTTCGCATTTCTCGATTGAAGTGGTCGGTGTACATTATGCCATTAGCCTGTGCTTACCGTTCGGTGAATCATCGCGCGCAATCACTTTTTTGTGCAGTATGCTCTTTGCATTAACTGGTTCTATTCCTTTTCCGGCTGCTTCCTATTTTGAGTTCGCTAGATCCTATTAGCACTTTCATCTGCGAGAAGTCGCTATTCCGACGACCCGCTCTTTCATTTCTCCAAGTGAGGAGGAATTGTGTCTTTCCCTCTGCGTAGCACCATTTCGATTGGAATTTGTGGCTGTGGAGAGAACAAGTATGGCACGCGAAGTGACGTAGGCAATAAATGAACCTCGCTTATCACGCCGCGCACTCTAGAAATATGAGAGATTGAGTTTATTTTTCCCTCAGAAATACTTCAATGAATTATTGAACCAGAATTGTTTCATTCCTCATTTTTTTCCTTCCGATATTATATAGCTATTTGCATTTAATAAGCAGAAATACGAAGCGTTCCGGAATAAATAGAAAACACAGAACAGAGATCAATGATGATAGTTAAAGAAGCATGCACCAATAAGTTAACAGCGATGTTGGTCACAAAGATTAATAAGCAGGAAAACCTTTTCGGAGTAGGAGACCGACGTACAAATATTTTGAGCCCTACTACACTCCTTGGCAACGATCCTTCACACCTCGAATGCCCTTCCGTATTGACGCGCGTGGGTGAAAAGCCTCGCTTTCACTTTCATTGCCGGATATCAAGAGCGTTTTGACCGTCTGAAAACGGAATTGTGGGAGTGGCGATGATTGACCATCCGAGGCAGGCGATCTCGGGTATTTTTAGGGGAAAGCACGTAAACCGGTGGGATTGTTTCGAGCGAATTTACAGAGTGAAGTCGGAGGGTAAGAGGATTGGGACACGATGGGAATGGGGGTGGGGCAGGGGTCGAAATGGAATCTGGGGCCGGCCATGGTGCTCAGGCACACGCACTCGCCATCTGCCCGATGGCTTTTGTAATGTCGCCTGAATCAATCGTCATTAAGGCCTCTTTCGCGGCCCCTGTCCATTGCCTCTCCAAACCCAAACCCGCCCAACCCACCCCGCTTCCGCCTGCGAACAACGACCAGATGACGTCATAGTAATGCCAGCTCACATTCAGGGGTGGTTCCCACACCAGTTCCCCCCTTCCACCCAGTTTTTTTTTCGCTACACCTTACGCGGTAGAGAGAAATGGTGGAAGAGTAGGAGTCAGCAGATATTACACCATCTTCAGGGCCCTTTGATTTTACTGTTACTTACATCCACGTAAATGCTTCGGGTTCCACCAAAAAGGTGTGTGGCAGGGGGGAAAGTGCCAGGTGGGATTTATAAGGAATAAGATAGAGGAAGGGAGGTAAGGCTATTAGAAGGTGAGAAGAGGGAAAAGCATTCACTGAATCACCCAAAGAAGAAGTGAAAATCCATATGTAATTTAGCGGAAAACCTATTTCCAAGCAAGAGTTAATTTCACCCTCTGTAAAAAGCGCATACGAAAAAGGAGGGAATAAAAATGAACCACAACTACTTGTTTGATAGACCTCCACAATGCTAGAAAAAGATCATGTTGAACTGGAAACTAAGAAGGGGAATATTCTGTTAAACCATTGATATGCAACTTATGGTCCTCTAACTTCACAGATAAAAAACGTAACACCCCGCTGTTGGCAGCAGACGGCTTGAAGCGTCAAGAATAATTTATGCATGAGGCCGTATATAATACGACTTCGAATCTAACCATTATAAAGTGAAGAAATAACCCCGCGTGTGCCTTACCTGAACATCATAGGTGGTCAGCCGATAAAGTCAGACAAAGTAAGTTCCGAATCAGTTTTACATATTTATAACAAAATTATCATTTCTTGATCTCCAATGTTACAGTATAAGAACACAAAAAGGAACACTAACACGTTATTTCTTGATAATTTCGACGAAATCGAGCTCTGTCTTCATCAGAAGATGCGAACTCAGTTGTCACCATCAAACATCGTGGGGTTGAAATAGAACAAAAATAGTGTTAGACTGAAGGAAATAGCGCAGGTATTATTAAATTTGTAAAACTGGTTGACATGACCTGTTCCTTAACGGATGTTTCACGTTCGGTGTCGCGTGTCCAAATCCCGGGCAGTGTAATAAAAATGAAGCAGTGAGGTATATTTATGGGTTGCCGCCGTGTACGTATTTCTCCTCGAGAACAGTTTTACGATTGACGAATGACGGGCAACTAGAGCAGCGAACTAGTGCGATGGCTGGCTGCAAAGCTTTTGCTTCGCCACACCTTGAAGACAGATAAACAGAGGGTTGAGTATTCGAGTGCGAGGCTAAGGATTCAACTCGGACCTAATAAAAGAATTGACGGACTTCGCATCAGTTTTTCTTCGGCCATCATATTGTTTTTCGGTGAGTTTTTGAGTGAAAATTTTCCCTATTACGAAAATGTCGGCTGTTCAAATTTTCCAAAACTCATTTCAGAAACACTTTTCTTCATTGCGTTATTTTCATGTCGGATATTAACTTCTAGGGC
Organism: Hetaerina titia; assembly: GCA_037158775.1. Classification (NCBI taxonomy): domain Eukaryota; kingdom Metazoa; phylum Arthropoda; class Insecta; order Odonata; family Calopterygidae; genus Hetaerina; species Hetaerina titia. The sequence goes on along the minus strand of CM073770.1, from coordinate 10,196,495 downwards.
TGTGTATAAAGCGTTATGGACTCCTTAATGTGCTTGCCGCAAGGAGATTGGATTTTTGATTGCTGTTCACTCTATCATGCTCACCGATTAAATCTTCTTCCTTGGCTCACGTTCCTCCGAAAATATACGAGTCTCAAAAAAATTTTTGCTTTGTAATTCGTCCCCAGCCTTCCTTGAAATTCCGTCTACTATTGTAGAACGATCCATTACGAGTTAAATAATATTACTCTGGCAATCGGTCTATGGTGGCATAGTGATTTGCATAATACTGAATCAGTCAAAGAGGTAGGCTACAGGAAAATAAAACGTTTAACGTCGTAATTATTGAGATTTGTAACTAGTACACTTGGTGATGTCAGGTTTGACCACAGGGAAATCCACTTTGAAGAAAAGAAAAATACTGAATATTTTCCGCAAAGCGTTTTAATTGTTAGAATGTCTGACCTGAAAGGATAACTTATCTGGGAAAAAAAGGTTAATTCATGAATAGGAATCCGGACAGACAAAATACGTTAGTTTGGTAACTGCAAAGAGAACAGAGCAAGCGTGACGGGTAAGCTGGAAGAATCAGCCGGTGAGCCTTCTGATTTTTGAAGAGAGCGGCCAAGGTGTAAGGCCTTTACAAGGGTACCGGATACCTGAATTTTGTAGCGGCACAGAAGCAATTATTTTGGCATCATATCATATCGGTAGATTCGACCTCTAGGATAAAATAAGAGAGATGGGCAAAGTTATATACATATTCATGCACTCTTTCTTCCCTCGCACAATACGGAATCATAACGTAATTGAACACAAACTCAGAAATGTTAGAGCTCAAAGACTAAATGTTAATGGTTTAGTCAAACACCATTCATATATAATTAAAATAGCCATGCATATGTGCATATTATATATATAATGTAAATGGACTAGTCTACACAAACATAGAAACAGAAACACATAAAAGAGGGACTCACTGGGTCTCCAATTTTCGGTGGTGCAACCACCTTTCTCAAGAGGAGTTAGGAACAGAAATGAGCTCAGTAGCTCAGCAGTAGTGTACCAGGATTCCTCCTAGGCCAGGGAGCCTGGTATGGAATCTAGAAGGAATCCTGGTAAACCCTGAGCGTGTGAGTATATGTGAATCACAAAGGTCCTTCCTTGTTTTCGAGCATACCTGAGTGATTGAATGACACTGTATTCACGTAAGTTGATTCTGTTTCTTTACATCCTTTTATAATTTTCATTTAGTTGTGTGATTGATGGGTCACTGACATAGGAGGGATCCTTGCAAACCCTGAGTGTGTGTGTGTGTGAATGTTATTCACGAGAGTGAAAGTTATTTCGTAACTCACCCGAGTGATCGAGTGGTGGTTGTAAGTTTGTTTTTTATTTATTATTTTGTTATTATTATTTGTTTTGATTTGTGTGAGTGTGTGGTTATTTTTTCTTATTAATTAGTGCCATTCAAGTTTACGGTCCCGGTATTTTTTGTTTACATTGTTTAATGTTGGATTGGTTCGTTAGGAGACACAAGGGAATTGTCGCTCTACCGTTTGGTAGCTTATGTCCATCCAAAACTACCTTAACGGGTAGATTACCTATAGTAATAAAAATAATAACAATAGGGATTATATATGTGTTACATATTAAATTCTACCTTTTGTAGTATGTTACGTCTGTTTGCATTTGTTTCTACTTTATTCCAAAAATACACGGCTCTCAAAATTGTTTTGCAAACGCAAAATACTCCAACAGCTTGATTTCAGTGATCTCTATAATAATTCATCTCATAAATCAGCGGATCTCTGCATTTCCTTCTACTGATTACTAAGATGTCATCAAATAAGTGAAGACTCTTGCATTATGCTTACGCACCTTACGCAACATGTGCTTTGATAGTTTGGTTATACTTCTCCTTTACAGGTTTTTTTAGTTTTTCCAACCTCCGTCATGATTAATTTCGAGGAATGTTTTTCACGTCTTTGTAGTTTTATAATGCGTCCTTTCTTGCTGCTGGTGATTGAGTGGCGAAATGAAAAAATATTAGGTCACCTAGTGACAAAAACCGGTCAAAGAGCAAAGAAAAATCACCTTTTTAACAGGAAAAGTGTTTTGCAGATTTCTCGCGTAAGTTTTATTTAAAGATTCTATGAAGATATTTTCTCGCAAAATGTTAGTTAACTGAGCCAAATCTACTAATGGAAGTAAACCATCGAATAACTTTTTATGATTAAAGTTGCAGCATTTTTTTATTCAACGCTAATGTGGTAGTTAATTATCGTCATCCTTGAAATGTTAGGTGTTAGGAAAAACTAAAAATTATCGTAACCGAATTTTCGCCGAGTTTCCGGACTTGACTGTTTCAGATGTATTTATTTTAAAGTGAAATATTTTAAGGCATTATATACGATCACCCACGTGTTTGGTTGACTTTTAACGATTGTTCTCGAGTTCACCTAATGGCATTCGGTACCCTTAACAAAATTATACCCACTTACTTGGTCATGAATTACTCTCATGTACCCAAAGTTCCTACGTAGTTCAAATACTTCCACAAATGGACATTTGAAAGGTGAATGAACTCGGGAGGAATCCTGCGGGTTGATGCTATCAGTAAAAACTTTTAAAAGGAATAGCAGAGCTTTGAGGTAATGATCGCATCATTTATCTACAAATTTCAAAGTAATCGTCTTTCGAAGTGAAATATAAATTACCTGACAAAATAATGGAATGTCCCTCGATTTTATCCTATTCATGAAAAGGAGTACATACGTATTAACAGTGAATGTAAAAAGTAATTAATTGTGAATATTTTCTCCTGGTTAGCTATATGCTCCCCTAGTGATAAGACTTGTGATTACCAATATTCTGAGTATTTACACCAGTATACGGTTTTTCAATAGCGCTCGAGAAACGGTTATAGGACAATAAAGAACTGAGAATAAAATTGTCAATGAATGAATAACCTGAGAAAAGAGAAACAGCGCGTACAGTTGTATAAGTGTACGGGTTCCGTAAGAAGATATAGTTTCGATCTTTCTGTGACGGCTTTTGCCGATCATTGTCTGGTAACTTCTTTAATTTGCAATTATCCGAGAATACTCTTCACGGTTTCCACTTCCGGAGTAGATGAATTGAGAACAAACTTTAGTTGGACTAATTCAGGAAAATACTCTCCCACAGTATCCGTACATACGATACTTTTCACATCTCCTTCATATTCATGTTTTTTTCATTTTTGCTTTTTTGCCTCTCCGTAGCTAAGATTTCTCGACTTGAACTTCTTTGAATGCATTAGCCAATGACTACACCATCTCCTTAAAACATCCCCTCGTCCCTTTCATGTTTTGATGATTCGAATTTCACCCCTCATCTCAGCATGACCAAGCTACCTTCTCAAATCCACTTTATATTTTTTCCATGTGCATCCGTGCATCCAATTCACATTTTTTCAAAACCCACTCACTCCTCGCTCTCTCTCTCTCTCATTTAATTACGGCTGCCATATGTGCCTCGAATGTGCTATGCAAACAGAATCATTACGTCTGAAGGAAAATTATGCAATTTTAATTAAATATTTTCACATATTATGCTGCTAGATTACGTTAATTGAAGGGAAAACTCATTCTAAAAATCGAATTAAATGATTCGATTCATGTAATTCAGTGATTTAATAGCCATCCTTTCCGGCATAGAATGTTTTTATCCTCCGGATTTAGGAAACTTTCCAATGAATAATAATGGGTCATTCCAAATTTGCTCAAAAATACGCTATCATCCTTATAAAAATTTAGGATTGCACTTTTGTTTTTCAGTTACATCTTGCGGTATTTGACGTGTATGTTGTGCGATGCGCAAGGTTTTACTAATACTTTCGGACTATAAAGTATATCTGTGAGAAGATTATCTCGATCAAACATTTTTATCAGTTTGCATTCCTCCTGCTCTTTCTAACGTAGTATTAAAAGAAAAAAAAAACAAAATACGACTTTGAGTCTCAATAGGAACTGAATGAAGGCGAGTAGTCGACTGATCGAAGCGCACTTCGTTGAGGGCGATACATGTATCTATGCAGCATGTCGAGGATGGATGGATGTGCTTTCCGCCCCCTTTCCCTCGCCGCCGTCGCCTCGCCGTGCGTGGGTGGGTGGGGTGGGATGCCAGCGACTCGCAAGGGAACGTTGGAGCTGGCTACATTTTTTGCTGCCGAGGGCTTAAGGGGTGAGGGAAGGGAGGGGTCAAGGGACGGGGAGAAATGGGGAAAGCGTCCGAAGCCGCAGTCGCACGTAAGGCGACCTCGAGGAGTTAAGACCGTCTCGCCGTCATCGCCCGATATTAAACGGGAGGCTGGAGGGGGGTGGGTGGGGTGAGGGTGGGGCGGAGGGGGCGAGGCGAGTATTGGGCTGAGGGAGAGCGTCGAGAGACGTATACGTATGGGCACACACATGCAGTCACATCGACGGCGAAGGCGTCCACGGACCACTCCCATAAGTCTTCTTCCCGTGTGCAGGACGAAGATATTGGGAAGCAGGAGGAGGGTATGGGGAAGAGAGACGGAGAATCCGTTACCATCGAATGCCTTTAGGTCTCGCGGGATAATACATTTTCACGATATTAACACCAAAGGTTTTTGCGGTACCAGTAAAGGACCGTGTGGGATTTAAGTAAATATGAATTGCCACCGACGTAAATATACGTAATAAATAATTTTTTATCGCCTAGATTTGATCGAAGGTATTATGTATACAGAAAGGGGAGAATGTTGGGCAAACGAGGAAAGGGCAGGAACAGGATAGGGATGTTGGATGGGATGAAGGGAGGAAACAAGTACACAGAGATGAAGAGGGAACAGATGTAGAGAAGGTTGCTGGATTGGATTTTGTTTGGAGTTACAAAATATTTATTTGATAGTTGTGTCCATCCAAAAACCTACCTTTACCGGTAGATTACCTAATAAAAAAATTATGTATACTAATCCTTGGATATTTTGGTAAGCCATACAGCCATTATGCATTCAGTTCTCAATGAAAACATTTTCAAATTCATCATATGCTCCATTCCCTAGTTGTCTGTCCGTCGATTGGAAAATGATCCTAAATATATTGTTTTGGAGTGAAAATGCGATAGGTTTTATGTAAGTAAAGGTTTTGTTTTAAAAGTGGCCTAACTATAGATTCAGTTTAGTGAGGAACTGAAAAGATTTTCCCTCCCCCTTTTTTTCTTTCCGTACAATTCTACCGACCCCCTTTTTATCACCTTACGAAATATGAATATCATCCTCATGAATAACCTCATCATCGAACGCATCCAAGAATAGCCGCTGTGCTAAACCTAGCATAATTTTCAGCATCCCTCCAATTCCTTTTTTTAGTTGATATCGTTTTCATAAATTGCACTTTTCTAAATTTTCCTTGGAAATCTTCCGTAACAATTCACTTTAGTTTATCGTATTTTCCTTGATGACTCTACACAAACTTTTTCATTCCAGATCCTGTTGGCTATCATCTGCTGCTCATTTTCGAATCTCCTTAAGTCATTTGACCTTTTGAACTTAATTTTAATCGTTTTCCTTAAGCACAAGATCTTAATCTTTTATTGTTTTTTCTTTTCACTGCGTTCATCGGCGATATGGGTTATTTCATAGTAGTTGCTACACTGTGCGAATTTTTTTTTCCACTTTATTCTATATTTTGCTGATGAAAAAGGGACGTGTTCTTTCCACATCATTCAATGAGATCGGGTTCGGACCACTTGCAAGAATATTGCGATTGGTGTACGATTCCCAGATATAAAGTGATATCAATCGTGGAGAGATGTGGCTGGACCTCTGTTGTCTTCACTTTTTTCAACACATCCTCTTTCTTCATCCTCTATACTCTCACATTCCCTCCGCTTTCCCTTCATTTCAGTTCAAACTCCTATCCACTTCGAAATAAATAAGGTAAAAAAACAGTGAACGACATTAAAATAAAAAATAAATTTCAGTATGCTTTCTTATCTGTCTTCGCTGGTTTTTGATTAATGGTGTGCATCGAGGTGCAATTTATCATTTGCCATTGAACTATTTTAATAAAGCACGAATAAAAGTGGGTCCGATGTAAAAGAACGAAAATATTCTTTTTCCCTTCCAGCATACCTATAATGTGGTTTGCTTCAGCGTTGCCTCCCCAGTCCGTTTATTCAACCCAGTGGAAATTACTTTTCCGATACGAGGGGCATCCCCAAACTCTAATTATTCCGCATCCCATGTTGTTTTTAACATCCTAGTCATTCCGGAATTGAATTTCAAACTGCTCTACTAATTCTTGTTTGTGCATTATGAAGTGATAACGGCGACAAATCCACATGTAATTCGAATATAAGTGAAGCTCCCCTTTCCTGTTTAAATGCAATTACTTCTTCTTTATTTATTTACCATGGTTAACAGAGATAATTCGTGATTTGAAAAAGAAATTGAAATACTCTTCGGTGGGTGGAGGATTGAATAATTGAAAACCTATGCTTTTGCAGGGCTCATTTACATCATTAAGCCCGGACCATTCGGAGAGTGTGTACTTCACGTGATTAACATTATAGAAAAATTCACTCTGCTTGGTTGGCTATCATGAAAACGTTTTGAATGCATTGCTTGTGGGTCTCATTAAATTTTTATATTTGACTTAACGGATAGCGCGGTAAAATAGTGCAATCTTTCTTATGGCCACTAATTGTACCTTTCTCCGAGCAGGTACCAAAAATGAACTCGCTTTTGCCACGGAGTACGATATCGATTCGTCAATCGATTTGGTTTCTCTAACCAGTGATAAACATTTTCTTGATTAAGGAGGTAGTTTATTTTTTTAGGCAACAGGTCAATGCCCTCTTAATGACTCAACCCTTCGTTTTTGCGATGGTTATCGGTTTCCAGTGTTCGAACAGAGCTAGCCAAGATGATCAGTTCATATTTAATTCTGACCGTAAATGGTAAGTCTCCAGATTACCTCTCACTTGTTCCACCTTTCCCTGTAATCACGCATTGAATTGAAACATGAACTCAAGTCACGGCTACTCTGGCACACATGAAAATTAAGTAAATTCCCATTCATTGCTTGACCTCATTCTGCTGGGCATGTGTGGCATACATGCTGTTCCTACATAAATAAGCAGTTTTCTTGAATAAAAGGTAATCGTGTTTTCTTAGACAAATTTTACAAATTTTTCTCTCGAGTGCAATAATAATCAAGAGGTTTATTATTATTATATTATATCATATTTCTTTTGAAATGTGGAGAAGAGTGGAGAAGGTGAAATGGACCGAAAGGAAAACAAATAAGGGGTGCAAATACAAACAAATTTCATTAACAAAGCCCTCTCCTCAACCACCATCCCCGCCTAGGGATGGTGGTTGAGGAGAGGGATTTGTTGGGAAATATCCTATGGAGGCAGGAAAAATGGATGAAAGGCGTATGGAGCGGCAGTGGGATGTTGAGGAAGGTAATAGAGGGGATAATGTTAGGCAAACGAGGAGAGGGCAGGAACAGGATAGGGATGTTGGAGTGGATGAAGGGAGGAAAGAAGTACACAGAGATGAAGAGAGACCTGATGTAGAGTAGGTTGCTGGATTGGGTTTTGTTTGGAGGTACAAAATATTTATTTGATAGTTGTTTCCATCCAAAACTTATGTTAACCGGTAGATTACCTAATATTAATAATATAATATTAAATATAACCAAACAACTCGATGGATACAGCGGTCGCTTTCTCTAAAAGTTATTATGTTTATTCTTCCTGAATTTTCTGAAGACAAATATCGCCTCTGTCGTCGAGATGCTTCAAAAACGCGGTTCCATGTGATACTTCCACTCCTCTCCCTGGCATTACACGGGTATTAGCGGAAGCAATACCTCCTCGTCCCTAAAGCTGCCGTATTCCTCTTTACTCCTCCCCGTCCACCACGCCCCCTCCTCCTCCTTCCGAGAGGGCCTCCTCTCCATCCTCTCTTGAGGTCGCCTATATTCGCGCCCGAGGCACCGTATGAGTCGGGCCGAGCTCACGTCCCGTTTTCGCCCGCCACCGCACCGACCCTCCCCCGCGTTCCATCTCAGTCGGCGGCTCCCAATTTTCGGTCGCTGGCTCGCATTCTGCGAATGGCGGGGACAACGGGAGAGGGGGGAGGGAGGAACGCCGTGGGAAGCGCGTAGCAACGACGCCGGCGGCGCTTCGTGGGCTTTCTCGGCCTTTTCGGAACTTACACGTACGCTAAGCACCGACCGCCCCACCCCCCCCTGACTGCATCACCACCCTCCCGCCTTCCTTTTGCTTCAACTTCAACCCCCTCCCTCCCTAAGGCCTCCTCCGCCCCACACGAAAACGCCGAGATGTCCCGAGGCCGCCTTTTGGGGGGCAAGGCACAGCCCCCACACGCCCCCTCCTCCACGAAACGACGCAAAAGCGGCAAGGGCCGTGAACCCCTTTGGCGCCGGCGCCTTATGCTCCGACTTTTCCAAACGGGATGGCGCCGAGGAAGACGGGAGAAAAGCGGGAACATTGCCGACCACCCTTTGGCCCTCGTGTGGGGGGCCGCCGGCTCGTTCATCTAAGGTCGCACTCTGACCTGGATTTTGTTTCGGCAAATGATCCTTTTGTCTGCAACTGTTCGGTCTTGCTGCTCGATTAAATTTGAGCTCCCTGTGGTGTTACATTTAGTTTGTAATTAAAGCGTGATGGAAATTTCCAGGGATAGGAAATAATTAAAAATAAAAATGTATAGCAGGGCGGTATGCTTGCTCATGGTTAAGGCGTTCGGTAGCCCTGAGTTTAATCTGGGTGAATCTGGTTGCGTACCCACCTGCACTCAGACTATGTCCATCTTTCTTGGATACGTTAGAGGATACGAACGGCATAGGAGCCAAGCAGGTCCTCGGGAATACGTTACATATATTTCCCAGATAGGCTTAGGATAGATTGAGTCAAAAATCGCCTCGCATAAGAAGACAACATTCTGGTAGATATATTTGCTTTATTTAATGAATAACGCATTATAATGCCTTATTTATTAGCCATGCGGTTATTTTGCGTTGATATTTTTTATATATTCTTTGTTTTTAATAAAATGATCAAATGTTTTCCTTAAAAAATTAAATGTTGAGGTGCGTTTTAGTGTTTGGGTAGCAAATTATTTGTTATCCAAACAACGAAACGCATCTCATGAGTTTGCTGGAAATCATATTGAACCAAGAGCGCAAACAATGGGTCGAAATCAGCTGCCACTAGTCCTGAATATGAATTTTATATTTTTAATTTTGTTGGCGACTTCGTTGCCTGATGATGTCCACAGTTGACTGACTTCAGAAATCAATATAGGAATGAGTCAAGGAGGATATAGTGGTAGTTATTTATCCACTGAACCTTGATTTTCAATAAATATGATTTCCCTGCCGGCCTTTTTGTAAATGTCAAATTAAACTTTTAATTGTACAATTTTATGGAATTTTCTGCAAAAAACTCAATTCAAAATATAATAAAATGCACGCTATGTGGATTGTGACAAGGTTTCCAGACTTAAATACATTTTAGAAATGAGGTTTTTAATTTCCAAATAAGCTTAAATATTCATGTGATTCCATTCAAATAAAGTTTCAGATAAACGGAAATTTAATTTTTTTTAGATTATTTAATTAAAGACATCCGTAACAGAAATGCAGGCTCCAGCTTCGCTGTTTATGAACTCCTCAGAAATGGTGGCCCAGATGTGCAACTCAGGACCTGTAAGTCATTGAAAAAACGGAAAATTTGCCTTCATTAGGTTGAGGTTAATTTCCATTATTATCATGAAAGTTGGAACTGTGGTTAGAGTAATAGTGCGACAAAATGTATCGTACTTATTGGCGTAGAATGTGTCCAAGTCGCAAATAAAGGATTATGGAGCAGACCCAGATTTATTTTTGGAATTCGTGTCATTTGTATGCAGTTTTGAGGAAAGTTTACGATAGTTACGTACATTAGTTTTTAGGAGCCCTCATTGCGTCATCACTCGGCCTGGACACACACACTCTGGCCATTTGATGTCAGTTCTCGAAAAAGAGTCCACGCAGAGGAAGGAAGTCGCCGTTCAGTCGACGTACACATATCGCTCCAACATTTGACAGCATTGGTACTCAAAGCCCTTTTGCGATCGCTGCAGATCAAAGTGTGCGAACGTCAATTGCCACCGTCGTAGAACACGTGGGCAAGAATGGTGAATTTTGAGTGCGTATATAGCGGTGTCTTTCGAGTCAATGCGTATCCTCTCACAATTGTTTCAACAATACGTCTCTGATCTCTGGACCGTTGTCAGTAGTGATGGGCAACACTGATGGGAAACGACGGAATAGGCATTGGGCTTTGAAATCAGAGAATTCAAGGATAAAACGATGCTCAACTGGCATGAGCGTATCAGTATGCTGTGAAACAGTGGAAATAAAAGGAAAATCCGACGGTTTCCCCTTTCCGCGACCGGAAACGAGGTGCTGTTTTCAAAACGATTACCCCGTGACACACCGGGTTAACCGGCTCTCACTTTTTCCTTCGCCGTCTCCCCAGTTGTGTGAGGAGGGTCGAATGTGGTGGACACGACGCGCGGCCACAAAGTGGCTGCGCTGACCTCAGCGGGGGCGAGTGGGCGGGGGACGGATTACTTAACCGCGTCGCGCCTTGCCCTCCTCCGCTGTCCCGGACGGCTTGGGCAAGGCGGAGCGCCCGCGCGCGCCTCCGCCACGAGGCCAGTGACCCGTTCCAAATGCGCGTACTTCTCGTTCATTTGTCATTCGGCGGCTTCCTCCCTCCCTCCCGCTTGTTGCTCCCGGTGACCCCCCCCCTTTCCTTTCCCCTCCCTCCCGCCCCCTCGCCACTTCTCATCCGTCCCCCCCTCCCCCCCTATAAGCCCCCGTCCTGGAAAGGGTCCTCCGACGACGGAGATTCCCTTCGCGCTCCAGTCGAATTGAGGGACACTGTTGAGGCCGGATCACTTTGCCCTTTGGCAGTTCCCGCTTCAGTCACCGAACCATCAACATTTCCTACATGGATCAATTGGAGTTTTAGATTTTTTCCGGCCGAAACTCTTTGGAATTCCATTCGAACCGGAGATATTCAAAGACTGAGGGGTTTTCCAAATGAGGACAACCAACCAAATTGGAGTTAGGATTGTGTACGTTGAGATATATTTTGTTATAAATTTTTTTGTCAAATGTCCACCGTGTCAATTTAGGCCAATGATCATGCGGAGACAGAAAAATGTGTAGATCATAGACTTGAACGATTTTATTGTTACTACGAGAGAGGTCCCAGAAGTACCCAGGCTGCCCTAGAGATGGTGGTAGTTGTTTCAAAAATAGCATTCTATTAGAAAGTATGCAACCTATAAAGCATATATTTCAAGTTTGAAGACGCTACGTTGTTTAGTATTTGTTTGGCAGCCATGATTAGTGAACGTTTTCAGTGAATGTGTGGAAATGGAGAAAATTGGTGATATGATACTTTTATTATATTGTAGATGTATCTACGTGATACAATACTTTTATTTGAAAGGTCTCCGCCCAACCAATAAAAAAGCTGAATGGGATTCTACTCTTGAGTGAGTCAGCTCTTTCGTTTACAAGAGTAAAATATTGGGTAGCAGAGTTTTAAACGAGGCCGTACGAGCTGTCAAGACGAGCATATCTCATTGGTCGATCAGCTGTGGTGACGATTCCAGAAACGGTGAAGAAAATCCACAAAGTGATACATATATTTGTTTATTGCCATCGGAAGCGTCAGTATTTCTCAGTAATTTTCATGTATTTCAGTAGTTGATGTCATGATATGTCATGTTATTTCTCCAAGGCAAGTTTGATGGTAATACTTGGGGCTTGTGTGCCACCTGACATTGTCTATCTGCATATCTAAGTTTTAATGATATTAATTAAGCCTTAGACCATCCCACTGAAATCAGATATTCATAGAACTGAAGTTACTGTAATTTTTTATAGTTTCGCAGAAATGCATATTTTTTTCTGTCTTCTCCGGCGTGTTTTCCAATCAATTACATATATATAAAATTATCATTACCCAGTAAACACTCTTTTACTTACCGTTCTCGTTGGTTTTTATCCTTGCCCATTTAATCTTCAATCAGTCACTCAGCATCTCCATTATTTCTTTATCTCTTCATCTCTTACCGTCCGTACCCACATCCGAAAGGGAAGTGCATATTCCAAATATTGACTGGATTACACAAACCATGTTTTTTATTATCATATATCTTTTTTACTTTTTCTTATATTTTATTTTAACTTCTAGCTTGATATTTTGTAAATCACTGTCATTACCGGAAATAATTTGTATTTAATGTATTCACACATTATACAAATGTATCTCTGGCATAATTCCACATCCTCACCATTTTTATAATGAGTCTTCATGTCTTATAATTAATCTAAATGAGTAGATTAGTAATTTTGTCCCGTTATTTCCCTTGAACCCTTTCAGGAAAACCTTTTCTATTGTGGATCGTTTCGTTATAATGGATTCCGGTTCCAGATATGTTGAATCCAGCTTTTACAGACACCCACAAACTTTTATAACTTCATTCAATTTTCATTGGTGTTGATGACCACACTTAAGGGGTGCTAGATGGCGAGTCGAGTATTTACTATTCCGTACCTCCCGCTCACCTCGGTAATCCCAAGCAGCCCGCAGGCTCCGAGACGAGGTAGCACGGATCCAACAGGCAATCCCGTGGGCTCGCGACATTGCTACGAGGACGAGAAATCCGATGCCTTCAAGTCAGTCAACCAGCTATGAACGCTCTCCATAAGACTCTTGACTTGATATTCTGTACCATCAGATATTTTTGCTGGTGCTCGTACTCATAATCACCATACCCTAATATTGTATTTCACCAAATCTATCTTACTAAATTTAAAATGTCAATTGAAACAATTATATTCTTCATATATTTCCTAACATTTGGTTACACTAATGCCTAATATAATGTCTTTTCGTCTAGAAAAAAGATAACGTAAAACATTCTGTAGCAAGTGGCATGAGTACTTGTAGTAAAAGATAAGTTATGATGGGATTTGATTCATCAACTTCTTCTCGTCAAATTCTTGGGGATAACTTACGTAAGCTTTAAATAGCTTCCAACTTCACCCCCTCTAAAAGGAAAAAATAAACATTCTCGAATTTAGAAATCTGCTTACATAATTTATGAATGCTCCCATTGTTCAGTCAGATATTCTTAAGATAAAGGAAAAAAAATTGAAGCAAATATCAAGTGAGTGTTTCTTGGTTCAGAGGTATTTCGCTAGAGTGCCATTTCCAATTCCGAATCGCAACGGATGAACTAAGGCGGCGGAAATGTCACATTGAAGGAAATATGGCAGAGTTGTAGAATTCCCGTGAACTCTTTTTACGAAACGCTTGGAAGTTTTAAGCATACCATATCGTGCTTCACCCAGAATACGAAGATTAAATGGACGCAATTCTAGCAGTTAAAAATCTGGACCGAAGCCTCGCGAGTCGATTCGTAATATATGACTTCAACTTGGGCTCGGTCCAAAACCCCACGTCAATTACTCGAACAGCCATAAATAGCATCTTGACCATCATTGCAGTGAAATGTAGAAATCTGGAGAATATTCTACTGCTTGGTAACAAGCGCATTTCTATTTAACGTTCTCCGATGCAAGAACTCGCTGGGCGGTAGTAAATATTTTTCCCGGCAGAGATTAAGTCGAAAAAAATACCACCATATAGAATGTGATGTTTGCATTTCATTCCTTGCAAAACTTGAACACTTATAAAAAAAATCATATCTTATTTTTATGTAGCTCTGTTAATGAGCCAACATTTTAATAATGCCCATCGATAAATGGATTTCATTGCGGGCAGCACGAGTTCTTAGAGGGCGCATACTTGTACTTGTGATGCTCGCAAAAATTTCAGCAGAGAAGAAAATATATTTCCTTTTGCATTTTTATTTAGATCCTAAAAATATCTAAAGGCCTTCATGCCGTTCCTAAATGTCGTTCTCTTTGTTCCCTTCCCGCATTACCCGCCATTCTTTATATTGAAGCAGCAATTACGTAGCCTCTCATTATCACCTCCTTCCAATTTAGATCACTTAATCCTCGGAGTTTACCCCACCTTCTTTCATTTCCCACCCAATTTTCTTATTTGTTTTTCTATTTTCCTTTGCTTTCCAGCCCATGTTTTCTTCAACTCTATAGTTAACCCTCCTTCCACCTACGTCACACTCGCTTCTCTCGAGACCAAGTTTCTCTATTGAGCACTAAGCCTAAAATCCAAATACTCAGCAGCTTTTCCCTTTCGTTCCGACACAAGAGTGCCCTCAGTCAGTTAGGATAACCAACTTTTTTGAGTGACAATTGTGCATAAAGTGGAGAAATCCTCAATCGGATGGGATCCTCAAATGCTTGTGATGAAAATTTCATAGATAGTGGGGTTAATCGAACGCTTATAGTAAAGGCACGATTGGGCACAAATCATTGAATCAGAACTCAAGGCATAGTATTTTATTATTGATGGCATTTGTAACCGGAGGATGTATATCATACGTTTTAGATTTGTTTAAAATAAGGGCTATACGGTTAACGGAAACATTAAGAAAGGGGAGGGGAGAGGTAACAAAAATGTGCGTTAAATCTCTGCGAAGTGATAGATATATTTGAAGGAGCGGGGTTTATTGGAGCGACATTTAGAGAGCAATAAATAGCTAAGGGGCAGAACTAGTCATAGCAATGACTAGGAAACTGGGGGAAGGGTACTGAACTCGATGGAGCAGGTGAATATCAATATATTATTGTTAGGAATAAGAGGAGATGCGGTCGATCAGGAGGTAATCCAATTGCAAATGTCGATTCGGAGGCATAGCGGGGAATGAATTGTGTTTACGATTATTTTGACGGAATGATTGTGAATATACCCGGAAAAAAATATTTTATAGTGAAATAGGATCGGAATACGTTGGTGGGCGAAATGAGAGACCGGAGTGTAGTCGGAGGAATCCGCTCTAGAAGATGAAAATGACGGCGGAAAACAAACTAGTGCTTTTCAAGGTGAAAAAGGTTAATTATTACTAGCATCTGGCATGAAAAACGTAGGAGAAATAGTTACTCATAGAAAAAGCCGAAATGTACATGGAGATATCAGTCAGACTATATTATGGTCGCGCATAGCCTTAAGAATAGAGTGGTCAAGTCACGTAGTTTCCCGAGAGCGGATGCGAGTTTGAATGAGCAATTTATTTATCATAAAACATTGTGATAAATAAATATAAAAGAATGAGAAAGAAAAGAAGTAGGTGAAATTTTAACGTAGAAGACAACTGGAGTAAAAAGGAGTACGAGGAGGAAGTTGATAAAATTCTAAGTGAAAATAGGAGCAAGAGTACTGTAGAAAAAGTATGAAAATAGATTGAACGAGGAATATAGAAAGCGAGGAACGAATAAATAGGAAGGGTGTATATGAAAAGGATAAAGAGGTCACATCTTGTGTTGGAAAATTCTTAGGAAGATGGGTGGAAGGAGGGTTCGGGCAAACGGTAGAGCTGCAAAGAATTACCAGAGGTAAGACGAAATGAGTGCACTATGAAGAATGGCGAAGGAATTGGAAGGATTTAAGAAAGGAAATTCTGTCTATCATATTAGAGAACCAACAGGATAGATATCAATTGAAAAAGAGGTTCTGACCATCTGGAAAGAATATAGTTTACAAGAAACATGTGATAAAAATTGTAGGCCAATTAGAGTTTGGATAAGAAAGAAATATATGAAGATGGTGATAAAAATAGTTTAGTATCAGAAATACTAGAACTTACGAATAAAAAGGCATTAAAGGAAAGGAAATCGAAGAAGTCTGAAAATAGATGATATACATGCCGAACTACCAAAGAACTTCGAAAAATGGTGTGTAAAATGTTTTCATGGGATCCATTTGTGAGGGAAGAATTTGGACTGAAGATTTCGTTACATATTTTTTATACTAACTCCAGAAAAGGGAAAGAACTAGAATTAATATAATAGTCTGGATCCAGAAATATTAGCAGGTGAAATATTTTAGCTCTTTGGAAAGGGCTTAAAATGCAGTATTGGCAGGGCTTCGGAGACATTAAATGAAAAATTGCGTTAGAGGGAGAAGTATTTACAAATAGGTGGGAGTCATTGGCAGGGGCCTTAAGAAAAGGTTAAATAAAAGATTTGTGCAAAATTTTATATGGTCGGTAGTTTTACGTGGTTTAGAAACGTTGAAACAAGGAATGTGCGTAGATTGGAGGCTTTTGTGCAGAGAAGAATGTAAATAAAATGAACGGAAAGGAAAACGAACGAAGATGCTCTTGGCATGATAGGGGAAGAGAGACGGCTACAACTGTTGGGAGAAATTCAGAGGCAGGATAATTGGATTGAGGAGATACTAAAAGGAAATGGAATGCTGTGGAAGCGAGGGAGAGGGAGGAATGGCGTGTTGGATGAAATTAATGGGGATACACCTAAATATTTTGCGGACCATATTGTAATACGGCGTCTGAGGGTGACTTTTGTCAAGTTGGTAAAGACTTAGGAGTGCAATAGTGTACAGTACCGAGGCCTCTAGAAGCTTACTGTAAGGCGGTAGATTTCTACTAATAAAAACTTCAGTATGAATTTCATTTTGGTATGCAGTATGAATGAACCAATGGATAACCATATTAAGATGATATTTAATGTAGAACATTTAGTAAAACGCTACATTGGAGAAATAACTATGTATGTTTTAGATGGTTTTTGGTCCAACTTGATGGGAGTTCATATTCTACTGACCCGGGTTTGATTCCGATCAATAATTTTAGTAGGCACCCTCAGCTTCACCCAAACTGTGAGACATTTCGGTTGCTAGAACTTCTTTGTAAACCGCAGCGGTAATGGGAAAGAAACTGCCTCTCCCAACTACCCTGACGCCTGAATTTAACACGCCGTTGGACTTAATACCCGGCGATTTCTGCCCATAACTATCAAACTCGCCTCCAAGTTCATAACTGTGGTTTTTACTATAACTTATACTCCCAAAGTAATGACGTTTGCGCGAAATAGGTACTCGTGTAAATGATTCATTGACGTAGGATTATTCCAGTTATCGGGAACCAAGTCTTTTCTATTTATTTTTAGACTATTTAATTGTATTGAACTATTTTTCATTACCAATGAGATCTAAATATTATTAATTACGTCATACTTTTTAAAGTAAAAATCTTCGTCAAATTATGTCAATAAAAGAATTCTTTACGTACATTTCGATTAGTGCTTTCAGAATTGGGAAGGGAACTACGAATGAGACCCACCAGAAACCATCATGCCTGAGTTGTATTCTTTGATTTCTTTAGTCCCTCGCAAAACGTATGGACGCGTGTCACACCAAGACTTTTAAATTGAATGCGATGTGTGTGAATGACGCCGACTGTGTCTCCGAGAACGTTTCGTCATACACGACCGGATTAGCTTGTGTGGAAAATTTCATCATTTCCTCTCTCCGGCCGTCAATGGCCATTGAAGAGCTGTTTTATAAAGCAGCGAGCAGTCGCGTCGAAGTTAAGACCCCGTGGCATATCCCCTTTAAACCACCGCAACGTTGCCCGTGGATGCATATTCCTGGATTCCACTAAAACGGGGAGGGGGCGGAAAAAAATTATCGTCTTGCAGCAACGGTAAAACAATTCCCCTCGCGTGTATTTTTGCAAAAAGCCGGTTGCGCATTTCATTCGTATCAGTAGGAACGATTCAAAGTATTCCTTCTTTCCTCCTCCCTCCATCTCATTGTGGACGCGGAAGGAGAAGGATATCGGTGTAATTAATTTGTGAATCGCAAAAGCGCCCGCTTGTGTGCGCTCCGTCCTCACTTTCGCGGGTACGCGCGTGTGACAGCCAGATCGCGGCGGGGATGCGGCGGCAGTGGATTCCTTTCCCTTTGCGACCGCTCTTTCGCGTTCCTTTCACCATGTTTGCCGAGGGGATACGTTGTGGCGGGGGTATTCCATTCGATCTGCGTTCGCAATGATCTCGCTCCGCCTCTGTTCCTGATTCGCGAATCATCGCCAAATCATGTACATAATCCTTTTAATCCGATTTCCCTTTCCAACACAGAAACAAGATTCCACTGGAATCTCGAATTTCTCACTCTTTATCATTTATTCTCTTGCTTTCTCGTAATATCAAATTACATTTTACTGTCATAATACGCCGTTTCTCACAATTGATTACAGAATACTGCTATTTGGGTTATCTAATTGCCAAAGTGTCCAAGTTCAGGTTTAATAACCAAACTAAAAATTAATGCTAAAGTCAGTGAGAGAACTTTTATGTAGCAAATATGGAAAAAAAATAAGAATACGTGGTTTTAATTGTCACCCAAACAGGCGATAAGTACCGTAAAACCACATATGTTTACTGAATTAACCTACACTGAGGGTCAACTATTCGTAAGATAAAACCTTTAAAACTATTTTTTCCGTCACTGTGCGTACCTAATCAGTTGTGGAAGCATATATTTATTTTTAAAAATTCTATTGGTATTTTTTCCATTCTATTGCAGAGTGAAACAGCACACATAAACAGTAGCATAGATTGGCGTTTTTTCAAAAAATAAGACCACTTTGCTTTTCCACATAAACTTTTTACTCTCACGACCCAGGTTTCGTTATAGTATATGACATCATCAGGTAAAAATACAAGTCAAGCACAGTATATGTACATATCTCTGGGCGGATCTCCCCTTTCTTTCTTACCTCCTCTTCCCCTCCGCCCAGAGATATGTATATACACTGTGCTTGACTTGTATTTTTACCTGATGATGTTACATACTGTAACGAAACCTGGGTCGTGAGAGTAAAAAGTTTATGTGTGAAAAGCAAAGTGATTTAGTTAAAAAAACCTCAATATGGAGATTTTCCACCAAGTTACGCCAGAAACTGTTTTATTTAGTAGCATAGATAAAAATAATCGCGGTTGGATTAAAGACTTTTTGATGGTCGGGCACAAAGAGTAGTCAAAAATGCAGTTAGTCCAAACGGAAACCCTTGGAAACACCTGATGTTACTAAAAGAGCTAACAAAAATTAGGATCTATTGGATGAATACTCGGTAAATGTGATGAAAAGGTCAAAGAGAAATGTTATCCTTCGCTGATTAGGCCTCATTTAGAATATGCTGCAAGTATATGGGATCCTCACGAAGTTGAATTGATTGTCAAATTAGATCGCATGCAACGTAGAGGAGCTGGATTTGTAGAACGTTGTTATGATAAACTTAGTAGCGTATCCAAAATATTAGAGCAGCTGGGATGGGAATCACTCACGAAGCGAAGGTTAAATTGCAGATTGAAGCTCTTGCATAAATTGGAAGGACGTCTCTTTAGCAGTGAGGTTGAAAATGTACTCGTATTATAACCTCCATTGCACTACGGTAGGAGAGATCATGCTAGTAAAATTAGAGAGATCAATGTACAACAGATAAATTTAAGATGTCATATTTTACAAGAACAATAAGGGATCAGAATAAAATTGTTCAAACGCGGTGGGGTCATATTCGGGTCAAAATAGGTCTGTTTTATATTCACCCCCTGCCACATACCTTAGCTGTAGCTTGCAGCGTGTAAAAATAAGTCAATAAAAAAATAATGGCGGAGTGACTCGGCAAATTATCTTGAGGATTGAAATGGTTCCTTAATGACGGCCTCAGCATCGCACGGTGGTATCAAATTTTTTAGTGGATTTCCAATCTTGATGCCCTGTGGCCATTATTTTGTGCTGCAGTCCACCGAGTATCTTGTTGAACTGTTGTGTTGACCCCTTAACACCTTCGCGTTAGAGGAAGCAAACGGAAACAAAGGATGGTTCTCCCGCTGCATATGTTCTTTCAAATCTAATTTACCCGACTCTGTGTTAACCGTTCCAACGATCTCCTCCGTAAGAGCCTCTTCCTGCAGTTTCTTACGCTATGAGTGCGATCGTATCATGAATGGAAGCAGTGTCAATACACATTCTGCATCACTGCGAAGCAAGCTTTCCTAGGTGATATTTGTGTGTGTATATATACTTACTGGCCTAAAAATATTAAGAAAAAGAATAATATGCTACGATAAATCCCCCGAAAATGTATGCTTCCTCGACAGCTCAAATGTTCAAAGATTTTTGCGCTTGTGATTAGCTCGATTCCACCTTCCCCACTACCAGTGTTCGTTTTTTATGTATTCCTATCCATTTTCCTTACTTTTATTTCCATGTGAATGATTATTTGTTGGTCATTTGGCAGGTTTTCGTGTTTGAACATGTGTTTTTTTGTGAACGTGTATCCCGAGCTGTAGAGCAGGGAATGTAAATAAAGTAGATAATGTAGATTGGCGGAGAGCCGCGGTCTCCTTGTGAGCATAGGTTACAGCTGCGGACCAGAGGACCTATGCTCAATTTGGGGTGATTCTGATTGCCGGAAATTGACCTCAACCGTGATTTTTTGGGAAACCATCGGTGACACCGGAATAAGAGCTGAATCTCTCCACCGTGTTGCGTAACTCATAACCTAATTGATCAGTGAGGGTGGATCTACCCTCACCCGTCGAGCCAACCTGAGGGTTGAATATTGTGGTAGACAGGAAAATAAGGCGGAATAGGGAATGAAGTGCGGAAGATCCGGAAAAGTATTTGGGGGAGGGGTGGGCAGTGGATAAAGTACAAGACAGGGGGACCAAGAGTGAGGGGGTGAGAGCATGAGGCGGGGGAGAGGGAAGGGCGGGGAGGAGCGGAGGAGAGTCAGGTTCCGACCATCATGCGGACGTGAGCGGAGTCGAAGTGGGTAGCAAAAAAAGTGTCGTAATTGAAAGTGCTGGGGCGAGATTTTCGGGTAAGAGAAAAGTAGACGGGGGGAGGGGGCGCAGAGGGGAAGAGGAGGAGGTGATGGAGAAGTGTTGTGGGGTCGGGGCGGACGGGCGTTTGAGGACAGAAGTAAGAAGTGGAGGGCGGGGATTTGGGAAGGTGAATCGGTTAGAAAGGAGAAAATGATTTGGTCGGAATGTCGTCCGAAATAGTGGATTCCATTCTTTAATCAGCGTTCGGCATGTATTTGGTAAAACGTCTTGCCATCCGATAGTTCGTTATCTCACTTGCTCTTTGACTCTCGAAGATAACGGGCAAGTCTTAAATTTTAGAAAGCTTAAGGACACCGACGGAATCATCATGATGTCATGCATATCGGTGGATTCGACCAGAGGGATAAAAAAAAGAGATGGACGGACACCGTCACAGAGAGATACACAAAAACTGGTTCTTCCTTCGCCAAGTACAGGCAATTATAACAATTTCGAACCCAAGAGCCCGATTATATTAGTTTTAAGACTAATATTTAAAGATTTAGTCAAATACGCTGACTATTGCATGATGTGCGTTCTTGCATGCTCAAATTTCAATTGGCAAGTTACTCCTGTGTGTGGTTCTATTTCCAAATATATAAAATAAATATATATAGACATGCATGTGCGCACAAGTGTTTTTGGGTATTTGCTTACACGTATTCAAAGAAATTTATGAACTAACACCTATGCCTGTATGTCTTGTACCCTAAAACCTCCATGCAACACGCTCTTGCGCCGGTTTCTCGTGTTGCTGTCGATGTAAACGGAAACCTGGGATTTTTTGAGGTGTATTGTCTAGGCATTTTTCATTTTTGGCCTTTCCTCATTATCCTTGCCAGTTGTGTTTGACTTGGTGTGAAATGTTTGAAGGCGCAGCGCGGTTAGAGACTTAACCACACTGCGAGCCTCTATCTTCTCCAATCTGCGAATTACTTCCATCTGCGGATTTCTGAAACAAAACAAAACAGCATTGATAGCTGTAATTTCCAACATTATGTACACAAGAATCAATCAGTATGAATAATAATTTTTGTTCAGATATCACGGTTATTTCTTAGTACTAAGTAACTAAAAACGATACCCCCACGTATTCCACGTTCCTTATGTCTACCTTCACACTACTACTTCAAGTTTACTTCCACTCTCTACTTCAAGTGTACTTCTACTGTCTACTTCATGTCAAGGCGTTGCCTTCGTAGGCTTTGGATATTATTAGGTATTGCTGGGAGAGAGAATTTTTAAAATAAGAGTCTGTCCTGTTTTTTCTGAACAGTTTGCCATTTCTCTTGGATAACCTCCAGTGATATTTCGTCATCATTTCTTTGGTGATGCGTTCTTTCGCTGCATTATGGTCCTCTCGGAGTGCTGACTTAACGAGTCGGCCGCGAGGTGTTCTATTTGATTGACGGAGATCGCAATTTAGGGCAGCGATTGAGTCATTTTCCGAGTTGATTCATCTCCTCATGTTTTAACAAGTGCGTAGATATGTTGACTATTTTACAATTATGCTTGAAAAAACTTTCAATTAATAAGTACATGAAAATAGATTGGCGTTCTCTTATTTTTTTTATCTACGTGTATCATGGGTTAGTTCCTCCATTTTTGTAAATGGTGGTCCTTTTCCGAGTAGCAGTCTCACCCGGTGTTTGACGGACTTTATTGCCTAAGCATATCCAATCAGCCCAGTGGTGGATACTCACCAATTCCCTCAAAGGCCAAAACGGGATCCAAGGGGACCAGCGGGGGTCCGCTGGCCTCACTCCTCGCGTTCACGTCCCTAGATTGACTCGATTACTCCCTCCTAGCCCTTTTCCGTTCCACAATTCAATCCGCCCTTTCTTATTGGCATTATATATACTCTGGAATAGAAGGAACATTCACCTGATAATGCCACACAGCCGTGAAGCAATGGCCATAGATGTGGAAAATCAAATTGAAGCGTGGGATCTCAATATTTTATGGGTTTTTACGAGGAATAAATTTCATCGAGTGGCGGTTTAAACGGTTTCATATAAAACTGCTTTGGGCAAAATAATTAGCGAAACAATAAATGGTGTGACACCAAGAAACAAAATTGTCTAAAAGATATCTAAATATTCTCAGTTATCCAAGCTAGGTTCTTATGCTCGTCTGCGCTGCTATGAATAAAATATAAAATCCGAGATATCCAATTATTTTCAGTACGTAATGTGAGCCGAGGTCTTATGATTATCCGCTGTTCAGTCCTATTGGGGAGTGGAATGACGTGAGGAGTGGCAGTCAGAGAAAGAGAGAATTCAAGTGGATTCGCGAAGTGGAGTCGGGTGAACAAGCGGATTCCGTGCTTCCTTTGTCTTCGCAGCTCGGTGACGTCATCGAGCCACGAAACACCGATGGCTAGAATTCCCGCCCCACCCAACCATCCACTTTCTTACCGCCCGCCCGCCCGCCCTCCCACCCACCCCCCCACCCGCTCCCCTTTGTCGGAAGTAACTTCGCAAAAGTGAAGCAGATGACAAAGCGTATCGTCGCCGAGGATGAAAGATTTTGTTAAGGCTTAGGATATTTCTCCTTTGCTTTTTCTCCCTTGCCATAGTGACTGTAAGGCATTAAGGCGTATTATATTAACTTGCGAACATTTACGGAAAAACATTTTGTCATACTGTCTTGTGAATAAATGAGAGTGGACCACTGGCCTGTAATGTACCGTTTTTGTTATCCAATTATTTTTTAAATGCCGGTAAATCTGTATTGTTGCAGTAATTTAACGACTTATGGAAATTCGGTACGATGCTAAGGTAAATAACAATATTTACTCATCGAATTTCCACCTGGTCCATGCACCATTTATTGAAGAATACTGGCGAAAGAAATACAAAGAGTATTCAATGCCCATCTTCGGTGTTACGTGTTGTGATAAATGCTTATTTTTTATCATAATATATTTTCTTGATTTTCAATTAGTTAATTTATTTTTTATTGTATTATCATCCAGATTGCTATTATGACTCCATTCATCACTGGTGAAAGCAGCTTCATTGCCTTATGAAAGTGGAATTTGGGTAGTCCGCCGTAACCAATTGAATAAACTTTCGGCAGCATCAATTGCGGCCTTGCAAGTTCTCCATCTTGCTTATTATACGCTGTGTATTATGATTTATTTTGAGCATCGGCTCTACCTATCGCAACTTCGAACATTTCTCCGCTTCTACCGAAAATGTGATGTTATTGTTTTTATCTGTTGAGCTAGACATATCTTGTATATCATTAAAATACCTCGAATAAATTGGAATCAGGTATGGAATCGGTAAGTAAGTAGGTGACGGAAAGGCATTTCATTGTTTAGGGCCTTTTCCTTTTTTTGATTCGCCTCGTTCGACGAACGGTGCACTGCGCATGAAGTATTTTCTCCTTAATTTGAATGTAAATAGGTTTCAAATGGTTATTATGGACATACCATTAGTGCGTAGAGAGGAGTATTGTCTATCTGTGCTAAAAAATGTTATTGCTCGATTGCCGAGTCATTACAGCCGCTTCGGTAACAACAGAATGCAGCATTGCACGCATAATTAATATTATCAATCCAGGTTACTTTTGTCAAAATCAATTTTCTTATGAAGGCAATAAAATTGATGGTTTCCGGCGTAACTTTATGGAATCGATTCATATTGGAAATGAAAGAATAGTAACTTTGTGATTCCACAGAAATTTTATTTCGATACGACCCGGGTTTCGACGTTCAACGTCATCTTCAGGTGGTCAACATCATCGTCACCTGAAGATGACGTTGAACGTCGAAACCCGGGTCGTATCGAAATAAAATTTCTGTGGAATCACAAAGTTACTATTATTTCATTTCCAAGGCAATAAAATGTTAAATAAATATATTAGACATTTTTAGTAAAACCTATTGGAATTTCCCGATAACAATCCCTAATGCATTTTATAGAAGCATGCACATTCTGGGGGGGAATACTTTTTAAGGTTGTTGCCATGGTATTTAATTTTGTGTAGTAATCCTGAGTCGACGGAGTGTGATATTCTAGTGGTGGTCGTTGCTTACTGAAACCCAACAACGGACACCGTTTGAATTTGTTGTCTTCAAACTAAGAGTGCCATTTCTTTCTATATACTCCCCTCCGTCGCGCCCAATCACCGATGGGGATGTAGTTACTATACTCCCGCTTCTATTCTTTCTGATTTTTGGATAAATCTTTTATCATGCAACTTAAAGATCTATTTATTTTTCGTAGAAGGACATGATTAGTAAAAATATACCTGACGAGTTAAACATACTAACATCGAGAAAAGTCTATTCATCTACATCTACAAAAATACCCTGCGAGCCACCAAAAAAGGTGTGTGGCAGGGGGGACATTATTGCATTAAACCGCTGATAACACATTTCTAGAATTGAGGGATATCTTTATGTAATATAAGACATATTTGATTGACCCTTAGGTTGACAAGGTTAGGTTGGGAACGGAAGACGAAAAAAGAAGATTGGTAGCAATGGAAATGTGATATTACTCTAATGCAGTAGATGATTGGAATGTCTGATAAAGAAATCCTCCACAGAGTAGGAGAATTTCATATTTACAAAAATTGGAAAGGCATGGGAAAACGTTTTTTGTGCCAAATACGAAACACACTAGCAGTGAACTGGAGGAGCCTACGACATAGATTCTGGATATGAGATAAACGGAACAAGTAATAGAAGACGTCATCTATTGGAAATAAGCAGGAATGAAAATATCAAAAGAATTGTGGGGTCTGCCAAACTCAAAGCCAATTTAGAGAATTGATTTTGAGTTTAGCCTAACCATGTTGATGTTGTTACAAGTTATTCGACATCCAATCGCCTAAAATTTTGCAGACTTAATGGAATTATTTGCACGAAGTCTATCAGTATTTAGTGTGAAATTTGGCAACAATTGGACGTTATGCCACCCCATATCTGTCGAGCAAAATTGCACGATAAACTCCAAGTTCAGTCGTCATGATGGCGCAGCATAACTGGTACTTTGGATTCGGAAGGGCAAAGGTGATTTGGCAAATTTCTCTTTTGGCAGTGGGTTCATCAACTTCGCAGGTAGTCAAGTGAGAGGTTTCTCCACTGGGAGTGGAAGGAGTCGAACTTCGCCCCGCCCTTGAATCGCCTGCATATCATTGTCGCATGTTTTCATTGCGGCTCGGATTCTAGGAACGTTTTGCGAGTCACGAATCACGCACTAATTATCCTCATTAATGCCGGGAGGAGCAGCTCCTACGTAGTAGGAGGGGGGTTGACTCGTAATGAGACTGAGGGCAGCTGCGTTGACTAAATAAAATAAACGTCACTCCCAAATCTTATAGAGAGATTCCCGACCTCTTCAGATAGTCAGACGATTAGGATTGGGTCCTAATCACGATTTTCTACTTGAAAATTCAAGGCCAGGATTCCATCTTATTTAATAAAGATTCTACACAGACTCAAATAAATGTTTCCGCCCTGATATAGATTTTCGATTATACACCAAATTATACTTTTTTGCCATCAACCAATGTGAATTAGACGCATTCATGAACGTCTCTCGTAATTGTGGCCAGTGCTTTTTCGTCATGTGAATATGTGCTAGGAATTCTGGAAAATTAGGATAAGTGCAGCGTCGTTCAAGATGAAAAATCGCGAATAATCCAAGGATATCGATTTAATTCTCAAGTTCGGATATTTATTATTTGTGTGCGTAATAAGAAGTCCTTACAAGTCCTTATTCTTAAATTATGTAAAAATTATTTAACACGTAAATTGAAAAAAAATGTTGTAATATTTGGTGTTTTCCCGGTTCAAGTAGACATTTATTTACCCTTATATTCTCTATAAGTTTCAGAAAGTATCAAATTTAGTTTCTTATTTAATATAAATTGGTGTTAACTATAACTTTACAAAATCATTAGGTTTACCGCTTAATAATTTATACCATTAGTATTGTTAACTGTATGACTGCTTGATTTGTTTTCGGAGAAACTCAGACTGTTCCACAAAGTCCTAACCTGACCATTAGTTTCCCTTCAATCTTCTTCCATCATGGTTTTCTCGAGTATGGGTTTGTTTTTAAACGCGTATAAATGGGAGACTTCTATTCCGTTGCAAAACGTTTTTTTTATGACTGAGTCATTCATCGAAATAATGTCTGTATATTATGAAATAACGTATTTTATTGTACAAAATTACACACATTATATTATTATAAGAAAATAATAAAACAATAAAAAATTAAAATAAAATAATAAATGATTAAAATAAAAATAAATAAAAGTAACGAATGAATGAAAAAAAATAATGTCATTATTATGTATGCGTGTTAGTCCAGGCGTACAGCGTTGGACTACTAAGTGGAGGGGCGGATTCAATTCCCGGGAGTGTTTCTGAGCAGCGTGAGCTTTACTTGAGCTGTGGTGTTTCTTGGGCAAAATATCTTCCTGGGAAACGATAGGCGGCACATGGAAAGGAACTGCTGGCCCCCAGAACCCTGGATTGTGGATTTTCACACGCCGTTGGGTGACCTCTGCCCTCACTTATCAAACCGGCCTTCGAGTTGAAATTAAATATATATATATATATATATATATATATATATATATATATATATATATATATATATATATATATATATTGTTGAGGAGAGGCGAATTAGAAAATATTAAGCGAGAGATGGAAAGAGGTAATATAGATGTTTTAGGCCTCTGCGACGTGAGATGGAAGGATAGCGGGGATTACTGGAGTGACAATTATAGAGTGATATACAGCGGCGGGGACGAGAGCCAACGAGGGGTTGCCGTAATTTTAAATAAAGGGGTAGGAAGAAGCGTAGTCAACATAGAGCAAGCGACAGATAGAATTTTACTCGTAGAGATTAAAGCAGAGCCGACGAACTCGGTCATTATTCAGGTATACATGCCACCGAGCAACCACAAGGAGGAAGAAGTCGATAGGATGTATGATGAGTTAGAGGATATCGTCGCGAGTGTTCCTGCAGGGAAACATTTGATAGTGATGGGGGATTGGAATGCGACGGTAGGCGAAGGAAGAGATGGTGGTGAGGTGGGGGACTATGGGTTAGGCACGAGGAATGAACGCGGGGAGAAAGCAATTGAATTCTGCAGGAGACAGGGGTTAGTCATCACTAACACATGGTTTAGACACCAAAAAAGGCGTAGGTATACATGGAAAATGCCAGGTGACTCCCAAAGGTATCAGTTAGGTTATATTATGGTAAGGCACAGGTTTAGGAACAGTGTGATAAATCCGCACAGTTTCCCAGGAGCGGATGCGGACTCTGACCACAATTTAGTTGTTATGAAATGTAATGTTCGTTTCAAGAAGATAAGGCAAGGGCGGCGGGTTAGGAAATGGAATTTAGAAGCAGTAAATGGATTAACGAGGAAGGAGTATCAGCAGGCTGTGGAGAAAATGATGGATAACGGTAAAGAACTGAGTACTATCGAAGAAAAATGGGAATGTATCAAGAAAGGGATATTGGAAGCCGCTAAAGACACTATAGGAACCGTTAACGGGAAAAGGATAAGGAAACCATGGGTAACGGATGAGATGATTGCAAAGATGGATGAGAGAAGAAGATGGAAAAATGTAAACACAGAGTTAGGCAAAATGAAGTACAAAGAGTTAAACAATAAATTGAGAAGGGCCACAAATAAAGCAAAAGAAGAATGGTGGAAAACGCAATGCGAGGATATGGAAAGTTTACAGAAGAAGGGTGAAATTGGTCCTCTATACAGCAAGGTTAAGTTATTATCGGGAAGTAAGAAGGCAAGATCTGTGCTAACAGTTAAAGATAAATGGGGTAAGATAATAGTTGAACCAGGAAAAATCCAAGAGAGATGGAAGGAATATATAGAAACACTGTATGGTAAAGAACTTAGGCCGACAAGGTTAGACATAGAAAAGGAACATGACGTAGAAGAAGATAGCTTAGGTCCAGGCATACTCGACAATGAAATAGAAAGGGCATTAAAGGAGAAGAAAGCAAATAAGGCTGTGGGGGTGGACAATATTCCTGTTGAAATGTTGAAATGGTTAGGGAAAGGTGGGAAGAAGGTCATATATGGACTGATTCGTAGTATCTATGAGGAAGGAATCTGGCCGGAAGATTTTGTGAGATCGGTGTTAGTTCCTATTCCAAAAAAGGCAAAGCCTTCGTCATGTGAGGATTACAGAACAATAAGTTTGATATCCCACGTAGCTAAAGTTATTCTCAGGATCATCAACAAAAGGATAGAGAGTAAGGCAAATGATTACTTAGGGGATGATCAGTTTGGGTTCAGGAAAAGAAAGAGGTACGCGTGATGCTATTGCAGTACTGAGATCACTAGTCGAGAGGAGTATAGAATACAATCAGGACGTTTTTACCTGTTTTGTAGATTTCGAAAAAGCGTTTGATAGAGTGAATTGGGAAAAATTGATGCGTGTATTGCAGAAAATAGGAATGGATTGGAGTGACAGGAGACTGATCCGCAACCTGTACATGTCTCAGACTGCTCAGGTGCGAGTTGGGAACGGAGAGTCCGAATGGGCTGTGTTAGGAAGAGGTGTAAGGCAGGGTTGCCCATTGTCACCTGTACTGTTCAACGTATATGTAGAGGAAATGATTAAAGAGGCATGGGAAGAACTGGAGGTAGGAATGAAAGTCGGAGGGGAATTCGTAAAATCGGTTAGGTTTGCTGATGACCAAGCATTAGTTGCTCAGTCAGCCAAGGGGTTGCAAGCATTGTTGAGTGAATTGGAGGTTCAGTGCGATAAATATGCGATGAGAATCAATATTAATAAAACAAAGGTTATGCGATTTTCCAGAAAGAAAAAGCCTAAGCTAAATATTAAAATAGGCGGGGAAAAAATAGAGCAGGTAGAACAGTTTACATATCTCGGAAGTGTTTTGGACCAACACGGTCAAAGTGGTAGGGACGTAAGGAGAAGAATTGCGCTAGGCAAGGAGGCTTTCTCAAGGAGGAGGGAGTTGATGACGGAGACGTTGAGTAGGGATGTTTAGACTAGACTCGTAAAAACTCTGATATGGAGCGTAGCTATGTATGGCGCGGAAACGTGGTCGCTGAAGCAGGAGGATAGACGTAGATTGGAGGCTTTTGAAATGTGGGTGTGGAGAAGAATGGAGAAGGTGAAATGGACCGAAAGGAAAACAAATGAGGAATTACTAGAAATGGTGGGGGAGGAGAGGGGTTTGTTGAGAGAAATCCTATGGAGGCAGGAAAAATGGATGAAAGGCGTATTGAGCGGTAGTGGAATGTTGAAGAAGGTAATAGAGGGGAGAATGTTGGGCAAGCGAGGTAAGGGTAGGAACAGGATAGGGATGTTGGACGGGATGAAGGGAGGAAAGAAATACACGGAGATGAAGAGGGACCTGATATAGATTAGTTTGCTAGGTGTGGAGTCACTAAATGTTTATTTGATAGTTGTGTCCATCCAAAAACCTACCTTAACCGGTAGATTACCTAAAAAAAATATATATGTATACATAACCAATATATGTATGTGTGTGCATATATATTTAGAGGAAATTTCCTCTAAATATTTACTATTTATCACATTATGAAAAATATTGAATAGTTATTTCACACCCCTTGCGGGGAATGCTCATGGGCGAGACATAAATTTAACTGAATGGTAAATGAATGCACTGTTAAGAACTCATTGCTATAGGATTGATGGTAGAACAATTTAATCGATAATTAAAGATAAATTATTTAAGGTGGAATTAGCACGAGTTGTGAAATTATCGCAGAGTTACCGAATGATGTTTATATTCAAGACGCGATTTGAACACCATCATTTTCTTAAAAAAATCTAGTAATATTTCATAAATATTACAATTTTTACGTTTTCCAAAGTATTAATTACCGTATATTCTACACTATACGCGGTTGTTAGAATTTGACACATGACTATGTGCGCTGTAGCTAAACACTGCAGTGAAATCTTTAGTATGAGCATTGGATGTTGAAAAAAGGATATTAGGGGCGCGAAGAATATCACCGGCGCTGTTCACTGGAATTGGTCAGCGTAGCGACGGGAAACTCCCAGTGACACAATGAGGATCGGTATCTACTTTTTATTGCAGCCCTAAGTGCTTCGATGTTTCCTTGTCTATAACTCGGAAACTAGCGGACAAATAGGAGGGCGGAAAAACACGGGTCATTATTTTTTTAAACTCTTTCAAATACGGCAATAAAATTGGAGAAGGCAGGGTGGATGGGGTGGCGTTCAAACGAGGGCGGAGGAGGAAATAAAAGTGAGGAGGGGGAGGGGAATTGCGGGGGGAAGGGGACGGGCGTGGGTGTCCCCGGGGGGTGCGGCAGGGGGGGGAGACACCGATCCCAGATGTCTGACGGGTCTTCCCTCGCGGTTTATCGAGCGGGAGGGTGGGGAAGGGAAGAGGGGGCGGGGGAGTAGAAAGTTTTTCTTTTCCACGCGCGAGGTGGGTAGTGAACCGACGAGGCGGCAGCGATGGGGATGAAATTGCGGAGGGACACAGAAGACGTACGCTGAGGGGTGTAAAGATCGGGGCAGCGAGGGGAGAGAGGGCTTTTTGGACCCTCCGACCGGGCGGAACGTGAGGTACACTTTCGTGGGCGAATTCTCGTGATTGGTCCCGCTTTTTTTTTCTCTCTCCCGTTCTCATCCACACCCCCTCGGTCCCCTCTCTCTCTTCCACCCCCGTCTCTCTGGCACTCCACCTCCTTCCCACCTGGCGCTGCCGTCTATCCCATTGTTGACGGAACGTGGTTTCCAGAATAAACACATTCGTGCCTGATATTTCCTTTGAAATGGCGATTCTTTGGTTCACCCTCGGTCGTGCTTTTATTTCTCCCCCTCAACGTCCACTTTCCCTCGCCTCTCCCCAACCGCGTGGGCGAAGGACCGGGTCGGACTTTCTTTTTATCCTAATGCAAGGGGCCAACGGGGTCTATTTGATATGCTTCGGAATCCGCGCTCGTTTTTATAATTTTCTACCGGATTAAAAAACATCTTTGGAGGTGGAGTTTAAAATGCCCGTGCGCAGAGGGAGGAGGGGAGAGAGGGAGGGACGGAGGGCGGAATCATTGTGCAATTGAAAGGGGTAACCACGGTGGAGGAAAATTTGGACTTTTTTCTCTCATTCTCTCCTTCGATAGTGTTTATTTTCTTTTCTGCGTGCGTCGCAGATTCGCTGAAGCTTTCCCGGAAATGGAATGGTAACCAAGGAAGCATGTGGAGAGTTTTTTTTGCCGAAAGAACAGCTCGTGGCTCCGCTCGCTTATAGTTGGTGTATGTATCAAAATCTCGATATTTTAATGGTAGCCTCTCATATTTGCCAGAATAAGTACGCAAAATATGGGAGGGTTAAGTGATTTTATGTGTACGGAGAGCGAAATTAGAAGCTGGTGAGGAGAGAAATCCTTCGTCGGCCAATCATTGGCTGACGAAGGATTTCTTTCACCACTCGCCAAGTTCAAATGCTTTCTTTTGCTTTACAACCTGCTCCTGAACGGCTCCTCACTTTATATTAAAGTACAAAACCTGGATCGAGGCTTAACTTTGTACAATATGTCCTTCGTACAATGAACAAATCACTCTTTTTTATGTTTTATACTCCTTTATTAAAGACTGACCGTGGTTTCAACTGATAAGTTTATTTATCTAGCACACATATCTGGTAATGACTCACATGTACTTTATCTCACCGTCTGTCAGAGATGGAAGGTGAGAAGAGACTTACTCTAAAGAGTAACTTACCTCTCCCACAGACAATTGACTTATATATATGAGTGGACTGCAGATATTTTTACCTCTATAATGACACTTACTTGTGGATGTGATGCTCGGCTGTTGGAATATTGTTGTGGAACATTAAAAAGTACCCTAATCAATCTACGACACAGAAAAAAATTTTAACCCAGAGGTGCGTCATCATAGAACATGAATGTTTATTAGAGATAACATCATGCCCGTATCAACATTAATGAATGACGAAAAAATGCCGAAAGAACCAAATATCATCGGTTACTTATTTATTATAACCTAAATACCAAGTCACGCTACACGGTATACGCAAATCATTCAAATTTGCCCTATAATGCCTAAAATTACTAAGGTAAATATGATGTAACGGATGAAATATGAAATAGATGAAGACAAGAATGAACTGGGTAAACGTCTTTCGGAAGGCACTGAAAATGGGCCCCTGGAATTTACAAGAGTTGAAAAACTGATGATCCAAGAAGGTCGTTTGAGAAAGGAAAGACGATGATGAAATAAATAGATAAACTATGACCCCCGAATTACTGAACAGTGGGGAATTAATGGTGACCTGGCAGTTTGGATCAGTGAAATCTCTAAGTAATCAAGAATTTTTGAATGAAACCCTAAATAGAAGGAAGCCAAGGAGACTTACTTCTCTGGCAGTTTATCTACGAAATGCGAAGAATGAACGTGCTTTCCTCTTTTCAAATATTTCCGAGTTCAGTTGTTTTAAAATTTTCTTCGCTCTCTGCTCTCGACTCTCGAACCCCGACCGCCGCCGGCTTCAAAGGCTGACACGGCGAGCGAGGACGTGAGGCCCCGGGCCCGCCTCCACCCACCCCTTCGCCAAAGAAGACTCCTGCGACGACCCTCGGAATCCGATAGCGAAGAAGATCGCCGAGCGCTCCCAAAGCCACCCGATACGCCACTCTTGTCGCCTCGCCAGCCGTTTCAAGTGTTCTTCTCTCCTTTGCCAGCCACCGTGCCCCATCGGTCCTTCCTCTACCCCTCCACGTCCCACCTTCATCCGTCTGCCTGATTCCGTGCCCTGGGCGTAAAGTAAATTCTTTCCCCAAAATTATTTCTTTTTCTCTATTCAAACGAGCTCGTTTATTTTTTCTTTTGATTCAATGAATGTAACTTTACCTTCAATTTGAAGTACCAATAAAGCCACCTTTCCCCTAACGTGTTTTTAAAGCCATTATTATTTTCCCTCATTCAATAAATGTATTTCTGATGCTAGGCGGGTAGGGTGCCAGGTTCTCCGTGGGTTTTTTTGCCTTTGTTAATTTGCCATAAGGTAAAATAACTGCTATTACCCATAATGTCATATACTTTAAAGTTTCCTTCTTTGCATTTGCTAGCCTGGCAATTATTTTATATTTTCCTTCGTCCCCTTAACTTTAAGTGTTAAATTTGATGAGTTGTAGTTCAGTTTTTCATCGATTAGTTTCACGATTGAACTTTTTATATTATTTTCTGCATATTTTGGTGCCATTGGGACGACGTGCGCGAATATAACTTAAGTTTTAGGCTTCAGACACTCTCTTTATCATGCTTTCCGTTTGGCAATTTTGGACCTCGGAAATTTACTCTTTTTCATTCGGCGTATCTATTTTGCCAGCTAGTTGAGGGTTTCTAATGTTATCGAGAAGAACCGCGCTGGTTCCTCATAGCCTCAACCCCATAAAAATCAGTAAATATTATTGGAAGCCGTATTTCATAAAAAAGATTAAACCACCTTTAATGTTTCATTTAGGTTTTACGATATATATTTTTAACTTATGAGATGTGTTTAATTAAATTATTTTATTATTAATTTCATGAATATTATTTCAATATGAGATAATAGCCCCTAGGGTGTATATGCACCCCCTCCCGATTGCTTTACTATTTCGGCTCCACCTTTCCCCTCCCCCTTCTCTCGAAAACCCCTCCAATCCGCAAATGCGGTGAGTCAAGGACGAAAGCAATGCACGCGAAGGGCCGGCCGGCAGAGCAGTATAAAAAAGGATCGAAACTCTTCGGCAGATAGGGACTCTAAAAAAACTACCGTTAGAAACGCCGTCGCAATTCAGATTTATCTTGGCCATTCGTAGTCGTTTTTCTACGGTACGAACCAACTGTAAAAAGTATGCTGCCTTCCAGTTTTCTTTCTGTTGAGGAGCGGCGCCGACCAAAAAAAAATAACTCACGAAACCGTGCGGAATGTTTATGGTCGTAAAATTTTGTCGACTCGCATTGAATATAAGTTGATTTTATTAAAAAAATAAGATATCCCTGTATTTTAATTCCGCCGTATCATAACTCTGTTCCGCTGACCCTAAAATTTTAACGCGCTTCATGAAGGTCATATTATTTTTTGCTGATATTCAGGATAAAAATTTCGTAAAAAGTAGGTTGAATATATTTTCATTGATTTCCCGAATTTGTGTTGATAAGTTTTCATTTGTTTAATGAATTAAATTATTTCTACGTTACTCTCCTCTCTATTTGAATATAGTGTTTAATAGATTGAATTTTATGTGTCCATGGCCTAGGTTAAGAGAAGGTACTCGAGTGGAAGTTCTGCCATTCTAAGACACCATGTCACAGCGTGAAATTACTACCAAGCCCTCACTCAAGCATATCCCGTCTCAGGAATATTTCATAGCAAGTCATCAATCTAATTATGACATAGTTATCATCATCATTTATCTCTAAGGCAGTCTAGGATCTATTGTCGTCTTCTTACACCATAAATCGATGAATATAAATGCAAATTATTGGAAATTTACGAGTATACGAGTTTTTTGATAATACTGCATCATCCTAGCTCTTAGGTTATGCTATTAAGAGAAGTGGTACATCTGAAAGTCCACTCCGGTACTTATCGGTCGTGAAAGCCTGGGTATCTTTTTCTAAGAAGAGATATTTAAGTCTCCTCGAAACACCATTTGTTAATTTGTTCAGATCTCAATCTGAGGTCATTATTATTATATCTAGGGTGTTGCTGATCTCCTGTTTAGGCCTGCATAGCATTTGAGAACCAGGTAAAAAGAACATTTGGAACCTTAACTATGTATTTCTTCACTTTTTTATCTAAAAAAACGACCTTGAAATAATTTAAGAGATGAGGTAATGTATTTTCTTCAAAAATAGTTTGTCCGCGGAAGGATTCGCACTTATTTTACTTACTCATTGGTACTTAATGTATATTACTCTTGTGTATGTGGTTGCCGATTTGATCGATTTCAAATGCCTGTTAGTGGATTCTCGAACATGTTTTAGTCTAGCAGTAGAGAGAATCAATCTGCTCACCCTGCGACGCTTTCTCGAGAGTTCTTCGCTTCATCTACATCCAAGCAATGCATCGCAAGCAACCTCAAGGGCTAGTGGCGGGGGTTGCTAGGTCACAACACGAAAAATTGAATTCAACATGCATGCATCCAACATGCAAAGTCCATGCAACATCAACAAAATAACATGCTAATACCCGATCCAGACCCGATCAGACCCATACATTTATGCAAAACTCGCTTCCAATTACGCACATGCAAATACATGTTCGAAAAACTAATTTGCACAAGCATGTGCGCCTACGAATACACTACATCGATGTCTACGCAGTGTTTCATCTTGTTTTTTGCTTGTGACAGCTCTGACTTCAATTTTGCACGCTGGAGTAGAGCCATTTTCCCTGAGATACGCCCTTCTTCGAGAGTTGGCGGAAAATGTGATTACATTGTTTTACACTTGCGAAATAATATTTGCCTTACCTCCGCCAGCAGACGGATTTAAGAACACTTCAAGGAATGAAGGCTGTTGCAGCTTTTCTCCAACTAGAATTTTATATTTTTTTCATTTTTAAGGCGATGTACCTAGAAATCTCTCCAAGATATTTTGTTTTAAAGCGGTTTAAGGAAAGTTTCCCGGAATAATGAAAAGAAATGAGCGCTCTCCGTATCTCTTTTTATCTCCAGACACTACATGCTTTTTCTCCAATTTCCCTGTGGCGGCGCGGTGGTCGTGGCGGGGAAGCGCTGCGCTCTTTTCTTTCTCGCGAAAAATTCCGCTCCCTCGCTCCTCCGTCCGTCTCCCTCTCTCTCCGTTCGCCTCTCCCCCTCACCCCTCTCTCCGTGCCCTCCCGCATACGGTTCGTGTCAGAGAGCATTAAAAAAGGAGAAGTATTCCTCTAGGCCGGAACCCTAGGGACTCAAGAGATTAAGCCGTTTAGAAAATGTATAATTAAGACACTCACGTGTTATTGAAATTTATGCGAGAAAGCTCTTTGTCGGAGTGTATGTGTGTGCTCGTAGAGGGACTCATTATCTCGTGGCCAGCAACGGTTATCTCTGGAGAAAGTATAATTTCTCGATAAAAGTCAGAGGATGGCCACGAAGTGGCTCCCTTGGCAAATTTCGCAAGTTAAATCACATCAGGAAATTGTAGCTAGAGTATCTTTTACTTCATTAGATCTGTTCACTTAATTTGTTGCCGAAACAAATTAATGAGAGTAGGTTTGCAAAGGTTTAATTTTGCTTTAATTAAATTTTTAGTGCTCTTTTCTGTCGGATGCAAGGAAGGTCAATAATGAGACAGTAAGTATTTGAAAACCGTATCCTTATTTTGGTGACTGCCTCTAGTTAATTTTTTGCTTTAATGCTTTAACCCCGGTTTTAACCTTCACTTTTTACCTTGTTGTGACTGACTTCCATGATTAGTACTATAACAGAGAAGAACGTTCGATACAATGAGCAATGTTTTCGACTTCATTCTGGTGATTCTCGGATAAATCGTTACATTTTCGATTAGATTTAAATTATATATCGATACAGTAATACTGGAAGGTTGGAGCAGGTGTTATAATGAAGGAAGTCAGCAGAGAGTAGCATTTAGGTTTGTGTTCATCATTTATTATATTATTGGAAATCGTAAAGTATAAACCCTTTCCATCATTTGATTAAAGTGATTAATTTTGAAAAAAACATTGTTGCATCAGGAAATAATGGTTGAGAGAGCTATCATATTCCTATTGCAGAACGGATTTCATGAATGCAGGCTCATTCGACGATTGCTTGTGTGCTAAACGAAATTCAATGAAGTATCCGTTCATAATCCCAATATTTCTCTACCCGTACTATTCCGCCACAAGTGGCCGTCCAAACGGTCATTTTGTTGGCTTCGCCGATGATCCAATCGAGGTCCCCCGGGAGCGTAGCCTGCGTGGTGGGCGCACTTGCGCCCTCGGTTCCCGGTCGCTCTCATGCTAAGCCTCCCCCCACCCCCCCCCGGTGCTCTCAAGCGGAACATTGCGTTCATTTCGAGATTCGGAGCACGGCTTGGCGACGGCCTCCAAGGAGAAAGAGGAAGGAATGAATATCGTAAGGCTGCCTCGTCGGCCGCCGGTGGGTGCCCTGCGGTTAGATAGTTGCACGCGACAGCAGCTTTATCGGTACGATCGAAAATTATATTCCAACTGGAAGGGGAGGGTTGGGGATAAATCATTGCTCTAA
This sequence comes from Hetaerina titia, assembly GCA_037158775.1. Lineage (NCBI taxonomy): Eukaryota > Metazoa > Arthropoda > Insecta > Odonata > Calopterygidae > Hetaerina > Hetaerina titia. The sequence goes on along the minus strand of CM073770.1, from coordinate 10,158,351 downwards.
TGCACCCGCCAAAGTATTTTTAATAAAAGAAATGTGAAGGGTCATCGTCTGCTGGGCAGTTACTGACTAACACATCATTCGCGAGAGCAAGAGCAGAATGAAATTAATTACATAACATGCGCCAGATCAAACCTACGATCCTCACAATATACATATATGTAAATAAATGTTATAGTTATCCGCGCAAATTATGTCGTCGAGAACTGCAAACAAAGAAATTAAATGCATTTTTTTATATGTTTACACTATATTCTTAATTCACAAAAGCAGGTCCGAAGTGGTATTGAAGTCTATTTCTACGACAATAGCAACTTTTATTGAAGACTTTGCCAAAAGTTTTATTTAATTTTTGCTCATTATTGTAGATGAAAAATAATTCGAGTTGGTATGCGTATGAGTATTGTCGATGTCTAAAAATTACTGATGGTAGTGTACCGGTTGTGTTTGGTTTTTCGTGGACCTAGGGACTAATCGCTGCCACTCTTCTAAAATCTAACATAAGTCTTAAAATTTCTAACGTAATGCATTTCAATGAGCCATTTACAGGGTTCGTCCGGAAAATAAGTGTACTGATTTTTTCCTGCCGCTCCAGGCGCGCCCAGCACCGCTCTGATGGGCTGCGATTGGAGGGGGGTATGTTGGCAAGCGACGCTGAAAAAGGCAGTCGGCTCTGAGCTGTGGTGTAGTGAGGAGCTCTGTTAACGCGAACCTCCACGCTCGACCCACGTCACGGGACGCGATGCCGAAGTGTTTGGAGCAGCGTTATTCCATCAAATTTGCGGTAAAGCTTGGGAAATCGTCTACCGAAACTGTCGGTATGATTAACCAGGCTTACGGGGAGTCAGCCATGTCCAGAAACATGATCTTTCGGTGGCACAAGATGTTCGTGGAGGGCAGAGTAGAGGTCGACGACGAACCACGGCCTGGACGCCCATCAACGACACTTACCGACGAAAATGTGCGAAAAGTTCGCGAAGTAGTGAACTCTGATCGTCGTCTTAGTGTTCGGATGATAGCAGAGCAGTGTAATGTGCCAAAAACAATAGTGCACAAGATTATTAGGGACCAATTACAGATGCGAAAAATTTGTGCAAAGTTGGTGCCGAAAGTGCTCAGTGATGATCAAAGACTCAATCGTTTGGAAATCGCGACACAACTTGCGGATCACTGCAAAAATGATCCACATTTTTTAGAGAACGTTTCTGTTCCCGAAGATAAAGAGGAGTTTGAAAGGAACGCGATACGGGACTTTGGACGCCGTCAAAGAGGCCGTGACGACGTGTCTTCGAGAGGTTCCCGATGATGCCTTCGCGGGAGCGTTCCAGGAATGGGAACGCCGCTGGAACAAGTGTATCGACTCACAAGGGTCCTATTTTGAGGAATATTAGCTTAAGATATGTAAAAGTGTAATAAATTTTTTTTCCTGAGCTCAGTACACTTATTTTCCGGACGAACCCTGTATTTCAAAATTTCCATTTCTACCTTTCAATATATATGGGGTTGATGATCATTAAATGTTCGCAAAAGGCTATTTGGTAGCCTTGAATGTGCTATTTTTCACTTTCTAACAATTGTCATAGCTCCAACATCATGTTGTTTGTGTGCTCTGTTTTTCATAGTATCAGTCACCTTCATATTACAGAACCCTCGGAAGTCTTCAGCGAACACTATATGGTGTGTACACATAATGAATAATTGCTCAAATTAAATTTGGGAGGGAATAATTTGTCTTGGTTGTGTTACTCTTCAATGTACTTCGTAGGTTAAATTATCAAGTAATAATTAAATATTGGCAGTATTCAAAGTTAATGGTTTAAATTGACCAGATATTAACTCATTCAAGTACATCGGGATACTTTGGGTGAGAATCAAATTAATTTGTTTGATTTTTTGGGGCGTGGCTTTCATTTATCATTCATTCTATTCATCCTGATTCATTTTATAACGAAAAATTATAACTCAGTAATTGCACAGTATTTTATTCAGATACGACCCGAGTTTCGGCGTTCACCGGCATTATCATCTGATGATGACCTCAAACGTCGAAGTCCGGGTCGTGTATTTTTAGCATTTTACTTACTTTTATTTACATTTGAAAATTTTTAAATGTCCGCATAGAATACTGTGGAATTATAAATTCATAGTGTTTCACTACAAATTAATTTGGAATTGAAAGTGATGCACCACGGGAAAGTAATCAGAGTCAGGGGACTCGATGCATTTCAATTGTATTCATGTTTACTAATGCAATTGGTTATGGAGTAGAAATAGCACATAGTATTGTAATATTCTATGGTAATGATTAACTGTTGTGGACCGGTCTAATTAGAATAGAATCCATTTACTTCCTTTGAAATGTTTTGCTTGTGAATACGTTGCAACTACGTGTGACCTTCAGCATTTTTCTTTTAGTGGATTACTAATATTTAAATTTGTTTAGTACCATTAGTTTTTTTTAATGTACGTGAACGGAGCGTAGCCTTGGGATGATAATTGAAGTTAATGACAAAATAATTCTCTGAGTTTTAATACTATTTCCTAATCTCGGTAATGAAATGTTTATTGCATCGCGTTACCTACGAGGAAAGAACTTAGTCCAAAAAAAACAAGCTAAAGAGTATTTGATAAAAAGATAACGGGCGCCTTAATTGTTCATGCGACGGTGACTCGCTGTATATTCACCACTCAGTGCGAAACTTCTAGATGACCACCGCATAAAGATGTTGTAGGAAAGTGCTATAAATTACGTTGTCGCTGGGAATTAGAGAGTGCAACCGGATAGTTTAGATACTTGAAAAATTATTCTCGTGCGGCTCTGAAATTGCGGCGAGCTTGCGATATTTGTTCATTCCTAAGCCCCGCGATAATAATGATTTATACTGGGGTCGCAGCGGGATCGGAGGGGTGGAGGTGAAAGAAGGATTAATGTATCCATCGCGGCGATAAGGAAGGACGCCTTTTTTTACAAGAGAACTCCAACGTTTCCCCTCTAAGAAAGGAGGGAGTAATACTAAACGGATGGGGAAAGGCTAAACATATTTGTTACAAAAAATATTTGCCTCAGGGTCAAAATACTTAATTATTTCCCGGAACATGACATCTCCGAGGGAGGACTAAAACTTTTTGAGCCGGCCGGCAATTTGCCGTCGCGCCGTAATTAAAAAGCAGGAATGGGTTGGTTGGGGGGAAAGAGGGGAGAGACAGGGTTGGGGGAGAGGGGGCTCGTGAAGGAGAATTGAGCGTGTCACCGGTGATATACACGGGGAGGGTCGGGGCGGCGCCGGGCCAGACACCGGCGGCGGGGAAGTCGCAGTCCGGGGCTCGCGACGGAACACGCGAATGTGCCCGCCCCCTCCCTCCCGCACAAGAGCCCCACTCGTGAGACTGACGCCTCCTTCCCGCCCCTCGCTCCAGAACCAGTGGTCCTCAAATGTGACCATCGATGGTGTTTTGCACGATTTGGTACTAAAATGGATTGACCCAATGTCAAGTGAAGGAGTATTTCGTAGAGTTGATCGAAATGAGAACCCCATTGAGATCACTGACGAGTTGGAGAGGGAAACCAATTGGTGACATTCCGAGGCATTGCAGTTTACCGAAGGCTGTATCGTAATTGAAGCCATCATAAAGGGAATGTAGTAATTTCAATGGAAAACCAAGGAATAATTTGGGAAAATAGGTGGTGGAAAGCGGTTGCGAAAAGATCTTTGAATTACTGGAAGGATTTGCAGGTAAAAGGATGATATATTTCGGAATTGTTACAAACTAGCCTTTTTTATTCGCACTCTATGATGGTTCTAACGTCGTGCTTGGCCCATGTTTGTCAGCCGTCGCTCACGGTGGCCTATCTCCAATTCACCTACATAATTACACTATTTTGACATTATTAAAGGATATTAAATCGTCCGGGGGAAAAATAAGACTAATTTAACTTATTTTTGCAAAATTTGTTTCAAGCCCAAACATTTCGTCATTATATTAATATAAGTTTTTGTTAATCTGTTACTGTCAATTCTAACTCTTTCAGTATATTTATACATATGAGAACGTATTGTAATATTCCTACATTCACCAATGGAACATGTGCAAGGGAAGTTTGGACAAGATTCGTGATGGAAATGATTTTCACATCCAATTTGCAAAATAATTCCCAGTCCTCATTACCTAGCCCAGATGTTAATTAGTTGCTTATAACTGATGTACGATGAGATGAATTGGCATTTTTAAACGCAATTTTGATGAATGATTGAAATTGTCATTTACGATCTTTTTCATTTTTTATTACGTTTTTTGTTACGATCATTACGATTTTTCATTTACGATCAAAAGTGTTTTCCTGAAAACAGCGTTTAAATTAACTGGGAGTATTAAAGATGATACGTTTTGCTGGAGATTCCGTTGGGAGGAACAAAAAAGACGTAAAGGAAAACACTGAAAATTGAAAGTAGAGATTAGTGTCAAGACCGTAGTTCGGGGAACTTACGGAGGAAGGAATGAACGCAGTGCGTGGTGGGGGAGTGAAGGATTAGGGGAGCGGAGAATTTTCTGAAAGGGATGTTCTCTTGTTGACTATTTGCACCTATTTGATGAAGAAATAAGAGCTAGAGGGCGACAGGGCGTCCATTGTTGTGAGATACTTCTCATTTTTAGACCTTTGACTTAATAACAGAGGGGTGAAAGGAGAAACGCAACTTTGAACATTATTTCAATCGATAAATATCATATGCGAAAAGTTTCGTGAAATGCCATTAAATCATCGACGAGGACCTACTCAGGTAAAAATCCCCAACGCACACGTTAACTTAAGATAAATATCCTTTTATCAATCTATTTTATAGTTATTTATATCTATTATATCTCGTGATTTTTTTAGGAAATACTAATTTGGTAGTCGTACACTCGAATTTTAATTTGACTCTTAAACTTTAGACATGTGCATAGTAAGGATTTAATCTTCTCAAAAGTGAACTAGAACATAGTAGTAGTCGTTTTCATTGTCTTTATTTTTCTTCTCACTTTCATCACGAAATTGCTCAAAACCGCTCTTATTTTTTTTGTCAACCATCGATATCAGTGTCATTTAAGACCACTCTTCTCACTGCGGGTGCGTCTATAGTTTTAGGTCCTTTACTTCCAACTCATCAATCGTAAATCTTCTTTGTTCTTTAGTGCATTTGGGATTTTGTTTATCTTTTTTAACCACCTTCAAATAAGTACCATATACCTCTGTCTGTCATAATTTCCATCGACTGAGCCTTCAGGCTGAAAATATTGACACACTTTTGTGCTTGATCCTCTACTATTCCCAAACAGTGTACCGTTTTCCGCTCTCCCTACTCCAGCCAGCTGTTGCGAAATGATGCTCGTTGATATCATTGCCCTTCCACTTTGACGCTTCGAAAGGTACCCGGTCGGTGTTTATTCCCTTAAATTCGGTCGGCTTCCAAATACGATGCTGATACGTTTGTAAATTTGCGGAATTGCGTATTCGTCAGTGAGACTACTTTAAACAAGGTCTGCCTGCATACGCATGGCTTTGTTTCGGTATCGTAACCGACTCGGCTTCCCGTTGCTTTGTGATGACCCTCAAAATTTCCTGGTTTGCCTAATCATGCTTTTAAAAAATTGATGGCCCGTTCGAAGCCGGCAAATTGACGCCGTGACCTCCCGCCTAGTCGAGTCGTTTCGTCTCGTTATTCGTGCGCTGTGTCATCATCACCCTCGCGCTTAACACACGGGCTCGAGTCGGAGCGAAGCACTCTCACAGAAAATGCGGAACACAGTCGTCCAATAACACATGAGCGAACGCACGGGAAAACATTTCGCGGCCAACAGTCACGAGTTCAAACAAGCTGCACGCATGACGCACATTCAGGGCTGTCCGTATGTGCGTCCACATGGTCGGCTGCTGCATGTCACCGCCGTTATCGGGGGGAGGAAGAGGGGATGAGGTGGGAGGGAACACAAATCCCTCCAGTGGTCACGTCAAATATGAGTAAATGATCATCCGTCGCCTGATATTTTTATTACTGCACTGTTACGAGTTGAGAAATTGACAGTAATATAACAGCCTCCAAAGTAAATAGAAATCAAAGGAATTGGAGACTTAATATGGTAATATCAATCAAGGAATAAGATTTCTTAGTTAAGACATAAATTCCTGAAACCTTTTCTCAGACCTGCAAATTTGTAGATAAGGAACATATTTGTAATTAATGGTTTTATTCCTAAAGAAATCGACGCAAGAGATGTTATCGCTTGCGATTTGGCAAGTATAGAAAAGTTTAATAATGTACATAGAATAAACCTATTTGGAAATAATGCATCATTAATATCAGTCATCTTCAATATTATTTGCTCTACGGTTTCAGGCTTCACATTGTTGGAAGTATTTATTTATTCGTCTTGGTCCGTAAACAGCACTTTTTGGCCTTTACATCGGACAACCCTGACAACACAACAATAATAACAAGGCATTAGGCACCCCAGCCCTAGGCCAACACTAACACCCTGGCGGGAATCGAACCCGCGACCCTTGTATTCGCAGACGAGGACGTTACCCCGCCGCCACCGGGGCCGGCAACTCATGTTTACATATTTTGTACTTTTCCACAGATTTAATTTTAAGCTACGACAGTCGGTGAAACGCGAAGTATCTTAAAATAAAATCTCTGGGAACGTACAAAACCTTTTAATATGGATGTCTACACTATGAGGTTACAAAATTTGAATTCTGGTTTCATAATTTGGATTTTTCGACCCCGATATAAATAGGCCTCGCTACAATTCATTGGGCGTTAATACTTCTCAGGACACATGAGAAAGAAAGGAGTTATAGGAAGGATATGGAGGAAGCAAGTTATAAAATAATGCCCTCCGGATTCTTCCGCATGATATTTTCATTTTAGATGAAATTCTTTTATGTTATATCTCCACAATTGTATTCTGATTTTACTATCTATGATAATTTCATCTAATCCTAGCATATTTTTCGCGGGCTTTGGTTACAAGTTTTAATCTCACGCTGCTCTATATTATTTTTCATTTTACGTTAAAATCTCTCTAATACGTGTCAAAATTAGTCTTTCAATAATATTTTATGACAATAATCTTTTGATCTTTTTCGGGAAGTATGTTTCCACTCTCTCAATGTAATTAAGGTGCCTCCTGTTTCTCTTTTCTGGAACTGCAAAACAGGCCAAATGTTTTCTTAAAATGTGTCCGTATGACAATGTAGTTTTTGGCGAAAGAGAACTCATTGACTACGTCATCACTCGTTGGATTTTGATTCCTCATACGGAATAGGACTATTCTTTATTCCTCACAATATTATTTAACTTTAATCCTCCGGTATACGATCGCATTGGTCTCCCAGGGCCATCGCCCTCTCGTTTCCGCGCCACTGCAGTCGACCCCTCGGCCGTGTCACCCACGCCGTGGTAGGTCGGCCCGACCCTCATCCATCGCGACGAGCGGGGCCGGGAACGGCCGGCGCCCCGCTCATTCCCCCCGCAATCACCCCCGGGCGCACGCGGGTCCATTTGCCCTTCCGCAGTCCGACGGCACTTCCGCGGGTCTGCGGCCGGGAAATGGCCGTACGGCGGCCGGGTGGTCATCGCCTATTTACGCCGACGCCCACCCTCTGCCGTCACAATCACGGGGGCCATCCTGGGACCCACTTCCCCCCTCCCCCTCGCGTCTCTTCGCCCTACCGCGCACCCCCACCCGACGGATTTGGATAGCGACGAACTGTTGCCCCATTTCTCCCCCCTGTCTCCGGCCCCCTCCCGGCATAACATCCATTTCCGGCATCCTACCTTCGCCGCCTCCATCTGATTTACGGCATCATGTGCAGTCTCCTCACTATCACTAGGGTGTTAAGTCATTAATTGAGCCACTGCAAGAGCTATATTTTTATGGTGTTTGGCATGAGCGTCGTAAAATCGTTCGCAATACCCATTTCATGGGTTTTGAGTAACGCTATTAGAGAATTGGGCCCTTCACCACAGAAAATGAAGTATTGATAAATATTTGGGTTTTAAATGGTGGTATACTGTGTCTAATAATGCAGAGTAAAACACCGTTGGTTCAATGGTTGTTGCAGCAATTTTATGTTGGTAAGCATTGCATTTTCTGTTGAGTATAGCATTTTTTATTTACCTCAAACAAAAACAAACCTTAAAATGATGCCTCTAGTAATTAATCCCAATTCCTGCTTTATGCTTTGGGCCTCGGGTTTTTGCTATTTGGGAAATAGCTTGTATATTCCTTTTGACTGACTCTCGTGATTGAGTTTTATTCATAAACGCAAAGACGACAACGATGTATGCCAGAAATATGATTAAATAAAGTATAGTTTATTTTTTTCATGCGAAAGATTTAAAGATGAACCAAGGTCATGTACTTTCAATTGATAGGGATAAATCTGATAAACCTGCTTGATTCTATTTAGTAAGGAAAACGGGCTGGAATAATCGTGATATTTATTGCTTTCTGAAATCCCGCCCCTAAATAAAACGAATATCAGTAATGAAGATATTCTTCATGAATAAATACTTTTCCGTGTTATTCTTTCATATATATCTTCGAAATAGAACGCTCTTCGGCGACGCACAAATAAATAAAAACACAGATATAGATTTTTCAAGCATAGAAACACAAAGAAATGACACTCACATATGTAGTTTTGACGTTTCGACGGAACGACCGTCATCCACAGAATGACCTCAGAAAGGCTCCCATCGTGCTAGGATAGGAGAGATAACGTTGGTAAAATTAGAGAGATTAAGTGTAGAGCAGAATGATTTAAGGTGCCATTTTTTCCACGAAGGATAAGGGATCAGAATAACATTTTCTGACCGTGATAACGTCATAAGCGGGTCAAAATAAGTCTGGTGTATATTCACCCCCTGCCACACACCCCAGCAGTGGCTTGCAGGGTAATCTATACAGTGACGCAAACTTTCACACATTTTCCTGTTGGAATGTTGCGTTTCGACGTCACCGAGTGGTTACGTCGAAGAAATGAAATCCGGATAGTGTACACAGCACAGAGGCCTTGTTCGTGGAAAATAGAATAGACTCAAGATTATATTCGTGAATCGAGTTCAGATTTTTTTTACGGGAAAAAAACTCGCGTTCAAAGTTTTGACTCGTCTTCTGCGTTGATTTTTCACGAAAGAATAATAATGTTCGTGTCAGAGACAAGCACAGCGAAGTATCTTATACTCGATCCCCGCGTAATGAATTCACTGGACTCTTCTGCCTGCAGCAAAATGTACACACCATTCCAAGCCGTCTGAAATATTCTTTACCCCCCTCATCCCTGCTAACCGACTCTTACCCCATGCATCATATCATTCAGCAGGCTTCCACTTCTCAGTATCTTCGAATAACCCCAGACAGTATTCTCTCTTCTACCGCCATATCAAAGCACTTCCTTTGTGTCCTTTCCCTGGTTTGTTTTCTCAATACTTTGCCATTTACTCCAAGGTCTTAGTCTCAGATACTTCTCTCTCATCTTATGGTAGCGTTAAAAAGAAATAATTAGCGTCCCGTCCGTGTGAGCTTCGCCCTGCCTTTCTCCCTCTCTGTCAGTGACCGCGTTGAAGGGGGGGGGGGCGCGATGCTGCGGCAGATGTAAGCCACAAATGAGGTACGGAGTTGGTGTGCTGGCGAGTTTTCGGGGCGGGTGGTCGTGCGAAGCGAGGGAGAGTCATCGCTAAGCGGGGCCCAACCTCAGCGTTTACGCCGGACGTGCATCAATATCCCAAGGACGGTGGGGCGCTTCACGCGCCCTTGTTGCATTATTCATTCATTGCGCTGCTGGAGTGTGAGCCCCTCGGAAAGCGGCGCGGAATTAGGGCGACTCCTCAAGAGAACGCGGACGACGAAGCGCCCTCTCCTCGCTCTCTCGCCTTGTATTTTACGTCACGCGATCAATCCTTGCTGCTTGTCCCCAGGTCGGCTAGTCCTCCGCCGCCTAACTTCCTCCCAACTAACCCCTTTCACCCCAAATTACCAGCATCCACGCCATTGCCCCATCTCTGGACCGCTTGTGGGAATATCACCTGCCGCATAAGTCGACCCAGTTTCGTTTGATAGCCGTTCTTGCTCCACATCCCCGTTCTCACGCCCTGTCACAGCACACCCACGCCTTTCCCGGCCTCCAGCAAATATACCCCTCCATGGAGGATTTGTTTTATTAAACTTTACCCTTACTTTCACTCTATTCATCGTAACATGAGAAGACTATTCTAAAGAGAGAGAGAGAGAGGGAAATTCAAGTGGCTCCAGGAGAACCATTGGAATTCATGGAAGTGATAAATATTACAAACTTGTAGATCTGCAAATAGACGATGGGGTAGCATTTGGAGAATTTAGAATCTTTATCAAAGAGAGGAAGAAGAATATTTTGCGATGATTTAAGAAAAATATGCAAGTAAATAATTAATTAGTCAATCTTTATTAGGCATCTTATAGTCTGTAAGAATCTTTGAAAGAAATATAGGATGCAAATTTTGGCCTTCCAAGAAGTGGCTGTTTCTTTGATTGTGCTTTGCCGAATATCTAAATATATAATAAAATAAGTCATGTTTAGAATAAAAATTTTGCTTTAAACATGTTATTTAAATTTCAATTTTTTTTTCAAGAGATAGGAAATCAAGTTTCACTTTGTTATCCTTCCTACTGGTCATGGTCGACGACTATTCGGTAGACTCTCAAATTTTTTCCACACAAATAGTCTTTTTCAATTCCGTTCATTTATCTCTATCTATAATATTTTATGTCACATTTTTTATTATTAAGTAATCTATTCCTTAAGGTAGGTTTTGGATGGACACAATTACCAAATAAATAATTTGTGAATTCTATCAAATTACGTTCCGACAACCTACTCCTCATCAGGTCCCTATTCATCTCCGTGTACTTCCTTCCTCCCTTCATCCCATCAAACATTCCGTTACCGCTCAATACGCCTTCCATCCATTTTTCTTGCCTCCATAGGATTTCTCTCAACAAACCTCTCTTCTCACCCTCCATCTCCAGTACTTCCTCATTTGTTTTCCTTTCGGTCCATTTCACCTTCTCCATTCTTCTCCACACCCACATTTCAAAAGCCTCCAATCTACATCTATCTTCCTGCTTCAGTAACCACGTTTCCGTGCCGTACATAGCTACGCTCCATATCAGAGTTTTTACGAGTCTTTTCTTAACCTCCCTACTCAACGTACCCGTCACCAACTCCCAACTCCCTCCCCCTTGAGAAAGCCTCTTTGCCTAGGGCAATCCTTCTCCTTACGTCCCTACCACTTTGACCGTATCGGTTCAAAACACTTCCGAGATATGAAAACTGTTCTACCTGCTCTATTTTTTCCCCTCCTATTTTAATGTTTAGCTTAGTCTTTTTCCTTCTAGAAAATCGTATAACCTTTGTTTTATTAATATTGATTATCATCCCATGTCTATCGCACCGAACCTCCAATTCACTCAGCAATGCTTGCAACCCCTTGGCTGACTGACAAACTAATACTTGGTCATCAGCAAACCTAACTGATTTTACGAATTCCCCTCCGATGTCCATTCCTACCTCCAGTTCTTCCCATGCCTCTTTAATAATTTCCTCCACATACACGTTGAACAGTACAGTACATTAATGTATACGAACCCAGACACTCTTCTTTTGTTGCAGTCAGATCTCCTCTATTATTATTTGCTTTTTCTCGGGTCAGTTCATTTTAATTTGGTTTGTTCCTTGCCCAGTTCCCAAAATGCCATTTCAGATGAAATAGTCTTCCAGATCAGAACTTTTAGGTTATAATAGTTCTGTTGTTGGGTTGGATTTATGTAGGTCTACGCATAGGCGGACCTATGACGCATCAAATAGGCTGGTCTAGCGCATGAATGGTTTTATTTATTTCAAATTCAATTCAATTATATATCTGCCACACGAAGAAATAAAATCGATTCAGAACCCTTGGCGTATATTCGTGTATTCCAGAGTTAGACAATGTACCGGGTGAATTCCTATCCGAGGGCGAGTGCTGGCGGACAACCCAAGTTCCCGTCATTACCGTTGCTCGCCTTTATTCATTTCTTAGTCCTTAGAGCTGATTTCGTCCTCTTCCTTTGATAATTTTATTTGAATGCGTCCAAACGTCCAACATGCTCTCCTGCTTTATAGTCTAATAATAGC